>JAJEJO010005679.1:545814-606071 GCA_020662805.1 Glaucomys volans | reverse complement strand
AGGGAAGGGAAGGGAAGGGAAGGGAAGGGAAGGGAAGGGAAGGGAAGGGAAGGGAAGGGAAGGGAAGGGGAGGAAAGATACTATGTGAAGTGATCAACTTCCACAGAGCATGATTTGCAAAATTATGTTCTTAACTGGGCTAAGCTAACCATATACTTTGCTTCTAATTTACTCAGTGTATACAATGCAAAAGAAATGAGCACTGCCCATGTGGGAAACTTTCATTTTCCCAAAACATGTATAGTGGAAGTAAACATATTTTGTTATTTCAACACCCCTAATCAAATAATGTGTTTAGTGCAAAAATATAATGATAATTTATTCGTATTAATTTATTTAAGAATTTATCATCAAGAATGAAAAACCTGGACTAGATCAACTAGGTACTTGCACTTTTTCCTAAACACTGAATTGGCAGAAACTCACTGTTACGTAACTCTGATTTTCTGTTGAAGTTGTTTTGTACCGAGGATTGAACCCAGGGACAAGTAACCACTGAGCCACATTCCACCCCTTTTTATCTTTTACTGTAAGAGTTTTGATAAATTGCTTAGGGCCATGCTAAATTACTGAGACTGGCTTTGAACTTGAGATCCTCCTGCCTTGGCCTCCAGAGTCACTGGGATTACAGGCATGTGCCATCATACCCAGTGAAGTTAATGGTTTATATAACAATTGTCTTCTTTTTCATATCTACTATGATCTTTGATATCAAATACAAACTATGTATAGTCTAATTTTATCACTATGTCACAAAAATTGTTAACATGACCTGTTCTGATGCATTTTGGATTTATTTTTAACTCGTTAATTTACATATCCCAATTCTCCATCTTCCTTCTCATTTAAATGGTAAAGTATTTTTTCCTGTTCTATGTTTAATAATTTTATAAGTGTAGGAACACTTTATGGGTTTCTATGAATGTTGTTTGAATTTGAAAAGGTAACTTTCAAATGTGCTTCCTGGAATGCCATTATTTAAAAAAACAAAAAAAGAAAAGGAAATTATGTACAGTTACTTCAAAACTAAAACTTGAGATTGATAATTTTTTAAAAGTATGCTAAGTTGGAAAAATATATACATTATTATTCCTATAAAAAACAGAATAGTGCTGGGGACTGAATTGGATTGGGTTGTATTCCGTGCTTTTGTGATAATGTCAGGGTGTATCCCAATGTTGTCCATAACTAAAAAGAATAAATAAATATAAGTGCTTTTGTGATTTAAAAAAAAAGAAAAGAGAACTCAATTTCTTCTAAAAACATTTTTTTTTTCTTTTTAAATAGGTCAAAGAAAGTGGGCACAGTGTTGTGTACATGTGGGGGGCTTAGGCAGGAGGATCACTTGAGCCCAGGAGTTCAAGACCAACCTAGGCAACAGTCACACCTGCCTCAAAAAATAAAGGAAACAAAGGTAAAAGAAAATAGATAAAAAATTTTAACTAAAATTCAGTGTTATACTTTCTTTCATAATAATTTCATCCTAAAACTAAGGTAGAATAAAGCCCTACACATTGTTTAAACAAAAACTTCAGTAAATAAGAGGATTTTCTCTACTAATATTTTATTTTAAAATCTCAAAAGAAGACCCTAATGAGACCCCAATGAGAGATCTAAGTGTTTCATGTAGTAAAAATCACAACTTTCTTACTTTTGTGCAGAGACCAGATAATTTGGTATATGTTTTGTGGATTTATATATACCTCTCAAATAATGTCTGGTATCTAATAGATGTGCATAGAATATTTGTTGAATAAATAAATATTTTGCAGAAAAATCCTTAACATAGGATGATCACCTAGAAAACAGTAACAATCTACCTCTCAATCATTATCTACACATTCATAATTTTCTAGTTAAAAAAATAGCTGAACAGTCATCATTTCCTAATAGTAAGAAGCAGGTACTATAAATTTCTAAAAGTTTAGGTACCAGCATGTTCTAAAACATTTCTTGGGACATAAAAGTCTCAGTAGAATCTAGTTTGTGAATGAATGTGGAAAATCAGGACTCAACAACATCTTCCCAGGTTTAGAAGAACAATTCAGTAGCAACAGCACCCAAAACACACAAAAGGATTGTCTAAGCAGTAGCTTAACAGCAGTGCCAAGGTATTCTACAGTGCTTCCAAACTGCCTTGGGCATCTTTTTTCTGGTATTAGTTTTAGACTTAAAAGGAGCCAATTTGGAAAAGGCCTACAGGGAACAAGTAGCAGATTTTCTTTGCCCATAATATTTTCTCATACAGCTTACCAGAATAAAGGTAATAAAAATTCATATATTTTCTCATCCTTTTAAAACACTAAGTTACCCAAGCATACCAGAAAAGAATTGTTTTTTAGCTAGTATATTTAATTAGTATATTTTGTATTCCAAAAGTGTTAAGTGAATCCATGATTCTCCTCCCCAGGTCTGGATGTTAGCAAGTTCAGAGTCACCATGTTAGGACGTTTTGTCTTAGAGTTTTGGGAATACATAACACTCTCTAGCTCCTTTATTTTTTAGCCTCACATTCGTGTGTTTTGTGAATTGTGTTGACTATATTACTCCAACTGTGAACTGCTCAAGTTATGTATCGGTTCATGTAAGTTCTGACTTAAGTTACCTTGAATTTAAGTTCTGACTTACCTGAACTTAAGTTCAAGTAAGTTCTAACTTAGCACAACTCAGATAGCCCTGAGTCATGCTGTCTCCTAGGAAGACATATGATGCCTTTAAGAACTTGAACAGTATAGAATCTCCTTTTGCTCCTTTTATCATTCACCTCTCCTCTGGGAGTTTTAAAAGGCTTCATTTAAGAAACCCTTCCCCAAATAAAGTCAAATAATTAATACCAAAAAAACCCAAAATAACTTTTATATAATATGGAAAGTACTGTAGTAAAGGTGTTGAGATATGACATTTGATAAAGCTGAGGAGCTCAGGAAAAACTTCCTGGAAAAGATGGAATGGGATTCAAGGGTAAAGAGCACTTAGCCAAGTAAAGAACTGAGACAGGATTTCCAGGGGAAGTTTCAGAGACATAACACATGAAACTGAGTAAGAAAACATAGTTTTAAATTAATTATGTTGTGAAAAGATGGTTCAACCAACAAGAAATTAGTCAAGATAAGTATGGAAGGGTCAGATAATGGAGGGTCTATATGCATGCTCAAGTCTGTATTTAATCAATAACTGAAAGATTTTAAGGAAGAAGAATGGCAAGTTCTAAGAGGTTGATAATGGTGGCATTGTTGATGATTAATTTAAGAGTAATGGGGGTTTAAGGCAAGGAAACCAATTGTAAATTTGTTACACTATTCCAGTTCAGAGGGGAGACAGGGCTGAACTAGTTCAGCAGTCTGGATGTAGAAAGAGAACTGGCCTAGATTCTCAGATCCTTCTTTGGAAACAACACTACAGAGAAAGCAAGGTATTATCAGGGTCTTGTTTCATTTTGTTTTTTGTTTTTTGGTACCAGGGACCATGAATCTAGGGGTGTTTAACCACATCCCCAGCTTTTTTTTTTTTAATTTTTTTTTTTTTTTTTTGAAACAGGGTCTCAGTAAGTTACCTACGGCCTCCCTAAGTTGCTGAGGCTGACCTTGAACTTGTGATCCTCCTACTTCAAACCCCCAAACTGCCAGGATTATAGGCATGCACCTCCGTGACTGGCATGAGAAATTAAAAAAAAACAGATTATGCTAATTGATTATCTCCAAAATATCATTACAATGCAATTAAGGTGATTATAGTGTTTTAATGACAGTTATGGTCAATTCCTTCCCATCCCTATCTCTGGTTAAAAGCTAGAAAATTGCCTATTCCTGAAAACACATTTAAAATCTATCTCTTTAATTACATGGTTTCAGAAGGTAACTAATTCTGTCTTTTGCAGGGTGAATATTGCTTATCTTATTTCCAATACTTAGGAGTACAACCTAGTTGGAGTCTACATTCCCTTATCCTAACTGAAAATGTACACAACAATTTTTAAAAAGTGGTCACTTTAAAAGAACATCCATTACTCTAAGAATACTCAAATAGCATGAAAAATATGGGGTATTATTAGGTACTGGGCTCTAGGTGGTTTATGATATTATTATAAACATATTCAACTGAGACAAGAGATAAATTCAGTATTACTGATTTTACAGATAATTATAAATAAGATTAAAATTTTATTAATAATCCTATCAGGTATTTGGAAACATTTGGGTAATAGCACACAAAGTCAGAACTATCTTATACATTCCAAGCACCTGGCACTTAGCAACTACTCAATTATGGTTTGTTCAATAATTAATATTTGTTGAAGGAATTTGTCTGCTAAGTCCAATTATCTGAACAGACATAGACTGTTATTGTTCTCTGTTGCTTCATTTGTGTGTAGTCAATCATTCATATTACTTTTTTTCTCTCTTTTGGCAGGCACACAGCGTAACAAGGAGATGTCCATGATCCTGTGAAGGACTGGATTTAAGCTGTGCCTTTACTGCCACAATCCTTGGAGATTTCAGTTGAAAGCCTGAACCATTTACCAAGCAGGTCATCAACAACTTCACATTGTCCCATAGAAAACATACTTCTACTCTCACCCTAACCTTTCAAAAAAGTAGCTGACACAAGCTGGGTGTAGTAGCGCATGCCTGTAATCCCAGAGGCTCAGGAGGCAAAGGCAGGAGGATCACAAGTTCAAACCCAGCAAAAGCGAGGCGCTAATCAACTCAGTGAGACCCTGTCTCTAAATAAAATACAAAATAAGGCGGGGATGTAGCTCACTGGTTGAGTGCCCCTGAGTTCAATTCCTGGTACCCCCCAAAAAAGAAAAAGAAAAAAAGGGGAGGCACATAGTGTCGACTCCTCCCTTACTTCTATCCTTGAACAAAGACTGGACAGCCAGAGACACTACTTATAAACAATAACTATCCCACATTCAAATAAAAGTTTTTCAAGCTAATGCCATCTAGCGTTCCCACTCTGTCCCTTCCTTGTTGCCATTATCAGGTCATGATTAACACCATGTTTATACTTTATAATCACTGAACACAGAGGGTCTGGTTCCAGGTGCAAGTCTTAAAGCATCCTTGTAAAGGATCCACCCAGATTCCCTTGTCTGAGTTTCAATTCTTTGGCATCTCCAGTTACCTTCACCTCCACACTCTCCTGGACACACCCTTACCTTATCGACTAACACTACTTCAACTATGAAATACTTATTTCAAATGCTTTTTTTGACATGATGCTCACACCCACCCTGATCACCATTCTATAACTCCCTTACACCTGTTTTTGTTAATATCTCAAGACCCCTTACTACTCTATTTCTTCTATGTCCCCTTGTAAGTTAACAGAGTCACAAACAATTAAGAAATCCCTATGCTAGGGAGAAGTAGAGCTACGAAAACCTGACATAATCCTGCCTTCAAAGAACTTGATATCATGGCAAGGGAGAGACATACCAATGGAAGAATCAAAACCAAAAATATCACGAATTGTGATAAGTTTTAAAAAGTGAACAAAGCACTGAATGAGAGGGAGAATCACATGCAAGGGAAGAGGCAGAAGGTCAAAGACACTTCTTCTAGGAGCTGATGCTCTAGCTAAGGCCCTCAACAATGGGAAAAGTAGTTGGTAGAAGAGCATGTTGGGCAAAAGGGAGAATGTACAAAACCCTCTGAGGAGCCTTCTGTCCTCACTCTTCCTGTTCTTGTGTGTTGGTCTTTTCCCTCTGGCCAAGGTCACTATACTCCTGCTTGTCCTGATCTTGTCTTTTCCTTTCCCTATTCCCACAACTTCCTTCTTTCCCTTTTAGTCACCATATAATGTAGAACTGAAAAAGCCCAAAATCTTGGTCTAATTAATTATTATTTATTATTAGGTAAATAATTAACATATGTTATTTTTAAAAAGCAGCCTTAATATACATATTCTCTTTAAATAAAAATCTGCAGAATTTTATTTTGTGCCTCACAATTTTCTTCCTTATGAATTAATAAAATTTTACTAGAAAGCAAAACATTTATAATTCATCAAATGACAAGTGAAATAAAGTTAGACTCTGCTTAATCAGTTTTACAATAATTTTCTGAAATGAAAGCTAAAATTAAACCTAAGTTAACCAAGTCTTATGGGAAGGATGCCCAAGCATTCACAAAAAAAAAAATTACATATTTTCTTTTTCCTCTCATTTATAAACTAAATATCTATAAATCTGTTTTAAAACTTTAAACAGGTACAACTATAGAACCAAATGCATAGTCTCACATAATGGCTTTCTACACAGACCACGAGAATGTTACATTTGGTAATGTTAGTACTTAACATGTTACAGCATCCCAATAAAATGCAAAACATTTGTCTCCAGAATGTTCCACATTTTTGCATGCTCCACAGGGATAGATGATTCTAGCATTTTTTTTCTGGCTTAATTGGGCCCAAACTTCTAGGATGTAGCTGTGACAGGTCCTGCTGGCGAACATGGGCCTACTTGTCTTCCTTTCAGTGGCATTTCTGTCTCTCCATTTGGAACACCAATGAAACTATTGCCTTGGACAGAACTCTGGTGAATATTTTTGAATTTTTACACTACTGAAAACATCATTATTAATTGTTCATAATTTCCTATCATAAAAATGTTCAGAATTACCTGTCTGGTTTTCTTTTCTCCCATGTTTTGGGTTATTACAATCTATTTTCTTTTGCCTCTGCATAAGATGGACCTTTTCCTGATCTCCTTTGCATAGGGTTCTCTTTTTTTTAAAGCACCATCACTGTGCCGAGAAGGTGGATATGAAGCATCTTTAGTTCTGTCATATCTAGAATATGGTCAATCACATTTAATTCTCTCTTCAACCCAAGTGCTTCCTATAAAAGCCGTGATCATCAGAACTTCTATTTCTAGGTAATAGGCTACTTTCTAAACCTAACTTTGAATTTTGGGTGTCTCTTCAAAAATGAGAAGGTTTTTCATTTCATGGCTGTCTGCTATCCCTCTGAGGAATATGTCTTGGTTGATTATTATCTTTGACTCCATTTTGTTTTATTTGACATTCTGTGCTGTCGCTGGTGAAGTTGCTACAGCTGTGACTTAGGTTCTGAAAGGTGAAACACCAAAAATTATCATATTGCAAAATTATTGAACTACTATTTTAATATCTTCCTCCATCTTCCCACTTCATTATCTCAATTCCTCATCACTTCCTTGAAGTTCTCTATTGCTAACATACGATTGTCCTGATTATTAGAGAAGTAAAGCAATGATATGAACCAAGAAAAAAACAGTAGATAATCCAAAGTCATCTGTATTTGTTGCTGAATGTTTGCATTTTAAATGTAGCTATCTATATATGCTACTCTGGTAATTCATGTCCCAAAATATTAATAAAATAGAACTGCAAACTGCTAACTCAGAAACAGCTATGAAACTGTGCAAATATAACACTTGTTCACCTTCCTTCTGAATCCTGCTCTAATTTAGAAATGTATAGCTATCATTGTCAATCATGGCATTTGAAAAAAATTTTACTTCTTAAATCTTTCTGGATATGAATTGATGTTTACATTTCAAATAGATATGCTACTATAGAAAAGAATTATTTGATTAATTTTGATTCAACAGTTACTACCTGGAAATACAGGGGAAAGTATCAAAAATAATAACAGATAATGTTCAACTTTAAACCAAAACCAGTAACATGGTAAATATATACTAAAAGATAATATTTTAAAGGCTGTATTTCATGTAGTAATTTCAATGCTAATGCAATTTGTTCTATGTTTTATACTTTCTTCCTCTATTGGTTCACACAGTACACACAGTACTTCTGTAACTTTATTATCAAATACAGTGATTATTCATTGGTGACCAATACTTTTTGTCATACATCATAATCAACATGCAGGTCATAATTCTTCTTTGTTTTGGGGGTTTTGGGGTTTTTTTTGTTTTGTTTTGTTTTGGTTTGGGTTTTGGTTTGGGTTTTGGTTTTGGTAGTGGAAACCAGGAGTGCTTTACCACACGGTTTTATCCCAGTCCTTTTTATTTTGACGCAGGGTCTTGCTAAGTTGCTGAGGTTGGCCTCGATTGCAATTCTCTTGCCTCAGAAGGAGTCACTTGGATTATAGACGTAACACCACCCCAGGCTATAATTTTTCTGATATTTCTCCAGAGTCAAAACAATTCCAAAGATGGGCACCACTGATACTTTGGCTAAGCCTGTTCCCTGCATTGCAAGAAAAATCTCATTGACCCCCAGACCCTATATCCCAAAGCACCTTCCCCCATATCTGCAGTTACTATGACAACTCCCCATATATTTCCAAACACCCATTGGAAGCAAAAAGATATCAGGTAAATCATTCAGAGCACAAGGAATAAAAAGACCCTTCAAAGGTTGCAAGTGACAAAATGACCAGAGTAAAGATGAAGGCTCAAAATGTCAAGAAAACAAAATGCCCCACTAAAACTTCTCAACAAAACCACTAAGTTGGAAGGTAATCACATAGATTTTTATATACCTTTAAAAGTAAAGGAAAATCATTTTCTATGTAAAATTCTATAATCAAATCACCCACTAATTGTGACAAAGAATACAGATTTTGCAAATATATAAGATTTCAAACACTAACTGAGAGATATTTTTATTTTATTATTTTTTACTTTTACAGACTGCATTTTGATTCATTGTACACAAATGGGGTACATCTTTTTGTTTCTGTGGTTGTGCATGATATAGATTCATACCATTTGTGTAATCACACATGTGCATAGGGTAATGATGTCTGTCTCATTCCACCATTTTATACCACCCCTCTCATTTCCCCCTACATAATCTAAAGTTCCTCCATTCTTCTCTCACCCCCTCCACGCCCACCCCCATTATATATCATCATCCACTTGTCAGGGAAAGCATTCAGTCTTTGGTTTTTTTGGGCTTTAGCCGAGAGATTTAAAGAGAGATTTTCCCCAAGAATATCTACCTTCTAAATATAACACAAATGTCTTATTTTAACACCTGTACTCAATTAAAATTTTTTCTTTAGATAAGAAAAGTGATCACCTTCAATTGTGCTGACATTGGTTATTTTGTCCAAAAGTAAAGATTCAGGGAAGTAAGATAAGTGGTGATGGAAAGCAGGACAGGAATGAGTTCTTCAACAGAAAGCATATATTAGCATTTTCCCCAGATATTATTAGAAAATAAAAAGTCAGTGATATCTTTATGGTCAGAGGCACAAAAAAAAAATAGGTCATCATGACAGTAATTAAATATCTTGGAGTACAGATGGAAGGTAGCTAACAATGTATACAGAAAACGGTCCAACTAGGTTTGGCCAGTTGGGGAGAATTTGCTTTCAGTTCTTCTACAAGAAAAAAATGAGGAGAGACATCAGGCTCAACCCAGAGTTGTGTGAGACTTCCACACCAGGGAGGCCAGCACAGCACAGATGCCTAAGACTTCCAAGCCTAAGAGGCCAGCCCAGAGCGCCCTGTGAGGTACTGGAAACCTGCAGGGACACCATAAATCTATTAGGGGAAAACTGCAATACCTCAGATTCTCACTGATAGAGGCGAAGATACATGAACAACATGAGAAAACAAGGGAAGAAAATGTCCCAAATAAACCCTAGATGCTACATCAACAGAATCCAATGACAGCATGGCAGAAGAAATGTCAGAAAGGGAGTTCAGAATGCACATAATTAAAATGATCAGAGAAGCAAACTATGAGATGAGAGAGCAAATGCAGGCAATGAATGATCACACCAATCAACAGTTAAAAGAACAAACTCAGGAAGCAAAAGATCATTTCAATAAAGAGAGAGAGATTCTGAAAAAAAAAAATAACAGAAATAATGAGGAAAACAATAAACCAAATTAAAAATTCAATAGAAAGCATAATCAAAGGCTATGTCACCTGGAAGACAGAACCTCAGACACTGAAGACAAAGTTGACCAAACAGAGAAGATGGTAAGAATTCAGGAACAGAACCTACAAGAATTATGGGATATAAAGAAAAGACCAAACTTAAGAATTACAGGAATTGAGGAAGGCACAGAGATACAAACCGAAGGAATGAATAATCTATTCAATGAAATAATATCAGAAAATTTCCCAAATCTGAAGAATGAAATGGAAAATCAAATACAAGAGGCTTACAGGAACCAAATGTACAAAATTACAACAGATCCACACCAAGGCACATTATAATGAAAGCACCTAACATACAACATAAAGATAGAAAGTTTGCGTGTGTGTGTGTGTGTGGTGCTAGGATTTGAACCCAGGGCCTTTTGCTTGTGAGGCAGACACTCTCCCAACTGAGCTATATCCCCAGCTCAAAGACAGAATTTTAAAGACTGCGAGAGGGAAAAAAAAAATCAGATTAATTCAGGGGGAAAACAAGACGGTTATCAGCAGATTTCTTAATGCAGACCCTAAGAGAAAGAAGGGCCTGGAACAACATATTTCAAGCTCTGAAAGAAAATGGATGCCAACCAAGAATCTTATACCAAGCAAGACTTTCTGATTTGAAGATGAAATAAAATCCTTCCATGATAAACAAAAGCTAAAGAATTTACAAATGGAAACCCAGCACTACAGAACATTCTCAGCAAAATATTCCATGAGGAATAAATGAAAACAACAATGTAAGTCAGCATAGGGAGGAAATACCCTAAAGGAATTGCCAAATAAAGGAGAAACCAAGTCAAATTAAAAACCAAAAAGGAGCCAAAATGACCAGGAATACAAATCATATCTCAATAATAACCTGAATGTTAATGGCCTAAACTCATCAATCAAAAGACGTAGACTGGCAGATTAGACTAAAAAGAAAGACACAACAATATGCTGCCTTCAAGAGGTGCATGTCATAGAAAAAGATACCCACAGACTAAAGGTGAAGGGATAAGAAAAAATACATCATGCACATGGACCCAGTAAAAAAGTGGGGGTTTCCAACCTCTTATCAGATAAAGTGGACTTGCAGTCAAAATTAAAAGGGATAAAGAAGGACATTTCATACTGCTAAGGGAAACATAAATCAGCAAGACATAACAATCATAAATATTTATGCCCCAAACAATGACGCATCCATGTACATCAAACAAATCCTTCTCAATTCCAGAAACCAAATAGACCACAACACAATAATACTAGGTGATTTTAACACACCTCTCTCACCATTGGACAGATCTCCCAAACAAAAACTGACTGAACAAAGAAATCATAGAATTCAATAACACAATTTAGACTTAAAAGACATATATAGAATATTTCCATCCATCAATAAATGAATACACTTTCTTCTCAGCAGCTCATGGATCCTTCTCTAAAATACACCATATGTTATGCCACAAAGCTACTCTTAGCAAATACAAAAAGATAGAGATACTACCTTGTATTCTATCAGACCATAATGGAATGAAATTAGAAATCAACGATAAAATTAAAAACAGAAACTCTACCAACACCTGGAGATTAAATAATATGCTATTGAATGATGCATGGATAACAGAGGAGATCAAGGGGAAAATAAAAAAATTCTTAGAGGCAATTGAGAACAAAGATACAATATATCAAAATCTCTGGGACACTATGAAAGCAGTACTAAGAGGAAAATTCATTGCATGGAGCACATTCAATAAAAGAATGAAAAGAACAAATAAATGATCTCACATTACAGCTCAAAGCAATAGAAAAAGAAGAACAGATCATCACAAAAAGTAGTAGAAGACAGGAAATAATCAAAGTCAGAGAGGAAATCAATGACATTGAAACAAAAGAAACAATTCAAAAAACTGACAAAACAAAAAGTTGGTTCTTTGAAAAAATGAACAAAATTGATAAACCCTTACCCACACTAACAAAGAGGAAAAAAAGAGAAAACTCAAATTACTAAAATTCGTGATGAAAAAGGAAATATCACAACAGACACTATAGAAATACAAAACATAATTAGAAGCTATTTTGAAAATCTATACTCCAACAAAATAGAAAATCTTGAAGACATCAACAGGTTTCTAGAGACATATGAGCTACCCAAACTGAATCTGGAGGACATACACAATTTAAATAGATCAATTTCAAGCAATGAAGTAGAGGAAGTCATCAAAAGCCTACCAACAAAGAAAAGTCCAGGACCAGATGGATTCTCAGCAGACTTCTACAAGACCTTCAAAGAAGAGCTCATTCCAATACTCCTCAAAGTATTCCATGAAATAGAGGAGGAGGGAACACTTCCAAACTCATTCTATGAAGCTAATATCACCCTGATACCAAAACCAGAAAAAGACACATCGAGGAAAGAAAATTTCAGACCAATATCCCTAATGAACATAGATGCAAAAATTCTTAACAAAATTTTAGCGAATCACATACAAAAACATATTAAAAAGATAGTACACCATGATCAAGTGGGTTTCATCCCAGGGATGCAAGGTTGGTTCAATATCTGTAAATCAATAAATGTAATTCATCACATCAGCAGACTTAAAGTTAAGAATCACATTATTATTTCAATAGATGCAGAAAAATCATTTGATAAAATACAGCACCCCTTCATGCTCAAAACACTAGAAAAAATAGGGATAGTGGGAACATTCCTTAGCATTGTAAAGGCTAACTATGCCAAGCGAATGGTCAACATCATCCTAAATGGAGAAAAACTGAAAGCATTCTCCCTGAAAACTGGAACAAGGCAGGGATACCCTCTTTCACCATTTCTATTCAACATTGTCCTTGAAACTCTAGCCAGAGCAATGAGACAGACCAACGAAATTAAAGGGATACAATTAGGAAAAGAAGAACTCAAACTATCCCTATTTACTGATGACATGATTCTGTATTTAGAGGAGCCAAAAAATTCCACCAGAAAACATCTAGAACTCATAAATGAATTCAGTAAAGTCAAAGAATATAAAATCAATGCTCATAAATCTAATGCACTTCTATTCATAAGTGATGCATCCTCTGAAAGAGAAATTAGAAAAACTTCCCATTCATAATAACCTCAAAAAAAAAAAATACTTGGGAGTCAATCTCAGAAAAGAAGTGAAAGACCTCTACAGTGAGAACTACAGAACATTAAAGAAAGAAATTAAAGAAAATCTTAGAAGACAGAAAGATCTCCCATGTTCTTGGATAGGCAGAATTAATATTGTCAAAATGGCCATACTACCAAAAGCGCTACACAAATTCAGTGCAATTCCAATTAAAATTCCAATGACGTACCTCATAGAAATAGAGTAAGCAATCATGAAATTCATATGGAGGAATAAGAGACCCAGATTAGCTAAGGCAATCCTTAGCAGGAAGAGCGAAGCAGGTGGTATCACAATACCAGACCTTCAACTATACTACAGAGCAATAGTAACAAAAACAGCATGGTATTGGCACCAAAATAAACAGGTAGACCAATGGGACAGAATAGAGGACACAGAGACAAACCTACATAAATACAGTTTTCTCATGCAAGACAAAGGTGCCAAAAACATACAAGGGACAAAAAATAGCCTGTTCAACAAATGGAGCTGGGAAAACTGGAAATTCATATGCAGCAAAATGAAACTAAACCCTATCTCTCACCCTGCATAAAGCTCAACTCAAAACCGATCAAGGACCTAGGAATTAGAAGAAAATAGCACCTAATAGAAGAAAAAGTTGGTCTAAATCTGCATCATGTTGGCTTAGGAGTAGACTTCCTTAACATGACTCCCAAAGCACAAGAAATAAAAGCAGGTATCAATAACTAGGATAGATTCAAACTGGAAAGCTTTTTCTCAGCAAAGGAAACAATCTTCAATGTGAAGAGAGGGCCTACAGAGTGGGAGAAAATCTTTGCCACACAAACTTCAGATAGAGCACTAATCTCCAGAATCTATAAAGTACTCAAAAAACTTTACCCCAAGACTATAAATAACCCAATCAATAAATGGGTTAAGGAAATGAGCAGACACTTCACAGAAGAAGATGTACAAGCAATCAACAGACATATGAAAAAATGTTCAACATCCCTAGTAATATGAGAAATGCAAATCAAAACTACCCTAAGATTTTATCTCACCCCAACTAGAATGTCTATTATCAAGAATAGAAGCAACAACAGGTCTTGGCAAGGATGTGGGGAAAAAGGTACACTCATACATTGCTGGTGGGGTTGCAAATTAGTGCAGCCACTCTGGAAAGCGGTGTGGAGATTCCTTAGAAAACTTGGAATGGATCCACCATTTGACCCAGCTATCCCACTCCTTGGCCTATACCCAAAGGACTTAAAATCAGCACACTACAGTGATGCAGTCACATCCATGTTCACAGCTGGATGTGGAATTCACAATAGCTAGATTGTGGAACCAACCTAGATGCCCTTCAATAGATGAATGGACAAAGAAACTGTGGTATATATACAGAATGGAATATTATTCAGTCATAAAGAGTGATAAAATTATGGCATTTGCAGGTAAATGGATGAAGTTGGAGAATATCATGTTAAGTGAGATAAGCCAATCCCAGAAAACCAAAGGCTGAATGATCTCTCTGATAAGTGGATGATGATACATAATGTGGTGTGGAAAGGAGGCAAGAATGGAGGAAGGATGGAGTACATAGAGGAAAAAGTGTGATGGGGTGGGGTAGGGGGGAAAGAAAAATAACAAAATGAGACAAACATCATTACCCTATGTACATGTATGATTAAGCAAATGGTGTGCTCTATCTACTTCATGTACAACCAGAGAAACAACTGTACTCCATTCATGTACGATGAATCAAAATAAATTAAAAAATAAAAAAATAAAAAATAAAAAGGTAGTGATAAACTTAAAAAAAAACCACACACTGTAACCCATAAATAAGTACAAAATAACAATAAACAATAAAAATAAATAACAAAAATAAATAAAAGAAAAGAAAAAAATGAGAGATTTCCTAGTCTACCATTTAGGATTAAGGGGTACTCTGAGTATGTAGATTAATGCTTGAAAACTATATTAATAGGAAAATATCAAATTTCTTCCTTTGGTTCCATATCTAGTCTACTTTAAAAATTTCAGAATATTTCTATTATTGTTCTTACTAGTATCTAAACACCTACATTTATGTAATCAATCACTCTTTTTTAATATGTATTTTTTAGTTGTTGATGGACCTTTATTTTATTTTTTATTTATTTATATGTGGTGCTGAGAATCAAATCAAACCCAGTGCCTCACACATGCCAGGCAAATGCTTTACCACTGAGCCACAACCCCAGCCCTTCAATCACTCTTACACATTGGCTATTTTGCATCAAAAGTATAGTCCTAGAAAAGTGAACTAGAAATTCCTGCATTATTTGAAACAAATTAATAAGCTTAAAAAACTGCCTGAGAGTAAAGTGGAAAATGTATTCCATTTAACTCTTAAATATGATTTTCAATTACTAAATTTATGACATAAATGATACTATAAAATAAAATAAGTAATTTTACTAATAATGAATGTGCTACTTCTGTTTCACCTTCTGTAGGGGAGGAATGCATCAAAACACATTAGGGTAGATTTAAACAGAGGTCAAATGATTGCAGGAAAAATCTGGCACTACACAATAGTAAGCTTATAAAAAACTCTCTGACTTGCTTTAAAGAACACCGAGCTTAAAACCAAATACTCTGCTCTCCTACTTCCTAGTACTGAATCTTTGATAAAGTCACAAAAACTCCAGTTTCCTCATCTATAAAGTGTGGATAATGATACCTACCACAGGATTATGATGAAAATACGTAAAATTACTTTCTGAAGGATTGATATAGGGCCTTTGGAAGTAAAACGACCCCTAGGCTTAAATCCCAGTGCTACCTCTGAGCAGCTGTGTGACTCTGTAGAATAAGGAAGATGTTACTTACCTCTTTCTTTCTCTCAGCTACTCCTGATAGTTACTGAACACTGACCACAAAGATGTCAACACTCTTCTAGTCACTATTTATGAAGCAGTAGGCAAAACCCATACCCCTCTACCCTATGGTATTTCAGTTATAATGGGAAGAGGCAGACAGCAAATAAGTAAACAGAGCAAATAACATAGCTTAAAATTGTGATAAAATCCACGAAGGAACCAAACACACTTAGATAAAACTGATGGGTTATACCAACGTAGGAAAACACTTTCTCTGAAGTATTTCAGTTAACTCCTAAATAATGAGAAATGCTATAAAAGTAGGGAGGAGTAGTCTAAGAGGAGGGAACAACACATACAAAGGTCCTGGGCTAGTAACCTGCTTCGTGACTTCTAAGTGAAAACATAATCACCATTAATTATTCATTTCAAAGGGAAAATACTGTGCATTCTAATATCCCCAAATTGATATCCACTTATGCTAATAAAAACACCAAAACCAAGAACCAATGATCACACATAAACTAACATTAGTTGTAATTTCAAGTGGCATTTTTCTTTCATTAATTATTCAAAGATATACTATTGTTTTCCTGTTCTCAAATTCCTTCATAGTTCTGACACACATTAAACCGAAGACAAAGTTTAAAATAAACATACTTCCACTTAATGTTCATAAAATTAATTTTTAGTATCCAAAACCCCTGTAAAAAAGAGAAAAGTCAATTTAAAAAGTAGGGATTATAAAGCAGATAATCACAACTACAAATAGACAAATCATGAGAGCTCTAAGTGCAACAGGCAGCAGCAACACAACTACAAAGATGCAGCATGCTCAAAATGCAAACCCACGCCGGTCCCTACAAAACAAGGAAAAGAATATCTAGAGTAAGAAAATTTCTCATATGGTTAAGAAAGAAAAGAAAAGAAAGAGCTTCCTTCAGGGCACAATAACATCCCCATTTTACAGACAAGGAAGCTGAGGAGGCTTGGCCATGGTCACACAACTCACAAGATAGAGCATGGATTAACCATCCATTCAGGTTCCAGGCCTCATTATTAACCTCCCTCACACAAACCTCTCCTCAGGCAAAACTACCATTATGCTGCTAATAATTAATAACTCTGAGTTATTTTTGCTATTTTCTCCTGGAACTCAGGTTAGGATTACCATCAAAATATTTATTTTTGCTAGGGATCAAAAAAAAAAAAAAAAGCACTAGTTGGACAATCTTTATTAAATGAAACTACACCTGGTTTGGGTAACTTAGTTTACTCATGTCCCTTTCCTTTTCTGTAAACATATTGTAGAAATATGGTTATGTCACAAATTTCATACCTTAAACATACTATTACAATGAGATGAATCATTGTGCTTTTTCTTTTATCTCTAAAAGTGTTCTGTAATGCCCTTTGCAGAGAGCCAGTTTTGCCTTTCTCCATCAGTTCCTACAGTCACCCTAAAACAGAGCTTTGTCTTCTGATAAAAGTAATAAGTCTTGTTCCAAGCATTTTCAATTTATTAGGCTCACACACATGTCCATGCCTGCTCAGTGCCCAAACATGTCTCAGGCCTCTTTCCTCTGGCTTATCCTCAACTCTCAGCACAGATTTCCCTTTTTCTGAAAGAACCATCTTCCCCAACCCCCAGGGAGACTGAGTCAGCAACCCTTCTTACATGCTATGGTACCAGCAGAGCAGCACACTGCTCTAGCCTCTGCTTGGCTAGACTTTAAGAATCCCTGACCTGTTTTGTTGACCAATATCTCTCCTCCAACACAGTGCCTGGCACATAGTAAATTCAAAAATGATACTATAGAAGGGATAAATGACCACTCTCTCATACTTTCCAAAGTGAATAAACTTTGCTTTTATATAGAAAAAACAATTTTGAAAAATAAAGCTTTTGTAACTACTGTCATATACCACTGTGGAAGCAGAATCTCTTACACCCCTTAGTCTCTGTGCTTTCCTAACAACCTCAAGAGAAGAGTACTATCTCTGTAACCCCTCTAAGAACATGATGATATTTTTTCTCCTATAGATGAGATTTAAAGCAGGAGATGAGGACATGGCTTTCCTGAGCCCACTCCTTATATTCCTTGTTGCCCTAAAATCCTTCTTTTCTTCCTTTCAACCAACCTGTTAAGTAAGCACATCCATTCACATTTCTTTGTTTTTTAGGAAACTCTTCTGAAATTGGATTATTTTCAACTTTCTAGCATATATACAATAACACAAGAATTATTAAATCATATGTAACACTGCTAATTTACTATCATCTCCATGGTACTACCATTAATGCCTCCTCTCATTAATGCCATCTGTTCAATGGTACAGTGTAGACTTGGGCAAGCCACCTTGTTGATAAATGGGGCACTTATACATGAAGCACTAGACTCATGGGCCAAAAATCATTTAGAAATAACTTTGTTATTTTGCTTTAATTCAAATATTTGTATTCATTGAAGAAAACATACTGGAAAATCATATGTAAACAAAAAGCATCATCGCTTATCACATTTTCAAAAACCGAAGGAATAAACTGTTATACAGGAAGCATCAATCAAGTGCAGAAAACTAAATTTAACTTTTGTGATCTCTTCTTCCAAGTTGATTAATATTTTCCAGGATCATGAGTATGATGATTTTAAATTCAGTATTATTCCATCATACATGTTCTTGCAAATATCAAACTAAACTACTGTTAGACAAAAAAAAAAAAAAAAAAAAAAACTCTTACAATTTAGATGCCATAACATGCTAGTGAAATTTTAGCTCATTTTTTAAGGGGCATAAAAATTTGAATCAATGGAATTTTAAAAAAGAAATAACAAAGGAATGTTCATTTATGGGCTAGAATAGTATTTCTTAAAAGATCATGGTACCCCAGTACAATTATTTCCTAACATATAAACTGCTCCAAGGAGAATAACTGAAATGCTCTAACAATTAAACAAAAATAAATTATTAGATATTTTTTAGGAAAAGATGGTATAAACTGATTAGTATATGAATTTACATTATAGCATAAACAGAGCAATACATTCTCATGCCTATACTTAAACCAGTTTATACTTTTTTTGAGAATTCTCAACTAGTTCTTTCAATTACATAAATCAAGACTTTTTGGGTAAAATATCTGTGGTTACTGAGTATAAATCTATCATGATTACAAGATGCTTTGGCTCTACAAATGTCTACTAGCTCAAAATTTATATTTGTTTCCTCCATAAAAATATTCTATATGATTCTTTGATTAGAAAGTATTAAGACCAGGAACTATTCCCTATTTCTAACAAGTACATGTAGACATGAGTGATTATTAGATGATCATGTACAGGTATTATAAAAATAAAATAAAATCTTTAAAAAATATTGTGGGGGAGGCAAGAAGAGCAATAACCCACCTCCCCAAACCCATACAATAAAATTACCATGCTCTATTAAATGTCATTCTTGACTATTCTTTTCAAAACAACCATCTCCATGTTTATATTGCATTTCATCTATAGGTAATCTCGACCTTGTCCTCTAACCATGCTACTTTACTATTTTTCTACATCTATAATGAGTGGTGTGCTATACCCAGCTTGAACATCTTATAAGAAAATGTGTGAACTGGCTATTAAGCTGCAGATAACCTGAAATCAGCCATGGTGGGAGTATTTACACCACAGAAATTAACAAAAGCTAAGAGTCAGGCATCTCTTGCTTTTCACTTCTACTTCTTCTAAGAGCCAGCTGTGAGGCATACACCAGCACACTGTTGATGTGGAGGAACCCAGTGAATCCTTTCCATCCTTATCTCTAAGCATTCGCTTCATACTCCTGCTGCTTTCTCATTTCCTTTGCTGATTCCACTTTCACTTGATCTCTAAATTAACTGCCTTCGTTTTAACACTCCTGATCTTTGAAACTTAGCTTGTCTTAAAACTGAGTTCTTTCTCTTTCCTACCAAAATAAATAGGTGCTTAGACATGCAGCATGAAGGAAGACTTACGAGTTGGGAAAAAGGCAGACAAGCATCCAAATCCCAGTTCTTTAGTTTTTATAGGAAATACATTTTCTCTCTTCAGGTCTGTTTGCTTATATATCAAATGAAAACAATATATACTTTGCATTTGTACATGATTAAATCAATTAAGAGTATACAAAGCACCTACCTCAGCTCCTGACACAACATAGATGCTCAATAAATGGCAATTATTATTTCATGGTAAATGTTTAAAGGAATGGAGGAGAAAATTAATTGGGGAGGGGGACAGAAGAATGGCAAAACTTAAAAAGAGACTCATGCATTCTAGTATTCTGAGAAAAGTAACATCCATCTTACACAAAACTACCAAAGAAAATTAATTATATATCATATGCCAAAATGTAAATTTAATATGTAATCACTACTCAAGAGGTAAACTTTTTCAGGTCACTAATGTTCAATTATATCAGATATGGCATCTACCAAGAACATTTCAAAAATTCAAAACAAAATATAGCTGGACCATTTTGAATTTAAGAGTGCCTCTAATAACATGCTAATAAAATGTGAGCAGAAAGGAACTAAAAAAAAAAAAAAAAACCTTACACAAACTGGGCATAATGGTGCACACCTGTAATCGCAGTGACTTGGGAGGCAAGAGGATCTTTAAGTTCAAGGGCAGACTCCACAACTTAGCAAGACCCTGTCTCAAACACATACACCCACAAATAAAACAGCTGGAAATGTAGCTCAGGGGTAAAGCACCTATACTTTGATAGCCAGTACTGTAAAAAAGAACAACCCACACAATCTCTTTTCGTGACACTTTATAAAGACTAATTCTGAAAAATTAAGTCCTTTGGAGTAGCCCCTAGTTAAAACTGAAAATGTTTATAACAGTGCTAAATACATTACTAGTCTAAGAAAACATCAACATTTATAATACATTCAGAATAATTAAAATTTGTAAAATATGCATCTTAGAAATCACAAATTTCCAAGCAATTAATAAGGCACTTAAATTATTAATTACATTTCCATGTATTTACAAAGTTAAAATATATGAATGGGTTAGCAAAAGAAAAAGCATCAGAATGAAGTCTGGCAAAGATACTTCAAGGATGACCATATGCTAAGTTTTCCTATCAATCCTGTTACCTTTATTGTACCCATGAAGCCAGACAAGAGAATACAAAAATCATCTACAAGCACAATCACCTTCCCTCTATATGTGAAAAAATTCGTCTTACAGCTATTTGTATTTCTGTGAGTTGTGATGAATCTCTTCCATGTGATGTCATCATTAAAAAGTGTTTAGGGCGGAAAAAATGCTACTGATGACAAATATTTAAAAACAATGAAATTGCAAACGAAGCAGTGTTCAACTGTGCCTGATTAAAGAATTTCCTAAGCATTCAAAAAAAAACCCTAATTATCTTATTTTGTTACTAAACTTTTGAAATGAAAGACTAAATATTATTATGTTACAAATATGCCAGGAAACCTACTCTCCAATTTGTGAGATAAATTACAAACTAAAGGGACACAAGGATGTTTATTAAAAAGGATGTTTATTTATATTTACTTAGTATAAACTAAAAAAGAAAGAAAAATTTATATTTACTTAGTATAAGCTAAAAAAGAAAGAAAAATATGTAAGAGCATAGTAGAAGTTATTTTAAATACAATAAACAAATGTGGTTTGGTGTATTTGTAAACTAGCCATTCTTCGAAACCACTCATCAAATCATTAAAGAGTTACTATGTCAATTAGGAACTCATTGTGACTTAGGAGACACTATAAACAGTCAAAAGGAAATGTAGAGGGACAGGAAGACGAAAGGAAATCAAAAATGTGTGTGGGATCATGTAGAAAGGGCTTGGAACAAGAATACCAAGAAGTCATGGTGCAGAAGAAGTGAGAGAATTGTGAAGATGCCACAGAGATTCTCCTGCCGGTCTTTCAGAAGCAAACACCATAACTGTTGCCTAAGTGTGATCCATGTTGCAACAACCTGAGGGACAGCCTGTAGGAGCTGAAAGCAGGTTACAGCCAATATTAAGGAAGAGAACAGTATTCAGCACTCTATCCACAAGGAACTGAATTCTGCTAACAATTAGTGAGTCTGGAAGAGGACCTTGGGCCTCAGACTAGAAACAGTCTTGACACACAGAAACTATGAGATAATAAATTTGCACTTTTTTAAGAAGCTGACTTTGGGGAGATTAATTACACAGCAACAGAAAACTAATATTTCATGCTTTACAACCAAGAAAATTTTGTTCTTCCCTGTGACTGCTTATAATTCTATATTAAGGATTTTTTATAGTAAAAATATTAGAGATTTAATACCATTGTCCTGTGTACATGTATGAACGCACAGATGGTGTGACTCTACTTTGTGTACAACCAGTGAAACAATAGCTGTACTCCATTTGTGTTCAATGAATCAATAAGTAAATAAAAAAATTAATTAATTAATTAAAAAAATTAGAGATTTAATATTTTTATATCTATATTAAAGATTTTTTTCTCAAAAAGTATGTGGCTTTTTCTATATAAGCTAGCAAAAAAAGCTTCTACTTTTATGAAACCTGAATACTTCAAATCTGATTTTTTTAAAAAGCATATTACCTCCAAACTTCTTTGGCTGGATTCAAATTATAACTCAAAGCAAAAACTGGATTTAAAGGCATATTTACTTAGTTTTTTGAAATCATATTTTTAAAACTTACTCTTTAGAAAACATTTACCATATTTCATTCTTAGGAAAAACACATATTTAACATACTTACTTTTTCAGTATTTATGTTACTCATAGAAGTAGATCACATTAAGAAATATATTACACTTTACTATCCTTCCTACCCCGTATGTATTCTACTGTCACGTAGAACTAATTAGAACAAATTTTAAAAAATAAAAAAAGATTAAAAAAGAAATACAATACATTGTGAAAACACATTTTCTCACTGTGTGTGAACATTTTTTACACAGCTAAATCTGCCATCTATTAAAAGTAAAGTTGGGAGAAGTTATTTGGTGGAATTACTCATCATACAATCAGGGGGCAAAATAAGGTGCATAGTATGTTTTCAGAATGTAACAAAATTTTCTTCTGTGCTTCAGTCAAATAGGAAATACACTAAAAAAATTTTTAAACACTCAGAATAGAGGTTCGTATCATCAGCTGCTTTATTAAAACTTTTCATATAATTGCAAAGAAAAAATGGCCTTTAAAAAGAAATTTATTTTAAAAAAGGAATCTAAGTTAGCCTACCTTCCACATCCAAAGTCCCCCTTTTAGATTCCAGGAAATCATAATGTGCTTGGTGCTGATATTCTTACATTTCCCAGGTCGTCTTCATCTTCAAATCTTACTGGACCCCTGCCTTTTCCTCTACCTTAAGATTTAAAAGTAAGACAGACAGACATATACATATGGGTGTGTGTGAGTGTGTATATATATATATGATATATACATATATATCATATATGGAAAAATGGAAGGACAAAATACATTGAATATAATCAGCGATCATTTCAAGCAGGATGTTATATTTATTTCTTTTTATATTTTTCTGTATATTCTAATATTTCAATAATAAAAAAGAATTATATTAAATAGTTCCTTCAGTCCATTTGGCCCCATTTTCCCAGATGTGGAACATCCATACAAACTTAAATTGAGCAACAAATACACCACTTACAGCTTTGAAATAATTATTGTTCATAGAATTAAATCCTTGGGACTTAATGGGTTAATCCTCAAAATGAGCTGTCTAGAAATTTGAATTTGCTTATATAAATTATCTTCTAAGGAAAAAAATCATCTTAATATTTTAGTTAATAATGGAATTTTATTTTATTTTTGTTTTTATTGATGCATTGTAATTATATATAACAGTGGGATGATATAATTTCATTCTTCTTCATACTGAGTAAAATCCCATTGTAACCACAAATTTTTTTAAAAAAAATATTATGAATGAGACTTGAAAAATCATATAATACTTTTCACCATGCAAAAATTTAATAACACCAAATAAAATGTATTTTCTTATTAATTTTAAAAAAATTATCCAGACTGTCACTTATAAAAGTGGCATATTTCTAGAAATAATTAATAGAACTAGTCACTTTAAGTCATACTTAACCCTATTAACCAAGGCACTGTTAGACATAGTTTACATAAAGACAGACTCACAGTAACCTACAAACATCTCTATGGTTCCAAACTCACAATTCTTCCATTTACCATGCTACACAAGGTTATAGCCCTCACAGTGACAAAACTCAGTGTCTGTTAACATATATTACTCTGAAAGGCAAAGAATAATACCTGGCACATTGCCTAATAAGTTATACCTCTTGGGGGGTACACTCAGAACAGGTTTCTGTTTCTTACTGTTAGGAAGTACACTGAATGCTGCTTTGAAGTTATTGACATTATCCATAGAGCCTGCCTGGATGCTTCCTTACTGAAGCCCATTTCTGTTATATGCTTCAGTGCCTTCTCATCAACCTGTAAGGAATGAATAGAAAGCTGTGTTAACAATCTATAAATAAATTGAGGTATGCATTTTTAACTATTTACTGCCTTTTAACTCAAAATTACATTTTATATTTATGGGAAAAAATCATACAACATTCAATTGCTATTTGTTCATACTAATAATCAAGGAAGAATCTGTATGAAAATGTATTGAGTACTCTCTAACAGCAAGTCCCATTGCAAATGTAAAACTAAAAAAGAATATCTTACATAATAAGCCCTTTTAAAATAATATAACTAAGAGAAAGTTACCCAGTGAACACTTTTCATGGTAAAAAATGGAAAAATTTTGATACTTCTCCATAGAAGAGAGGAAATATAATTTATATAGCATCTCTCCCAAAACTCAAAGACAGATTGAGGCTATTTAAAAAAACATATTAATTTTGTGATTGATCCTTTAATCTTACCAGTTTTCTACAGACACCTTTCTGCTTCCCCTCTGATTAGTTCACTTTTCTTTCTGTCAAACTCCCCTGTTTCAGTTACCAACTCATATTGAAATTACTTCTGGCACCACTGCCACCTTCTCTAAGTGTCTTGATCTTTAGTATAAGACAAACATAAAAGAGATGTAAGTAAAAAGAATTTTAAAATATCCTTTAAAAAACAAGTTACTACTAAAATATCTGACAAAATTAAGTAATTAAAAGTTGCCTTAATTATGTTTTACATGAAAAATGAAAAAGCTTATTCTTTTTAAATAGGACAGATCACAGATAAGTATTAGCCATCTGTTCTCACAAGTCCAGGTCAGGCAATACAAATTTTACAGTATTAAAAACTTTAAATCTCTCGAAGGCAAGTCATCAAAATAAACTTAAGTGTACCTCAATATAAAAGAAAACAAAATAAGGATTAAAAAGATTAGTTGTCAAAATGATTCTAGGATAAAATATATGACTGATGTGTTGAACTTGGATATTAAACCCAATCTACAAAGCAAAGTTATCCTTAGCAAAGTTCTAAACCTGTGTTAAAAATCAGTTAAATTATCCATGGTCTAGTATTGTCATTCTATAATATTAGAAAGTAAATCAATAATTGTAAAATTTAACAGTGGATTAAAACTACTAATTTACTGTTTTCATTAGTCATGTCATTTCTTACCAACACATACAAAGTCTATCAAGTTTATATTTCTTATTTTGTCTCACTT
The DNA here is from genome assembly GCA_020662805.1 of Glaucomys volans. Classification (NCBI taxonomy): domain Eukaryota; kingdom Metazoa; phylum Chordata; class Mammalia; order Rodentia; family Sciuridae; genus Glaucomys; species Glaucomys volans. The sequence goes on along the minus strand of JAJEJO010005679.1, from coordinate 580,522 downwards.
ATTTTAAAAACTATGTATAACTAAATTTGAAAATCAGATTTGATCTAATTTTTGTCTTTTCAAAACAATTATGAAAAGATGACCATAAAGAACTTGGTTTGGAAAGATACAAATCCATACATGAAAAACATCCTACTTGTACCACAGCAAATTAAACATATGGTAACATGATATTTTTTAGCTCTGATAGCTTTAATAAAAAATGGAAGTTAAAACTTTGTTAGATTTTTTATTAGAGATAATGATCAATATTTAAAATTAAAAATGATTATGGTACGAAAACATCTTAGATATAAATGTATCAACATTGGAAAATTATTTTAAATCAGATAAAAAGTAAAACCTGAAAAACAGAAAAGTCATGTTAGATGAACAGATAAGAAATTAATTATCTGTTGGGTAACTGATGCTGCATAATATTTAATTCAAATCAAAAGTAAAATCATATCTTCAAGACTAAAGACTCATTAATGAACTTATTTAACTTTGGGGTTATGGAATTTCATCAAAATAACAGATTTGAAGACAGGTATGGTGGCACACACCTGTAGTCCCAGCTACTTTACAGGATGAGGCAGAAGAGTTACTTAAGCCCACAAGTTCAAGACCAGTCTCAGCAACACAGGGAGACCCCATCTGAAAAATGAATAAATAAATAATCGAAATGTCTTGATAGTCATTACTTGTTTAACTGAAAAGAAAAATGTGGTGTGCTGTGGCGCACCCCTGTAATCTCAGCAGCTCAGGAGGCTAAGACAGGAGGGAGGATCACAAGTTCAAAGCCAGCCTCAGCAAAAGGGAGGTGCTAAGCAACTCAGTGAGACCCTGTCTCTAAATAAAATACAAAATAGTGCTGGGGATGTGGCTCAGTGGTCAAGTGTCCCTGAATTCAATCCCTGGTATCCCCCCAAAATGAAAGAAAAATGTGGGTTTATATTAACATAATACAAAGTTTATTAGATAGAAAACAATTTAGCATAGTTAAGTACCCAGACTTTAGACAAGCTAGACAGAGCTTGTACTAACCCTTGCTCAACCACTTACTAGCTCCTGTCCTCAGGCAAATCACTTAACTTTCACTTTCCACTGAGCCTCAGGTTTTTCATTCTTAAAAGAGGAATGAGAAAAACCTACCTTGAGAGGATTAAGTGACATCATCAGCAGGAAGTGATTATCTCTGTACCTAGAGCAGAGAAAATACTCAATAACAGTAATTACTATTTTGGTTAATATATAGAACACAGTTACCTGAAAAGAATGGAGCCTGACCTATTCCAAATTAAATATATTTCTGGAATTTATATTACACAATTCCAAAAGTGCTTTTTCTTTTGGTGACAATGAAATAGTCCTATCTTCTCAATGCTTTTCCTTATTCTTTTCATTCCATTTTATGAATTAAGGAATAGGATAAATAGCACTTTCAGAATTGCTTTTCACTGCTTTCAAATTGTTCTTACTCAAAAAATATAAAATCTAGAACTATCACAACTTAAATATTACCCACCATGTAACTGGTGCTGCCCTTTATGAACTATATCATCTTGTTCACATGTGTGTGACTGAGACACACGCAGAATCATCATGACTGTGAAATTCAAGGGGGTTCTTAATGCTGCCTAGGAATCTTACTGTATTTCCCGAACCCATCTGCTCTCCCATTCTAGACCACTATCCTACACATATTTCTCACTTCTCCATCCTCCAGTACTTTCTCCCCTCATTATTACTGTTACCTTGCTTCATATTTTACTTAAAAAACTAAATTAATCATTAAAGAACTCACACAGATTTTCACCACATCAAGAGGAATGTAAAGGGGATGAATAATCTCCCTGATTTTACACCATCAGGAAAAAGACTTTTCAACTGTCCTTGATAGTCTCTCATTCCTTTCTCCATGATAAATTTTCTGCATTCTCTTGTTTGTGTCCCGTATTATTGGTCACAGCTTGGCTGGTTCAACTTCTTTGATTCAACCTCTAAGGTTAAAATGCTACTGGATTATTTCAGTTATCTAACTCATCTAATTTCAATCCTCCTCCTCTACAATCTAGACGAACAATTAAATTTCAACAAGTCTTCTACTTAAACTTGGAAATTAAATAGGAAAGCAATTGTTAGTTAAACTTCATTACGGTTTTTGAATAAAGGAAACTATATCAATCTCACTGGTAAGAAAAGTTTAAGCAACTAACTCATGAACTTTAATTTCTTATTCAAGGTTAAAAATCAATAACTAGGGAAAACACCCATTCTAAATAAGCAATAAATTCCAAACAATTAAAAGAGAACCTTTAGCTAACAATAGTGTAAAATGGAGGATGTGTGTATATGTGTTTGTATAAATACATATATATCCCAAAGAAAAAATTACTTTTTCTATAAATTAAATAAAATTAAGAAAGAAAATTGAAAAGAAATGTTGATACTGATCCACTGATTTATCCTCATAAATTACTATTTCTGAAACTGCCATTATACTGGGAAATCATCCTGAAAAGTGGTAACTAACCCAACTAGTAACAGGAAATCTTCTGTTGGGTTCAGTTGTTATACTGGTAAGAAGAAAAGGAAGAGGGAGAATAAAAAGCAATTTGCTAGCAAGAAAAATTTACTGGAATTGCCAAGGAGATTTGGAAAAAGAATGTATGAAAAATATGTGTAAGCTTAAAGACACCATGACGTAGCAGGGCGTTTTTCTACTTGTGGAATATGCACGAAGGATATTGTCAAGAGTCTGCTGAATAGTTAAGTGAAAAGACAATAATACCCTGAGTAATCAACATAAAAAATAATAAGACATAAGAGGAATTTCTGACTATTTAATTTCTTTACTCTTTGCGACTTCTGCAACAGCAGCAGTCCTTTGCTTTCCCCAAAGTCATCATTACCATTTGTAGGTTTAACAAGCACTGTACCTTCAACATCTTTCTTCAATTAAGTTCTCTATTATCCACTCAGACATGAGAGAGTCATTTCTGGTACAGTAAATAAAAATAATTCAGTAATTTCAAAAGAGATGAAAGCTTTCATTAGTAGTATTTCTTCAAAAGAAACATTTATATGCTTTACATAGCTGAGATTCCACAAAAATAAAATCCCATCCCACAAATTTATAAAAGAAGAAAAAAAGTGTAGAAAACTGATTAAAGTATTTTTTTAAGGGGGATGTTGGTTACTGGGGTTGAATCCAGGAGTGCTGTATCACTAAGCCACACCCCAGCCTTTGTGATTTTTTAATTTTAAGACAGGATCTCAATAAGTTGCTTAGGCCCTTGCTAAATTGCTGAGGCTGGCCATGAACTTGTACTTCACCTGCTTCAGCTTCCCAAGCCACTGAGATTACAAGCGTGTACTACCACACCTGGCTAAAGTAACTTTCTAATAATTTAATTAGTAAATAAAATTAAAACTTAAATTAAAACAAAATTAAAATTAAAACAAAAATGTGGTCCTCTGAACCTCCTCAGGGCATACATATATTGAACCAAGAGATATAAGTTTCATTTTTGAATAATCACATAAAATAATTTTAGATTTCAAACAGTCTAGACTAATCACAAGAAAAGGTAAGTTTGATTTTGTAATTAAGGGCTCAGTTTCCATAGTATACCATAATAGGTCATAATATCCATATGTCAATTGGGCAGTATAGTTATTTTAACATTTAAAAAGATGTTTCTGAACTTTTAAATCAAAAGCTCAAAACATACCCTCTTCCCCTATGTTTTTACCCCCCAAGGGTAAAGTTTTATCTTGCAATTTATGAAAGAGAAATATTATCAACAAATTGCTTAGGGATAAATTTGTTTTTTGGGGGGTGTTACTGGGGATTGATCTGACAGGCACTGGACAACTGAGCCACATCGCCAGCTTATTTTGTATTTATTTAGAGACAGGGTCTCACTGAGTTGCTTAGGGCCTCGCTTTTGCTGAGGCTAGCTTTGAACTCGTGATCCTCCCATCTCAGCCTCCCAAGCTGCTAGGAGGATAATTTCTTATAAATATGTCACTTACTATTTTCAAATGTAAGTTAGTAGAATATGTGCACTTTGTTTTCATTCTAGGAGTTCTTATTATACTGGGAGAAAATCACCAACATTGACCATACAATAGGACTTCACACTTCCTTTAATCTTGACTATCCATTATTCCAAAACACAGAATAGATCAACATATTTTAAAAATACTTTCATAATAGCCACAACACAAGAATATTCCTAATTTAATTTTAGTAGACCTATTAATGGGGTTTTTGAAGAGGATGCCCATCAACTGATCCTACCATCTGATCAATTAGATACCTTTTTTCAAACTAGAATTTTTTTAAAAAGCACAAAATAATCCTTGTTATGGAAATGTAGGTCTCTGCTTCTTAATTTTATGTCCTTAACTCATATTCACTCTCAGTCAGCACTCTTGAAGAAAATTAAAGTACAAATGCAAGGCAGACTACCAATAGTTAAATTTTGGTGGTATCATGAGAAGAGCTAGCCGCCACAGTGATCCTCAGATTTGATAGCAATAAGGCAAGGAAAGGCTGGAGGACACTGAGGTGAATGCAATTTGGAAGACAAAAGATATTGGCTAGCAGAGGAACTACCTCAAGGTAGCACTTTGTAGCAAATGAGACTAAAAACTACTAGGTAGACAGAAATGTTTTAGTTTATGTAGAAGAATCAGGGCTGCTGTGGGTGAAAAGGAAGGTACCTACTGGCAATAAAATTAAGTCTCTGACTCAGATGGGTATTTGGAGTAAGGCAGAAGAGTAGACTCCTGAAGAAATCATGTCGTATTTTGGTCTTCCTATTTTTGAATATCCCATTAAAAAAACAAACAACACCCTTCTCCTTATCCTAATTAGTTGTTAGCTACTCTTCAGATATGGCTCTTAAATTGCTTCAATCTTGGGTTAACAGCAAATTAATAAATTCCTCAAACTTCATATCTCCCTATAACTCATGACCTCAGCACAAAACTCAGCCCAGCATAAATATAAACAGAACCACTTTTTTTCTGACTTAAATTCATCAGCCAACGTGAAAGTCCCTACCTGTCCAAAAGGTACAAAGGTGGTGGTCCACCGTCAGTTGCAATATTGCTTCTGTTTTGATAGAAGTGTTTCGATAAGCTTTGTGGGGAGAAAAAAAAGAGTCATAAAACAGAAACTACATGAAAGTATATTTACAACATTTGTAATGTACCAGTAATCCACTGCTTTGAGTAGATTCTTGTAAGAAAAAGGAAAAAGACCTTTTCTAAATTATTTCAAACCACAGTATGTATTATTCTATTCCTCAGTTCAGTAACTAGCAAAGGTTCTTCCCTCATTTCTCCTAACCAAATACATGCTCACAACATTTTCAGAAATATTTTACCAAGCTGTTATTCTAAGAAGAACACATTCTCCTCACCAGGCAGTAGAGTCAAAGATAATAAACTTGGGCAACAAGAATTTCATTTTAAAGCCTACAATCCAACAAAGAAATATGGCCAGCAAATTATCTTCAAAATGAAATTTTTAGACATAAGATTTATTAGCAAACAACATATAAATAAAAGTGATTTCTAATTATTTAAAGAGATCAGATCATTATAGGCTATAATATGGAGATTCTTTCAACTCAAGTAAGATTTTCTTACTAATGTCTTAAAACAAGTCATACTTTAAAATAATAGTCAACTGATTGTCCTTTAATAAAAATAAGCTTCCAAACTAATTTCAGTTTCCTTTTTCCCCAAACTCTCATGGAATTAAAGAAGCAACAACATATATGGAAAGAAAATATTATCCTAGCAAAAGCAATTTCTCAGATTGCAAAATCCTTCCAAAAACCTTCCAAAGAACTACTTTCAGTTATCTATTCCTCTTATTCATTTTGTTTTTAATATAGTAACATGTATCTTAAGCACTAGTTGTTAATTAACACATCTCAACTTTAAACTTTTTTGCGCATTTTAAATTGTCATTACAGAAAATGTTATTATTACAATATAATGTAAAAGAGTGACAAATTTTAAAAATGCCATGTGCACTTTAACACTTATTCTAGAGTTCCTGAATTATGCAAAAAATGCTATATGTTTTGGGTAGATTATATATAGTAGTAAGACTAATAACAACCACAATATTTGGTTTACTGAGCAAGGAAAAATTTAAACTATACATGAATGCCATATTTCTTTACAACCTAATTTAAGATTTTTACCCAATTTTTTTGAAAAGCACAACAAATCCATAAAATTATCTAGGGACCATTTTCTCAGTTTCAATTTATAGTTAAGAAAAACATAATTCAAACAGCTTTAAATCATTACAATTTATATGTAACTTTCTTTTAAAAAGCTCATATAACTTACCAGTAATATACGGTCTCTCAATAACATTTTATAAATTAAAACATCTAACAGGATTTCTATTTTCTTCCCTGACGAAGGTACAAGAGCCAGACTTAATCTCCCTCTATAAACACCTAGACACCTAGCAATCAGGACAATGTGTTAAAAAACATACACACACCAAACTACTTTAAGACACAAGACAACAAGCAGTGAAAGACTGTTATCTCTGAGAGAAAGAAATAAACAGGCGAGCTCTGGTTTTCTGCTTGGAAGCATTTAGAAGACAGAGAGCATGGAAAGCTGAGTGGAGAACATCAATATTATCATTGCCAGTATTCATTAGGGAAATGCTAATGAAAACTACAAAGAAATTCTACTTCATACATATAAGAATGGCTACTATCAAACACAAAACAGCAAGTGTAGGCAAGGATGTGAAAAAAGTGGAATCCCCTGTGCATCAATGGTGGGAATATAAAATGGTATGGCTGTTATAGAAAACAGAATGATAGCTTCTCAAAAACATTCAAACAGAATTATCATAAGCTCCACTAATTCCATTTCTGAGTAGAGCAGGGATTTTGTACACTCATATTAATGCAGCATTATTTACAAGGTGGAAACAACCCTAAGGTCTGTCAATGGATGTTACCCATATAAAATGGAATACCATTCAGCCTTAAAGGAACTTGACATATGCTACAATGTGGATAAACCTTGAAGACATGATCTTGAGTAAAAGAACTGGATACAAAAGGACAAATATTGTACATTTTCACTTTATATGTGGTACCTAGAATAGTCAAGTTCACAGAGACAGAAAGTAGAAAGTAGAAAGTGGTTGTCAGAGACTGAGTGGAGGGAGGAATGGAGAGTTATCTTTTTAATGGTACAGGGTTGTTTGAGAAAATGAGAAAGACTGGGAAATGGATGGTGATGGTTGCATAATGTTAATGTATTAATGCTGCTGAACTTCACACTTAAAATGGCTGAACTGTTCAATTTTATGTTATGTTACTTTACCATAATAAAAAGAAGAAATAAGAAAAAAATCCCATAATTCAGTGTACTAAACTGTTACAGAACTAAATTACTATGAAATACAGAACTCCTAGAACCATACAAATGTATAGAAAACTTAGGGTTTGAGGTTGTGTTTTGTTTTGTTTCTTCACCTTTCTATAACCAACTCACTATAGCTATCACACCTGCATGTAGTTTACTGCCCAGGGCTCCCTTCCTCTATTTTACAAGAATGTTTAGGGATCCCTTACTTCCAAAATTAACTCTTAGGATTTATGATTTTTATGTCTATATTTAATTTCTATGTGTAACACCTGCCAGCTTATGGCTATCAAATCAAAAACTATAAAACCAAAAAGAACTATATTAAGATGTTTTATAACTATTTTAAACACAAATTTTTATAATCCCCTAACAAGAAATACTAACATCGCCTTCAAGAAGAAAATTGCAGACATGTAATAAAACATTCCAAAGACACCTGTCAAACTACTATTACATTGTGTGTGTGTATACGTGTGTGTATCTATCTGTTTGTCTGTATTTGCATCTTTTGGAGGTGAGGAGGTTCTTACAAATGTTTAACTTACTTAAAGGTTGTTAGGGAAGTGGTTTTGACCAGGATATGAGAACATTTTACCACACTTTAAAAAGTCTATAATGATAATAAAAATACAATATCAACTTGGGTGAAAGGATCACATGAAAAGAGTGGCACTTCTCTAGGAAATTCCAAGTTCATAAACTTGTCTGATTATGGAAAACTATTAAATCACTTGTGAATTACTTTCTTTTATGACACTTTCAATAAAACAATGCAAGATAGGTGCAATGGTGCACACCTATAATCCTAGCAGATAGGGAGGCCGAGGCAGAAGGATCTCGAGTTCAAAGCCAGCCTCCACAAAAGGGAAGCACTAAGAAACTCAGTTAGACCCTATCTCTAAATAAAATACAAAATAGGGCTGGGGGTGTGGCTCAGTGGTAGAGTGCCCCTGATTAAATCCCTGGCACCCCCAAACAAACAAAAATAAAAATAAAGTAAAATAAAATAAAACAGTGCAGTTGTGGAAACTTACCTGGTATCACATGGTATAGTAGCCCCAAATGTAGTACATTCATATGATAAGGAATGAGTATTAAGAAATAAAAATGTGCCCAAATCCCCTTACCCCTTTACCTCCAAAACACAGGTACTTTCCAACTAAGACAATGGTACAGAGTAACATAAAGTACCGAAAGTTTGAAATATTGCTAGGTTCTTGACTGGCTTTAGTCAATAGGCAACATTTGAAGGTAGCATGAGAACATCAATTTTAGTTAAAGTAATTAGCTTTACATATTCGGCAATTCATTCTTTCCTCAAATATTTTCTATGATATTTATAACATATGTCTCCAAACAACCACTTTGGAGGTAGAAGACTTCTCTGACATATGGGGGAAAATGGTCCTAGAATCTGCTCACATACAACACTTACCTATTAGCTATCTAATCATAAATTTATTTAATAGTTCTAAAAGTAAATTTTCTAATCTATGCGATCATAATGCCCCTTTAAAGACTCATAGTAAAATCACAAGAGATGCAGATGCAAGAGTGCAGCACCTATCTATATACTGTTCAACAGATATTTGTAGAATTGAACAAAGATGACACAACAAGAATTCTGACCTCGCGGTTATAATCTATTAAAAGACATGAAAAATAAAATAATTTGGGTGCAGGTAAAAAGTAATATACTATTAAAAAGTTTCAAAACATTCAATAAGGGAAGAACTACTTCACTTTGTGAAGAAACAAGTGTTTGTTCTGAATCTAAAATCATGGGGATCATTTGGCCATGTAGGGATTAGGAGAGAGAAATCAAGATGAATGGAATAAAAATCGGGAAATCATTTTTACCCAAAAGTATAACTGAAAAAAAGTTTAGACAATCAAAGAAAGAGTAAACAGTTCCATCTGGCTGGAAGAAAATGTGTGAAAAATAATTTAGAAAGTTGAACAGGTTAAATGGAACTAGGACTAGATTTTAAATGCCCTTGAAACTGAAATTAAGGCATGTGAAATAGAAGTAGGGTGTGACATGTTTTGACTCATGCTAAAGGAAATAATCGGGCAGAAGTGCATAAAATAAATTAGAAAATGGAGAAAGGATTTTAGAGAGACAGTTAAATGGCTACTACAGTAGTTCAGGCAAGACATACTCAAGATCTAACCCACAAGAAGAGCAATGGAACCGGAGACCAAGGACTTAATACACAATTTGACTATAGTAGACCAATGGAATTAGTTGCTGGAAGCAAAGTAGAGGAACAAGGACAAGATGATGAACATGAGTAGCAGGATGAAGATATGCAGATACAAATGGGGAAAACATCAACTAATGCAACTAGGAAGTGAAGTACAACAAAGACTTCATTAGTGAAATTCTAACTTTCATGCTTATGTGTATGTACATAAAACAAATACACATACATTATAGCCATACACCAGTATATGAACAAACACTTATTTTTTTTACAGAAAGGATTATGCAGAAATATATATAGCTCATAACTTGTATCTAGAAATTTTGAGAACTTGTCAGTAAAGAAGGATATGTAATAAAATGTGAAGAATACTTAAAATTTACATCTGCTCTAGAGGAAGAATATGCTCAGACAAAGGAAGACAATTTCTCTAAAGATGATCATTTTCCATTCTACTCACTCTGACACAAAAGACCAATTTTACTACTCATTAAGGGAAAAATGCCTTAAAATAAGAGAATGCAGTAGAGTGTAGTGTTTTAAAAGTTCAAGCCATTCTTATTACTTTACTTCACTCTCTGTAACTCCCATTTCTCTATAAGGTAATTCATTTCACCAGCAAGAACTGTTGTGTTAAAGTCATGTGAACAATGCCTAAGAGGGATGAGGTTGTGGCTCAGTGGTGGAGTGCATCCCTAACATGTGTGAGGAACTGGGTTCAATCCTCAGCACCACATATAAATAAATAAATTAAATTATAAAGGTTCATCAATAACTGATAAAAATATTTTTAAAAAAAACAATGCCTGAGAGCACAACCTCAGTTTCAGGGGGTATACTCAAGCTAACGCAAAGGAAAAAAATAGTTAAAAATACAATGAAACTCCTCCCCTGAAATGGAATTTAATCTTACATTGTGATCCAGTCAAGTTCCTCAAAATATATAAACACCAAAACTATTTTTCAGGAAACTACGTATCAAGAAAAATAGATCAACAGGGAGAAAATCAGAAGACCAGGTGCAAGACTCTCATTTTCACCAGGCATGGTGGCGCACACCTAGTATCCCAGCTACTAGAAAGGCTGAGGTAGGAGGACTGCAAGTTGGAAGCCAGCCTCGGCAACCTAGTGAGACCCTAAGTAACTTTGTGAGACCTTGTCTCAAAATAAAAAGGATGTGACTCAGTGGGAAAGCACCCCTAGGTTCAATCCCCAATACCCCCCTCCCCCACAAAAAAAAAAGACTCATTTTTTAGCTTAATGGCAAAGAAATGTACTTTAGTTCCACATGTTAAAACAATTATGGGCAATAATAATCACATCTACAAAGCTATGGTAAAGACAAATAGAATTAAAGATATTAAAGTACTTTCTCAATTCTATCATGCTATACATATATATTTGTCTTTTTCCCCCCACTGAGCTTTGGCTATGAATTGTGAAATTACATTATGTTACAAAACCAAATTTTAACATAGAAAGATATTGATCAGCAATAATCTAGAAATTTAACAACTATATGAAGTATAGTAATCTATAAAAAATAATGCCCCTCGTTGATAACAATCATGTTAAAGATCAAAGGAGAATTATTTACACAGTAATTTTAAAAAGCCTTTTAAAACACTAAGCTATTTATAAACTAATTTTAAACCATTTACACACTAACTTTAAAAGGACTTTTCTATAATAGGTCAGTATTATTAGATTTAGGGCCAACTTTACATCATGATTCCTTTTATAGAAAACAGACAAAATGTTTTACCCGCCTACCAACCTTTTAGTAAAGAAAATGGGAAAAAATCTATTTTTTTCATAGGTTTGTTCTTTAAGAAAAAAAAAAAAAGACACATTTATGGAGTTCTACCTCATCTCCTCCCACCCACAACAAGGGATATAATACTCCAAATAGTATTCCTAAGGAAGTCTGCCCTAAAAGGCTTAGAATGAATTAGAAAATTATCCTAAAATAGTTTCATATTATTCAGTTTTGAAAAGCACATGAAATTCATCACATGCTGACAGACGCAATGTCAAATCAATTAATAAATGTTAATATCATTGGTTTGTTTTTAATAAAGATGATTTATAAGATAGTTATTAACAAGAAGAACGAGAGCATACCTGTTTTTAAAGCTTCAAAGAGTCATACAGAATAATTCACATTATTTAATAAAAATCTTTCTGTATGTATGCAATTTTTATATATCAATGATCACTCAATAAAGCCATTAAAAATTATTCCCAGAATCCTAAGTTTAATCACTCTTAGTCATAACTCCCAACTATTATATATATAGCTACTAAATTATCAGAAAGAAACAATAACATATTTAAGGAAATTCTGTTTGTTCTGATCAATGAATGACCTAAAAAATCTCCGAAAAAATTAAGTAGATTAATCTTCATTCAAGAACATCTTAAATTGATGTTTATAATTAACACTGAATTGAAGAGTGACTCCATTCTTAACCATTTTCTACACAGAAAAAGCTGAAATGCAAAGCTCTGTAATTTTTCTTCTGAAAAATTGTAACATACACTTGAGTCCATTCCTTCTATTCAAAGTTCTTAAAATCTATTTTGAATGGTGTCTTCAAATAGTCTTTAACAAATACACAAAATAAAGTGCTAATCACCCCATTTATGGCATATAACTGAATTCTACTGCTGTGCAACTTGTATGACCATCAGTCATTTGCAAATGCAGCCTCCTTGGTGCAGCCTGAGATTCCTCGTCACCCTTTGGTGCAACAACACTGCAAATTTTTTGAATTTTCGGAATACATGAATCTTCAAGTTGTCAAAATGCAAAATAATGAAAATCACTTTCTAGTTTGTAGTGTTTACCTTTCCTTAATGGCTACACATTATGATTTATAAAGATAACTTCAATTAAGGTGAAAACTGAAATTATATTACATATAAATTATATACATATATATCTGTTATATACAACAGGTGGGTATTGTTTGCTTTTCTATTTAAAGATAAAATGCAAAAGGTCCTCTGAAGAACAACTCTTCAAATTCTGAATTCATTTACTATTCAGCTAGTAACAAGACAAGAAAACCCTCTGAAGACAAAACTGTATTTCTGAGGGGTGGTGAAAGGATGTATTAATTGATGCTTTTAGTCTGATGTGCACTAAACGGTCCATATACATCCTGCTTCTCCCCCATTTACATTAGGGAACATTCTGGAAATAAAGAACTTGGCAATTCTTTAAGGTACATAAACTTTATGGCAGCAGTTCAAAGGAATGATTTTTGTTCAAAGACATCAAATTTAAAATGCACCCTCTCCTGGTATAAATGAAGAATACAATACCCCAAAGTTTAAACTACAGAAAGTTCAAGAAGTGTGCGCTATACTTGACTTATTTCCACATTTCCTTTTTCAAGTGATATTAAATCTAATGCTATATTATATGTGTTGACAATATGGAGAAGAAATATTCGCTCTGGCCAAATTTTAATCAAAGACAAAAATAATCAATGGACTAACTAGCTATAAAGTTTTATATAATAAAATGCTTATGGTAAAATTGGGAAATGACAGTAAAATCTGCTTAAACATTTGAAAAATAAATTTAACAAAAATTATCATTCCCACATAATAAAATACTTCTTTAAATAGTATGACTCTTTGTGGGGAGAAGCTACTATTTAAACGAAGTCTTTCAAGTAAAATATGGGTACATTAATTTACATTTTCAAAGGAGAAATTTAAAATGGTTGGCAAATATTTATATTTAATTTCTTAAGTAAGAGTATCTCCACACTGAAATTTTTCTACTCCATATTTACCAGTATTTTGCCTGCAATGGAATAATTTTGTTGAAAATTTAGAACTAGAGAATATGATTCATAAAAAGAGTCTAAATTTTCATCTAATTTTTAGTTATGAAAAAAAAATAATTTAAAGCTGAAAGAAGTCCAAAATCCTTAATAAGTATAGATAAGCTGCTAATTCAGGATGAACTTTTTCTTTGGCTTTGTTAATGCCATTAAAATAAGGACAATTACAAATAATAGAGAAATTACAGTTATTGAAATGCTCATTGCTCTGTTTATTTTAGCATTTCCAATATTTTTATTCCAGGCATTGAAAAATATCTTGCCTAAGATGTTTAATACAGTCCACCAGTCACCTGTGCCCATTTACATTAGCATTTAAATTAATTAAAATTAATTGAAATTAAAAATTAAGTTCTCCAGTTGCACTAACCATATTTAAAGTGTTCTATTCCTAGACAGCACAGAGATAGACCATTTATATCATTGTAAAGTATCCACTAGACAGTCAGTGATGATCTAGTCTTAGGTGTTCCAAAGCAAAACTCATGCATCCTAGGGACAGCACTTTCACTAAAGTGTAGGAGGGAAATATTGCTTCTATTTAATGTTTAGTAAGAAAGAACTTAAACTTTACTAATTCAATATCCAGAATGACAAAGTCACCCTCATTTGGGTCATATGATATACAAGTCAGAGGCATCTTCATGGAACTTTGGGAGTTCTATGTCCCATGGGTGTTGACATGAACTTTCACACAGGTTCATTTGTGTTATGACAAAATGTCGTTTGTATATGCACAGTTAAATGGATAGGTTGATATATTCATTATGTTACCTAGTTTTAACACTAGTACTCACAACATGGATAAGATGCTTTAAAAGAAACACAAATTGAAGATAACATCAATGATACAAATACAGGCTAGGAACAGGACTATTTTGCAGATCTTCTACATCTGGTTGGCCAAAAGAACAAAAATGGGGAATGATAGGAAGGAACACTTGGCCCAATTCCTGATGTTTCTTAGCAAGCACTCTGGTTACTTGTTTAATTAACCCAATTCCTGGCCTCTCCATTCCTTTTACAAACTGAATAGTGTCCCCTCCACAACCTCATTTGAGAAAATGGTCTTTTCAGACATAATTAAAGTAAGGATTCAGAAATGAGACTGCACTGGATAAGGATGGGCATTAAATCCAATGACGAGTGTCCTTAGAAAAGAAGGGAAACAAGGTTTTGATCCTATGAACATGGAGGCAAAAATTGAAGTTATGCATCTATAAACCAAAAAGAAAAGTGCTACCATAAGCGAGGGGAGAAGCATGAAAGAGATGCCCCCTTAGGGTCTCCAAAAGGAACAAATCCTGCAGACATCTTGTTATACATCAGGCCTAAATAAATGTGAGAAAATAATTTTCCTTGATTTAAGTCAAGTTTTGTGGTAATCTGTTACTTATAGAATGACTTCTCTGGGAAGAATGAGCTGAATATATTGGATTCACCCTTCTTCCTCTTGGGATCTAGCCCAGGACTCCTAGAGAAGGTGACACTTATTCAGTCACATCAGGTTGGTAAATTTCATGAGTGAGGATATGAGCCTGTAAGTTTTGTGGTTCACTTAATGAGTCCATTTTGCTTCCTTACTAAGCTACATCTTCCAAAAAAAATTTTTATTAGTAATAAAATGGGTATTTTGGTCCACATCTGTCACTCTTTAACTTTCAAACTGGTTAGAGAGCAAAGTAGAAAAGTAGAGAATATATTTTAGATACTAGTGAGAAACCTCAAATTATATGTAATCTCTTGATAGTCACTTCTCAGTCTGAATCACTAAGCCTCAATATTAGTAGTTCCACAATTCAGAAATATTCTATAAGCAAACACATGAGATAAAATTATTTTTTCATTATTCTTCTTATAATATTCAGTTTATTATATTCTGCAGTCAGAACAAACAGAAGTACTAGACCTAAATATAACATAAACAAAAGAATAAAACATAATTTCAAGATCCTAAATCCAAAATGATCAAAAGCAGTCACAAAAGTAGACGAGAATTTTTAAATCTTTGATTAACTACTATTAAGGACAACTCTGAAATAAAAAGATTAATCTTTGACAACCCAAGATTTCCTTTACATCTGATTTTCTCTTTAATGTAAATAATATGAACAAGTAAATAAAATTGTTGTAAAAAAATGTAATGGAAGAGAGCTTTATCATTGGATCTCCAGGTATCTGCCAGAAATATTCTCTGAAGCCATCATCCAGGCTTCATTCCTTCTTCTGAAATAAATGGACACTTCTGTCATCTGAACTTCTAACTAGTCATATGGATTTGGGATGTCAGCTTTAAAAGGCTACATTAATTTATTGATCATATTAAATAATATTCCTGTGTATCAGTTAGACTCTCCAAAGTTGGGTGACACAGAACTAGTTTTTACAGTTGGGTCACACTTAAATAGTTAAAATGGAGTTGTTTTTTAAGATTCTAGAAACTATTTAAATTTATGCATTCTAGCACAGTCAGTATGAAAAAAAAATCTGTCAGGCATTTCTTTTTATAATCTTACAAATTCCCCTGAGAAATAAATTTCTCAATCTCTACCTAACAACATAAGCATCACATTCTCCATCAAACCTAGAAATAAGGCGTATATAACAGGAATCTAAGCATGATTGATTCCGTTTTTATCAATACTCAATCATTAGTGCAAAGTAGATTAAAATTAAGAAAAAAATGAAAACAACATCATCCTCCACAATTCTTTTAACTTAAAATCATAATTCATTTTTTCTTTATCTTATCACTGCTGCCAAAAGTATTTCCAATGGCTGCAGTGGAGATTCCCTGGGGCTAATGTTTTCATTCATTCATTTCAAGGGAGATTTTTCCCCTTTGTATTGGGGATTGAATCCAGGGGCACTATACCACCAACTTATACCCCTAGTCCTCTTTTTAAATTTTGAGACAGGGTCTAAGTTGCTTAGAACTTGTGATCCTCCTGCCCAACCACCCTGAAGAGCTGAGATTAAGGGATGCACCACCACAACTGACATTCACAGGAGATTTTTGCTAGACCATTTACATCTCTACCAGGATCCAGGCACTTGGGCAATGTTTCAAGAAAGTGCTCTGGAAAGAAAGAAGATTAGTTCAGCCTATAGTTGTCTTAAAGTGTAAAGTATAAGCCTTAAATAGCATTCATGATGCCCTCTTCCCTAAATTTTTCTCTGTCAAACTAACTGCATATCATTTTTACACAATCTGACTTTAATAAGCATGGGGGTGGGGTAGGAGGAGAGAAGGGGAAAATATGATTTGCCATACCCTGTACCATCCTAAGTATGGTGTCAGACCCAACAAAACTAAAATAAAAGAGGTCTGTTTGATGCTAAAATTTTAGAAATATTCCCCATGTCATCTAGAGAGGCCCCTATGATAAGCCTCAATGTGGAGGAGTTTTCCTCCAGAAAAGATCTACGGAGCAGCTGAGAGTTTCAACGTTTGGCTAGTGGCAAAATGAACCTTGGCCAGAATCTTAACTGGATTATAAAACTGCAGCACCCCCACTGGCTCCTGGCAGAAGCAAGTACCACATCCCTCTACGGAAAGGCATTTTTCATTCAGGTGTCCAGGATTACCACACAGAAAGATCCAGAAGCATTAAATCATGGGACTTAAAGGACAACAAGCCACAAAGACTGAGAAACACACAAAAATTATTAAATAAAATTTTAGGCCTTAAGGTCTTGAGAATTTGGGATTCTTAAACACAAACTATAAAATAATAAGTGTAATCTAGAGAATTTATACAGAATTCTGAGTCGAGAAACTAAGGAACAAATATTCCTCTCAAGCAAACATGTCACAAATTCATATCAGACTAAGCCTTTGCAAATTTCAAAATATAGCTATTATTCTGTCCAAATTCTCTGATGACCTTATGTAACTGATTTAGAAATCTATAACAAAAATAAAAAATATACATGTTCTACTACAATTAAAATACACAAAGAGGAAACCATAAGATAAACCAAAAATTTAGAACTGAAAGATGATGAAAATCCCATGTACAAAACCTTTGCGATATAAAATAGTACTATGAAAAAAATTAATAGCCTTGTTTTAGAAAGAAGGAAGAAAATGAATAAGTTGAGCAACAGAATGGTAAAGGTAAAACAATGATTTCCAATTAAGTTCAAGAAAGATAAATTAATGAGATAAACTCAAAATATAACACAGGGTTAATAAAAGTCTAGCATTAGTTCTTTATTAAGACTATTGAAATTGATACCTGACATTATTAATCAAGAAGCAAAGGGTAATGGCATAAAGTAACTATTGAAGGATTAATAATAATAAAAATACACAAATATACATTTAGAAATGGAAATACAGAATTGAGCATAGAAATCTAAATGCCAATAAACTAGTGAATGGAAACGCAAAATGTGGTATATTCATACAATATAATATTACTCAGCAATACATTGGAACCTATGGATATGTGCTATGTCATAGATTTCTTTAGAAAATATTACAGTAAGTGAAAGTAGCCAGATACAGCAGAACACATGTAAATCCATTCATACTGAATGTCAAAAAGGCAAATTTATAGAGAAAGCATGAAAATCATGTAAACATATAATTAAGAATATAAGATCAATACAGAACTATCAATTGCCTTTCTATGCATAAGTAAGAGAAATAAGTTTTTAAAAAAATTTAAACAGTTTACATTAACAAAGGTAGAAAGCACTGGGGAGGGGAACACTTATAAAAGATGTACAACCTATATACATTTAGAAAATTATAAAATTTTATGAAAAAATAAAATGAAGAGATTACATCCATGGTTGTGCTAGAGCTCACACTAATCAACAAAAGTTTACTATGTGCATTTCTTCCCAATTCCAGGTATAGTAGTTTCACATTGTAGTTACATCTGGCCTGTGTAGTAATATTATATTCGAGAAAGCAGAAAATGCTACATATCACGGGTAGGCAGTTGATCTGCATATGATGTTATTGGTAACATCATATCATATAAAGATGACAGTTGCCTTTTAAATTTATCTGAAGATTCAATGCAATTTCAATTAAAATTCCAATGGTCAAAGCAGACTTCAAACCAAAGATAGTCAGAAGGGATAAAGAAGGACATTTCATATTGCTTAAAGGTAGCATAAATCAACAGGGCATAACAATCATAAATATTTATGCACCAATCAATGGCGCATCCATGTATGTCAATCAGATCCTTCTCAATTTAAGGGATCAAATAGACCAAAACACAATAATACTCGGAGACTTTAACACTCCTCTCTCACCGTTGGACAGATCTTCCAAACAAATTTGAACAAAGAAACTATAGGACTCAATGACACAATCGCTAATTTGGACTTAACGGACATATATAGAATATTCCATCCATCAAAAAGCGAATACACTTTCTTCTCAGCAGCTCATAGGTCCTTCTCTAAAATACACCATATGTTATGCCACAAAGCTACTCTTAACAAATACAAAAACATGGAGATACTACCTTGTATACTATCAGATCATAATGGAATGAAATTAGACATCAACGAGAAAGTTAGAAACAGAAACTACTCCAAGACCTGGA
Organism: Glaucomys volans; assembly: GCA_020662805.1. Lineage (NCBI taxonomy): Eukaryota > Metazoa > Chordata > Mammalia > Rodentia > Sciuridae > Glaucomys > Glaucomys volans. The sequence continues at coordinate 561,469 of JAJEJO010005679.1, read as the reverse complement.
GATTAAATAATATGCTATTGAATGATACATGGATAACAGAAGACATTAGGGGGGAAATTAAAAGATTCTTAGAGGTCAACGAGAATAAAGATACAACATATCGAAATCTCTGGGATACTAGGAAAGCAGTGCTAAGAGGAAAGTTCATTGCAGAGAGTGCACTTAATAAAAGAATGAAAAGTCAACAAATCAATGACCTCACATTACAGCTCAAAGCCCTAGAAAAAGAGGAACAGATCATCACCAAAAGTAGTAGAAGACAGGAAATAATCAAAATCAGAGCTGAAATCAACGAAATTGAAACAAAAAAAACAATTCAAAAAATCGACGAAACAAAAAGTTGGTTCTTTGAAAAAATAAACAAAATTGATAAACCCTTACCACGCTAACGAAGAGAAGGAGAGAGAAACTCCAAATTACTAAAATTCGTGATGGGAATGGAAATATTACAACAGACACAATTGAAATACAAAACATAATAAGAAGCTACTTTGAAAATTTATACTCCAACAAAATAGAAAACCTGGAAGACATCAACAGGTTCCTAGAGGCATATGAGCCACCCAAACTGAATCTGGAGGACATACACAACTTAAATAGATCAATTTCAAGCAATGAAATAGAGGAAGTCATCAAAAGCCTACCAACAAAGAAAAGTCCGGGACCAGATGGATTCACAGCCGAGTTCTACAAGACCTTCAAAGAAGAGCTTATTCCAATACTCCTCAAAGTATTTCATGAAATAGAGGAGGAGGGAACCCTTCCAAACTCATTCTATGAAGCTAATATCACCCTGATACCAAAACCAGAGAAGGACACATCAAGGAAAGAAAATTTCAGACCCATATCTCTAATGAACATAGATGCAAAAATTCTTAACAAAATTTTAGCGAATCGCATACAAAAGCATATTAAAAAGATAGTGCACCATGATCAAGTGGGTTTCATCCCAGGGATGCAAGGTTGGTTCAACATCCGGAAATCAATCAATGTAATTCACCACATCAACAGACTTAAGGTCAAGAACCACATGATTATTTCAATAGACGCAGAGAAAGCATTTGATAAAATACAGCACCCCTTCATGCTCAAAACACTAGAAAAAATAGGGATAGTGGGGACATTCCTTAACATTGTAAAGGCCATTTATGCCAAGCCCACAGCTAACATCATTCTAAATGGAGAAAAATTGAAAGCATTCCCCCTGAGAACTGGAACAAGGCAGGGATGCCCTCTTTCGCCACTACTATTCAACATTGTTCTTGAAACTCTAGCCAGAGCAATTAGACAGACCAAAGAAATTAGAGGAATACAAATAGGAAAAGAAGAGATCAAACTATCCCTATTTGCTGATGATATGATTCTCTATTTAGAAGATCCTAAGAATTCCACCAGAAAACTTCTGGAACTCATTAATGAATTCAGTAAAGTAGCAGGATATAAAATTAATGCTCATAAATCTAAAGCATTTTTATTCGTAAGTGATGCATCCTCTGAGAGAGAAATTAGGAAAACTACCCCATTCACATTAACCTCAAGAAAAATAAAATACTTTGGAATCAATCTAACAAAAGATGTGAAAGACCTCTACACTGAGAACTACAGAACGCTAAAGAAAGAAGTTAAAGAGCATCTGAGAAGATGGAAAGATCTCCCATGTTCTTGGATAGGCAGAATTAATATTGTCAAAATGGCCATACTTCCAAAAATGCTATACAAATTCAATGCAATTCCAATTAAAATCCCAATGATGGACCTCATAGAAATAGAGCAAGCAATCATGAAATTCATTTGGAGGAATAAGAGACCCAGAATTGCTAAAGCAATCCTTAGCAAGAAGAGCGAAGCAGGGGGTTTCACAATACCAGACCTCCAACTATACTACAGAGCAATAGTGACAAAAACAGCATGGTATTGGTACCAAAATAGGCAGGTAGATCAATGGTACAGAATAGAGGACACAGAGACAAACCCAAATAAGTACAGGTATCTCATACTTGACAAAGGAGGCAAAAACATGCAATGGAGAAAAGACAGCCTCTTCAACAAATGGTGCTGGGAAAACTGGAAATCCATATGCAGCAAAATGAAACTAAACCCATATCTCTCACCCTGTACAAAACTCAACTCAAAGTGGATCAAGGACCTAGAAATCAGACCAGAGACCCTGCACCTAATAGAAGAGAAAATAGGTCCAAATCTTCATCATGTTGGCCTAGGACCAGATTTCCTTAACATGACTCCCAAAGCGCAAGAAATAAAAGCACGAATCAATGATTGGGATAGAGTGAAACTAAAAAGCTTCTTCTCAGCAAAGGAAACAATCAGCAATGTGAAGAGAGAGCCTTCAGAGTGGGAGAAAATCTTTGCCACACACACTTCGAACAGAGCACTAATCTCCAGAATCTACCAAGTACTCAAAAATCTTTACACCACGAACACCAATAACCCAATCAATAAATGGGCCAAGGAAATGAACAGACACTTTACAGAGGAAGATCTACAAGCAATCAACAGATTTATGAAAAAATGTTCAACATCCCTTGTTATAAGAGAAATGCAAATCAAAACCACCTTAAGATTTCATCTTACCCCAATTAGAATGTCTTTTATTAAGAACACAAGCAACAACAGGTGTTGGCGAGGATGTGGGGAAAAGGGTACACTCATACATTGCTGGTGGGAGTGCAAGTTGGTGCAGCCACTCTGGAAAGCAGTGTGGAGATTCCTTAGAAAACTTGGAATGGATCCACCATTTGACCCTGCTATCCCACTCCTTTGCCTATACCCAAAGGGCTTAAAATCAGATTGCTACAGTGATGCAGCCACATCAATGTTCATAGCTGCTCAATTCACAATAGCTAGATTATGGAATCAACCTAGATGCCCTTCAGTAGATGAATGGATAAAGAAACTGTGGTATATATACACAATGGAATATTACTCAGCCATAAAGAAGAATAAAATTATGGCATTTGTAGGTAAATGAATGATGTTGGAAACTGTTATGCTAAGTGAGATCGGCCAATCCCAAAAATCCAAAAGCCGAATGGTTTCTCTGATAAATGAATGATGATGCATAATGCGGGGGGTAAAGGTGGCAAGAATGGAGGAAAGATAGCTAGCATAGAGGGAAGGGAGGGGTGGGGGCGGGTGGGGGGTAAAATTAATAACAGAGTGTGTGACAGATACCATTGCCCTGTGTACATGCATGAACACACAGATGGTGTGACTCTACTTTGTGTACAACCAGTGAAACAATAGCTGTACTCCATTTGTGTTCAATGAATCAATAAGTAAATAAAAAAATAAATAAATAAAAATAAATAAATAAATAAAATTCCAATGGTATGTTAGGAAACTTGATCATTTAATTCAAAAATTTATATGAGAGGAAAAAAAGAACAGCCTAAGTAATAATAGTGTATTTTACAACCACAAGATTAGGAAAAAAAGATTATTTCAAGTACCAAAAAAGATATAGTTTAAATGGATCTTGCATACACTGCTTAAGGTAATACAAGTTGGTGAAACTACTTTGCAAAATAACTTGGCATTATTTCAGCCATAAAGTTGAACACTGGCTTAACTCTGTCATATATATGATTTCAAATCCTGGTTACATTCCCTAGGAAAACTCTTTCAAATATCCATCAGGTAACACACATAAGTTTGTTCCTAAAAGGTAGTGTCTATTATCAAAAAAATTAATAATAATCTAGAGACATCAATCATAGTATTTACTTATCAGTACATAGTTATATCTACATTGTTTAATATTATACAAAAGAGAAAATGAATGAACAACAGCTAGATGTGACTAAGACATACATTGCAGTTGTAATATTGAATGAGAGAATCTATAAGAAGATGGCAGAAGCAAGCCAGGCAGCAAGTCCCAGTCTCACAACACAGAAAGGAGGCAGTGAAGGAAAAGCAGAATTGAGAAGTTGGGATGACAAAGTAAATGTTCTAAGATTTAATATTACAAAGTCTGAGACCTGGAGAGACTGAGATAGGGGTGGTGGGGAGCAGTGGGCAATAGAGAGAGAAAGGGGGAGTGGACTTTCTCTTAAACTCACCCACTTAAAACCATTGGTAAAGACAGAAAAATTTAAAGTATGACAGTAACAGAAGGAACCTTAAATCAGAGCAAACTTCTAAAACCAAATTGTGAAAAGAAAACTGAGCCAGGTGTCTGCAGCCCTCTTGTGGAGCCCTCAGCCAACCAATCTCCCCCTTAAATCAACATGGTATTCGCCATGCCCCAACAGCTGCAAATTAAACCAGAGGGAAGTCTCTTGTAGTGGGACCACTTAAGAATTCAGTCAGAAAGAATTTCCAAAAGGACCACTTCTAACTGAAAATTGCTGAAACACACTCTTCCCCCAACCTCACCACAAACAAGGGGAACAGGATGGTGGGGACCTGTGCTGGAAAGTGTGTGTAACCCTGCTCAGCATGACCTAAGCAAGGGTGGAAAGCTCTGCACAGGGTCCACTTGCTTAACTTGAACAGAGCTAGCAGTGAAGCAGCTTTGACCCTGAACAGAGGAAAGTGGGTTCACCAGGCTCCAACCACTCACATTGGGAGGAGGACCTGGGGGAAGCCTCGGGTTGGTCCCTGGGATCGCAGGGCCATACCAGAAGGAAGCTTCCTGAATATCCAGTGACACAGAGACCTGGTGGAAAATTAACAAGAGTTTATGCAGCAGGAAGGGGCTGATCCCAGCCTTAACAGGTGAGCAGCCCGAATCATGATCACAACTGGCAAGTGACAGTGCATTGTTTGGATGAATACTTGCAGGGCCTTGAATCAGACTTAGTAAAAAGAGGGAATAAACACCTGCCATTCACAACCTGGGGTAGTGGAAATTAGAGTCCAGATAAACCACCTGAGTGAGACTTTTTACTACAGTACCTCAGAGAGTGGCATCAGCAGGGGAATACTTCTGTACCACCTTTGGAAAATCCATAACCAGAGTTCTGCACACCTGTAGAAAATTCACAACCAGATTTCCTGCAAATCACCAGGATCTAGAAAAAGGATCTTGAAAAGGGGAGCAGGTACACAGTGACCCACAGTAATCACAGGGACACTCCAGAGCCTGCATCCAAAACTACTGCACACAATAGAAACTGTTAACCCACAACGCTGCACCCCCAGAGCAGTCAGCTGCAGGCCCAGGAGCTGACAAACCAGAAGCTGCTGGTAGGGAGTTCATAGCAACTAGGGAATTGGATCCAGTTCCCCTGAAACTTGGGAGAGATCCACAGCCAAAGACTGATGGACATCTGCTAAATATCCACACCCCAATGAAATCCAAACAAAGATACTACAGGAATTTTCTGTACCTTGTTTACTATAAACAACTCTAATGTCCACTTTGATCATATAAATAAGTCTTTAACTTTAATAATTATTAACCAAATAACCAACATTGTACCCTCGACCCTTTTGAATATATTTCATCTAATGGTTTAAAACATATTGGAATCAATCTTCATATCTTTGTTTTCCTAGCTCTAGTTTTTACTTTCTCCTCTTAACCCCTACTCATCCTCTTGCATTACAAACACCAATCATTCATCTATTTCTCCTTTCTATCTTGATGTAAATTATTCTTTTATATCTTTTCTCTCTTTCTTTCTCTTTTCCCCTCTCTTTTTTCTTAATCTTTCTTCCTCCCCCTTTTAGCTCTCACTTAAGGTTATAGTAAGTTTACTAAATTTAACAACTAATTTTTTACTTATTCCAGAACTTCATTATAGGCTTATACCTGAATTTGAGGAATCATGGAGAATAATTGCAAGAAGTTTTTATTTCTTATAAGGTTGAATAGAATGAGGTGTGGCTCTGAAGTGATTATAGTAAATTCAGTTCAGAGATGCTTAAAAGAAGTGAGAACTAAATTGATAAATGGGTAGACAAACAACATGAAAAAGCAAGGGAACAAACCATCTCAAACAGCCCAAAATGCCTCAACAACAGACTTCACTGAAACCACAGTGGAGGAAATGTCAGAGCAGGATTTTGGATGATTCATAGTTAAAATATTCTGTGAACTAAAAGAAGATGTAAGGAGCGAAATTTAGAGAGAAAATATGGAAGTGGAAGATTACTTCAATAAAGAGATAGAGATTCTGAAAAGGAACCAAACATGAATCATTGAAATAAAAGAATCAAGAAGCCAAATTAAAAATTCAATGGCACCAGTAGATTAGACAACTTTGAAGATAGTTTCAGGCCTGAAAGACAAAGTACATAATCTTGAAAACAAAGTCAACCACTAAGAAAAGATGTTAAGAGACCATGAACAGAATATTCAAGAAATCTGGGATAACATTGAAAGGCCAAAGTTAAGATTCATTGGGATAGATGAAGGCTCTGAAATACAAGTTAAAGGAAAGTACAATGTTTTCAATGAAATAATATCATAAAATTTTCCAAACCTTAAGAATGAGACATAAATCAAATATAAGAGGCACATAGGGTTCCAAATATATAAAATCACAATAGATCCATCCAAAGATACATTATAATGAAAATTTTTAACATACAGAATAAGGATAGAATTTTTAAAGCTGAAAGAAAAAAACCGTTCACATTTAGAGGCAAACCAATTTGATTTCAACTGATGCCTCAATCCAGTCCCTAAAAGCCAAGAGGGATTGGAATAATATATATCAAGCTCTGAAGAAAAATAGATGCCAACCAAGATTTGTCATGCCCACCAAAATTTAGGTTCAGAAATGAAGATGAAATAAAAGCCTTCCATGATAAACAGGAGCTAAAATAATTCATAACTAGAAATCCTGCACTATAAAATATACTCAAAAAATATTTCACCCGCATAAGGAGCAATTACACTAGAAGAATAGTCAAAGGAGAATCAAGCCAAATTTAAACATTAGGAATAAATCAAAATGGCAGGAAATAAAAATCATCTCTCTATAGTAACACTGAATATAAGCAGTGTAAACTCTTCAATTACAATATATAGGTTGGTAGACTGAATTAAAAAACAAGACCCAACAATATGCTGTCTGCAAGAGACTCACCTCACATGCAGAGACATCCAAAAATGAAAGTGAAGGATGGGGAAAAAAGCATACCATTCACTTGGAACTCATAAAAAAATAAGAGTAGCTATTCTTATATCAAATAAAGTAAACTTCAAGCCAATATTAATCAGAAGAGATAAAGAAGGTCACTTCGTACTGCTTAAGGACACTCCTACATCAAAGAGATATAATGATATAACAAGATATAAGGATCATAAGTATGTGTGGCCCAAACAACAGAGCATCTATTTATATCAAACAAACCTTTTTTCAATATTATAAATAAAATAGCTGGGCACAGTGGTGCATGCCTATAATCCCAGTGGCTTGGGACACTGAAGCAGGAGGCTCATTAGTTCAAAGCCAGCCTCAGAAATTTAGAGAGGCCCTAAGCAACTCAGTGAAACTCTGTTTTTAAATAAAATATTAAAAAGGGGCTGGGTATGTGGTTCAGTGGTTAAGCACCCCTGGGTTCATTCCCTGGTACAAAAAAAAAAAAAAATGAAGACTCAGACCACAATATGGTAACACTGGGTGACTGGGTGACTTTAACATGCCTCTCTTACTACTGGATAGATCAACCAAACAAAAACTAAGTAAAGATTCTACAGAATTAAAAAATACAATTAGTAATTTGGATGTAACAAACATCCATATAATATTTCATCCATCATTAACTGAATTCGTTTTCTTCTCAGGAATGCATGGAACATTTTCTAAAAATCCAGCATATTTTAGGTCACAAAGTAAATCTTAACAAATAGAAAAAAATAGAGATAATACCTTGTGTTCTAGCAAATCATAAGGGAATAAAACTAGAAATCAACAATAAGATAAAAAGAAGAAACCACTCAAACACTTGGAGATTTAATAATACACTTTGAATAATTAATGAATAGCAGAAGAAATAAGGGGATAATATTTAAAAAATTCTTAGAAGTAAATGAGAATAATGATATAATCTATCAACATTTCTGGGACAGAACTGATTCAATTCTAAGAGAAAAATTCATAGCATTGAGCTCATACTTTAAAAAAAAATAGAAAACTTAAACAGATCAATTTCATGTAATAAAATTGAAGCAGCTATCAAAAGCCTTCCACCAAAGAAAAGCCCAGGACCAGAAGGATTTTCATCAGAGTTCAACCAGACCTTTAAAAAGAACTAATACCAATCCTGCTCAAGTTATTCCATGAACTAGAAAAAAGGGTAATGCTACCAAACTCATTCTACAAAGCCAGTATCACCTTGACACCAAAACCAGACAAAGACACATCAAGGAAATAAAACTTCAGGCCAATATCCTTGATGAACATAGAGGCAAAAATTCTTAATAAAATACTAGCAATAAAATAATAAAATACCACATAAAGAAATACATTCAAAAGATAGTGCACCATGATCAAACGGGTTTCATCCCAGGGATGCAAAGTTGGTTCAACACACACAAATCAATAAATGTAATTCACCACAAAATAGACTTACGGAGAAGAATCACATGTTTATTTGAATAGATGCAGAAAAATCTTTTTACAAAGTATAGAACCAATTCATGTTTAAAACACTAGAAAAACTAGAGATAGAAGGAACTTACCTCAACATGGTAAAGGCTATACATGACAAACTCAAGGCCAATGTTATTCTGAATGAAGACAAACTAAAAGCATTTCTTATAAAAACAGGAACAAGACAATGATGCCCATTTTCACTCTTATTCAACATGGTCCTTGAAACTTTAGCCAGAGCAATCAGGCAAGAGAAGGAAATTAAAGGGATATTGATACCATCATTTATGGGTGATAAGTTCTGCTTCCTCAGGTGTTGAAGTATAACAACCAGAGAAGCATGCCAAGCAAGCATATATTAAGCAGATTTTATTTAAAAGTAGTAATACAGACTTCTCCCAGGAGGGAGAAGGGGGTCATGGCTGATGTTCTAGAATCCCAAGAAGTGAGCATACCTTCCATCTTTTATAGATTAGGGTCTTCTTTGTTCTGTTCTCTTCCCCCCTTAGGTTTCTCCTTCCTGCTTACCTGACTAGGTCCAGGAGTTTCCTGTGACATGGCAAAAAAAGTGAGAAGCAGATGGGCAGGGAAAGGACCAAAGTGACTCAGGCAGGTGAGGGCCCAGGGGGCATTAATTAGCAATTCCCTGTCTGCAGCTTTTTTGGGAGGGGTAGTTAGGCAGGTAACCTTGGTGATCAAAAAGGTACTGGAGACACTGACATTCCAGTCTCTCAGAGAAGGTCTTCAACTTCCCAGACTCAGAGGGCCTTCATTCCTCAATTCGACCAGATTTCTTATTCTACATTAACAGCCTGTCCTCAATTCTGGGTTCCTTATGAATTGGAAAAAATTATCTGTTTATTGATAACAAGATCCCATATTTGCATGACCCACAAAAACTCCACCAGAAGATTTCCAGAGCTCATATATGAATTCAGCAAAGAATAGGATATAAGATCAATACCCATAAGTCAATCACAATTCTATATTCCAATGATGAATCTGCTGAAAAGAAAGTAAGAAAACTATCCCATTAATAATAGCCTCAAAAAATTAAAATGCTTGGGAATGAATCCAAGAAAAGATGTGAAGCCCTCTACAATGAAAACTACAGAACACTAAAGAAAGAAATTGAAGAAGATCTTAGAAGATGGAAAGACCTCCCATGTTCTTAGATAGGCAGAATTAATGTCATCAAAATGGCTATACTACCAAAAGCACTATATGGATTCAATGCAATTTCCATCAAAATTTCAATGACATTCGTCACTGAAAACTCACAAGATGGCGGGTGGCCAAAGAAGTAAGCTCGCCAGGCAGGTTCACCAGAGCCAGACAAAAGTAGTGGCTTGAGATTTATTAGTCTGTGTCCCAGGCAAAATCTCCAGCCCCCAGGGGTGAAAGTCAGGGTGGGAGAGCCAGAAGAAATCGCATGTGGCTTTGGCTGCTCAGGGTTTTTATACAGGGGAAGGGGCCAGGGGTCCTACCCAGGAAAAGGTGAACCCAAGGTGGACGTCAGGGTCAGCAGGTCTGCCTCATTGGTCATTTCTGGCACAGTGTGTTGCTAGGTGACCTTGCTCCCTCCCCCTGCAGCCGCCCAAATTCGACTTGACAGTCACAGAACTAGAAAAGGCAATTATGAAATTCATTTGGAAAATAAGAAACCCAGATTAGCCAAAGCAAATCCTTAGCAAGAAAAGAGAAGCAGGAGGCATCACAGTACTGGATCTCAAATTATACTACAGTGCTCTGGTAACAAAAACACCGTGGTGCTGGCACCAAAACAGGCATGAAGACCAAAGGAATAGGAGGCCAAGGGACAAATCTACATAAATACAGCTATCTGAATACTAGACAAAGGTGCCAAAAACATACATTGGAGAAAAGATGGCCTACCAAGGAAAGCAACCTTGTCCCACCCCTCACTAAGCTGAAATGGGTTTCCCTTTGTTATGTGCACTTTTAACAGAGCATTTGTTTGACTTTATTGACATTGAGGATTTTTCAGTCTCTCAGAGGGCTATGTGCTCCAAGAAGGCAGAAGCTATCTTTTTGGTCTCTGTATCTCCTTCACTTAGCACACATATACAGCCAAAAACTTCTTTTAAACTATAAACACATTATTTATTCCAGAAAATGTGATAAGCTCTTTACACAAGTTATGTAATTTACCTCCAAAAGTATAAAGTACATTAGGATCCTTCATGTATCTTAAATAAGAAGAGAGGGTATAAATAAAGTACTTGTATCAGAGGTCACTCAGCTAGCCTGAGTCAGAATCAAATTTCAAATCTGGATCTGTCTCACATGAAAGTCTGCTTTCTATTACACATTCTGTAACTAAGTTAAAATTTGATACATACTAAAAACAAATGTAGGTGTAAGGGGCAAATTTAATCTTTAAAAATTAATTCTGCTCAAAAGAGATCAAGAAAATTAGAAGAGCAGGAGTAGCACTTGAGTTGGAAACAGAAGAATAAATAAGTTTGGCAGCTGAGAAAGGACATAAGGTGCTATAGCAAAAAAGATGGTAATTACAGGGAAGTTGTATTTCCTAAGTCTCAAGTAAAAGGGACAGTGACAATAAATTCTGTTTTCAGTGTTTTTTCAAAGATTGTATAAAAAATAAATGCAATCATTTAACATGGAACCTCAGAGTAGATTCTCAAAAACTAGACAAAGAGGAAGAAGTGGAGGAGGAAAATGAGAAGGGGGAAATGATTATTACTAAAACTAGGTTCTCCAAGATAAATTAGGAGCTTGTTTTATCAAAAAAGATCAAAAGAAAAAAAGATCAAAAACAGCACTAATAATAAAAGAAAGCACTTTGGAAAGGAGTTCCTAATCCTGATATCAGATATTATTAAATGATATTCATATACAGCAAGAAAATTTAAATAGAAAAAAAGCAATATTAAGAGGGAAACTTTCTGATTCATAAATATGATGGTATGTTTACTAGAAGATTTTAAAGTGTCTATCCTTTAGGAATGTTAAAAACATTTAATAAATGCCTAGTAATTGAAATGCACAACAAAATCTTGAACAGGTTTTCCCAAACTTAAGATTCCTTAAAAGTAAAAAGCATTAATTTTTAAATCAAAATAACAACACAGCAAATAATTTGCTCTTATTCAATCACTTAGAGTGATTACTGCAAATGAAACACAAAGAAAGTATTATGGATCTTCCAGCCCAAAGTAACACTTGTCCCAGTGTGTCATTTGTCAATTTCAACATCTCTACCCTTCACCGTTGTTTTTGCTCTCAGAAAGAATCTTTTAAAAAGGAAAATAGTTTATTTTTCAATTAGCAGAAGAGTATGTGCCTAATATATAACGTTTTGTGTTCCCCACAGAAGTCCTAATAACAATCGCTAAATAAGCACTTGTAAAAACAGAATCAAAGTTTTAATAATTCATTTTTCTGAAAATAAAAGTGCATGTTTGATTTTAACAACTTACTAAAACAAACACTGACAAATTGTAATATTTAGCACAGACTAAATGAAAATATAGGAAACATGAAACAATTTTATTTAAATTAAAATTTGAAAATTTGTTCAATTATTTTTCTTTTTAAAAACATCTACATTATGGACAGAGTCCAAGGTAAGAGAGCATTCATTATCTGTGAACTTTAAGGCAGTGCAGCCATCTTGTGGTTGATATTGGTATTGCTGAGGCTCTACAATGGTCTCTTGTACTAGGCAAAAATCAGATTTTCATCAGTTTCTCATTTAAAAAGACATAGACAACCTGTCAGTCCTAAAATTTAGATTAAAAAAAAAAAATAAGCACAGAACTGAGAGCCTTTTCTTTTAGGGCTCCACAGAAATGCACAAAGGTCCTACAGTATCTGGACTGGTAAGAAAGTATTTTTACATTAACCTATATTTTATAGTTAACATTTGCATCTTGGTTTAAAATGCTATAAAAATAACTACAACAAAATGTTAAAATTATAGAATAATGAATAAATATTAACAATCATACTTCCTTTGTATTATGACCTTTTCCCATGATTTTTAGCTTACAAGTCACTACTTATTCCTGGACTTTGTAGTATCTAACAAACAAAAAAACTGCTCTGAAAAACTCAGAAGAGAAATTGCAAAAATGGCTTCCCTTCTGCTTATCCCTCCACTTCCACAATCTTTAGGGCCTGAGAATCAAACATGAACTGCCTATGGGAAAATATAGCTTAGGTTTGGAAGCCTGGAGAAAACTATTATCTTTTTTTCTCACCACTTTTTAAATTTCTGTCTAAAACTTTTGTATTCATGTTATGCGGGAACCTTATAGAGAGAATATAGCATTTACAAAATTTATGTGCAGAAGAGAATGGGATGAAAGAGAAAAGAACCTGAGAATGTGATGGCAAAACCAGACCTGATTGTGAAATGAAATTATAAAATGTTATGGTAAGAAACCAATGCCTGGGAAAAAGGTCAGTTCCCTTCCACTCTCTCAGCCTTTCTCCCAGATGGCTAATTAATCATGGGTCCTTTTGGATTGCAAAGAACTGCCCTAGCAGTCTGAGGACTCCTTCTTGAAATGTACAGATGCCTGTGAAAAGAGCCCTTTCTTCTTATCTGTTTCTGTGCATGCTTTATGTTGGAGACCCTGCAACAAGGCCTTCAGCCACATAGATTAGCAATGTTTTTAAAAGAGGAAAAAGCCCCCAATGATAAGATGGGTCTAAGATGATGCCAAATAACCTATAAATGTCGTGAGAAACTGTGAGTCCGGACTCAGAATTTGGAGTTGTGCTTTCCTCTGGGCCCACCCATGTAAAATAAAATTTGGAGCTCTCCTCTTCTCTGAGTGCTGATTGCTGCTTCATGACCAGTCTGTTTCCCACAAGAAAAATTACTATATTAATTAATAATAAAGTTACTTGAGCTTTCCGCCTTTCTGTTCTCTCCCAAAAAAATCAGTGATAATAGCAATTAAGACTTTAGTTTCAAAATCCAAATGACAATGCCCTTCTGAAAGCTCCAGATGTGTCTTAGAACAAGAATTGGAAATTTGATACTGAAAGGACCCAGAAAACCACTCCAGACATGGGAACTCACACAAGAGATTTTATTAAGTGGACAGAGAAAGAGAGTGAGTGAGAAAAAGAGTAAGAGAGAGGAAAAAAAGAGGGAGAGTGAGAGAGTGAGAGTGAGTGAGAGAGTGAATGATGGGGGAGCTATTCTTAAGTATTAGAATTTCACGGGGTAGTAGCAATTGGACCAACGACTGACAGGGAGGTTCGAGGGCTAAGGATCTGGACCAAGGACTGACTAGGAAGTTCACAGGCAAACAATCTGGGTTGTAAAGTGGTGGTGCAGGGGGCAGAATACTGGAGGCAGCTTAATGGCCTGATGCCAACATTCCTCCCTTTTTGTTTTTATAGATGGGGGAGGTGGGACAATGGTCTTTCTTCTGTAGCTTCTTCCTGCTGGTTAGGGGGAAGAGTCTCATTCCTTTGGAGTTTCCTCAGTGGCTGGCAGGAGGTGGTTACTGCTAGAGAGGGGAATGCAGAGGTCATTGTCATGTGGGAAACAATCGCACTCAAGCATGTCAGGCCAGGGGAAGCCGAAGGCAGACATCACCGGAGTGCAGTGGTACTTCACCTGCACGCAGAATGAGTGGCACAGTTGTATGGTCTTGTCTAGGTTGTCAAGGCAGACAGGAGCGGAAAGAAAGCACAGGAACTTCTTGGTGTCCAGATGGCACTGCTTCATGACCAGCGGGATCCAGGCGCCCGCCTTCTCCAGCATCTCCATCATGGTCTCATGACCCAGCAGGTTGGGCAGCCACATGTTCTGGTATTCGATGCTGTTGGCACAGCTGCAGGATGGCCAGGGTAGGTTTGCAATTGCTGCACTTGCAGAAGTGGCCCTGACCAAAAAGGAAGAGCCCATACGCCGAGCCAAGGCAGCAGTGTGAGGCAAGGATGAGCAGCAGCAGCAAACTGAAACCCTGCTGCATCATTGGTGCACGACCCCTGCGGGGCAGAGAGAGCCAAGCCAGGGAAGCATGAGGCAATTGGAGCTCGAGCTCGACCCCGCCCACTCGCTTGGCTAGGCGTGGCTTGTGGGCTAAAAGCTGCATCGTGGTCTGAGTGCAGGAGGTCAGGAACTGAGGTCAGGAACTGAGAAGATCACTGCGAGCCCACTAGCAACTCTGGGGGTTTCAACCTGGTGGGGGGGTGGAGAGGGAGAGAGAGATAGAGAGAGAGAGAGAGGAAGCCAAAAGGAGGTGTTCAGGTTTGCAGGAAGAGCAAAGAATAGGTTTAGTGTGCAAGAAAGAGAAAACTTGAAGATAAAAATCTCTTCCCCACTTGCCCACTCTCTCACAGAAGTTGTATAAGTACACATGCAAATGTTTTGGTGGTTTTAGGTAAGGGTGAATCTGCTGGAATGGAGGACCCAGGTCCCATAGTGGAGACTGAGAAACAGCCCAATCAGTGTCCAAGGCATCCTGAGGTCACAAACTAGTTGGCTGGAGACAATAACACAGCACAGTGACGGGGGTCGTCACCCGACCACCAGTGTGTGACAGGCAAAAGCTGAGAGAGTTGAGGACCTGATATCAGGATTTTTGAGAGAGAGAGAGAGAGAGAGAGAGAGAGAGAGTAAAGAGGAGCCTCAACCCTGAGAGACCCACCCATTAGATAAGGTCAACTAAGACGGCCAGCTAGGCCAGCTATAACTGTAAAAGTCGTGGCTGGAGGAACCCCCCATTCCTCAGCTGCCTCGAGGGCACCGGTTGATCAGTGGTCGTGTCTCAGGTAAGCAGAGGAGTATTTAAGTTGATCTAGGGGAAAATTACCAATCTGAAACCGGTGTCAGGATGTGGAGGAGAGTGTCCAGGTGAATGGAAGGTGAAACCACTGTCTTGGGGTTTGGAGCATGAGATTGAATCCACTCACTCAAGTGGCGGTAGAAGAGCCTACCTGAGTCATGGCACTAATGAAAGCACTCAGAAAACCACTCCGGACACAGGGACTCATGCAAAAGATTTTATTAGGTGGATAGGCTGCCAGGAGAGAGAGAGAGAGAGAGAGAGAGAGAGAGAGAGAGAGAGAGAGAG
>JAJEJO010005679.1:498469-545804 GCA_020662805.1 Glaucomys volans | reverse complement strand
AGAGAGAGAGAGAGAGAGAGAGAGAGAGAGAGAGAGAGAGAGAGAGAAAGTGAGAGAGGGAGAGAGGGAGAGAGAGAGAGAGAAACTGGGAGAGTGAGAGAGTGAGAGTGAGTGAGAGTGAATGGTGGGGGAGCTATTCTTAAGTATTGGAATTTCACGGGGTAGTAGCAATTGGACCAATGACTGACAAGGAAGTTCGTGGGCTAACAATCTGGGTTGTAAAGTGATGTGAGGGGGGCAGAATACTGGAAGCAGCAAAATGGCCTGATGCCAACAGATACATCCATTAATATGCTGTTTTCTAACTACAAATATATAGTTTTTCTTAGTTGTTCACAAAACTCAAACTCCCTATTCTGTTTCTATTCTCAAATTTCCAAATACTGAAAACAGTGTTACCTAAGTCTTAATAATAACAGCACAAGCCATGTTAGCATATACTTTTGGCCTTTCAGAAGAGAAAGTAAAAAGGCTCCTCTCTGCATTCTTTTAAGCTACCTCCCAGGAGAATTACTGATCTGTCGCTGGGAACTTCAGTGCACTATATTGCACCTCAGGCCTATTGAATAAGCTTTCAAAGGTGTTGGAAGACACATGGGCAGGCCTTTCTGAAAAGACCACACAAAGCTAATGGAGGCAACTCCTATAAAGATGAGAGCCTCCTTTTTCCCTCTTGCTTCTTAATTATTGGGGCAAATGCTCTCCAATCCTCATTCTTTCCTATGTTTTTTTCTCTCTTAGAAATGGTGTATTGCAGACGGCATGGAATTTAGTAGATTCACTCAGAATAGAGGACTGGGCCAATGATGATGCTAGTACAGAGTCGGTCTAGCATAAGTAGTAGAGTTCTGTGTTAGACTTTGGGGCCAAAACCCAGACAACAATAATGTAACTGTCCATTTGCCTTACTTCATTCACTGAATTCTCTTGGAAATCTTTCCAGTAATAAGACACTCACTTGAGGTTCTAATGATTCATGCATTTTAAAGTTTCTGGAACAAAAATACCATCCTAAATCACTCATCACCCTTAACACTTGCTATATGCACTGCACTACATTTAGCATTTTATATACATTATCTTATTTAGTTCCTCAATGTCATAAGGGATTAATATTTGAATAAGAAAATTAAAATCTAGCAAGATTAAATAATTTGCCAAAAGTCCCAAAAATTCATAAGCAGGAGAAACAGGATTTAAAATCAGGTCAATAACCATATTTATCTTTCCAATCTGTAACTAGTTCCTGTTGTTTTATCTTCATCCACATCTAATCTGAATCTTGCCTCCTTTGCTTCTTGGAATAGTTAACCTACCATATATTTTAAGTTTTCTGGTTTCTAGCATGCTTTATTTGAACAAGGCAACCTCTCCCCCAGACACATCTTTCTTAATATAAAAAAGAAAACTAGAAAATATTACTTTATAACAAATTCTGGTCAGGTCAAGAGAGAGGCAGATTACTTATTCAAACACTCTACTTACCAAATGTCACCTTACAGCCTATGAACAGATTAAAATAAATTTTATTTTAAACTAGAATAATAACATAGATAATTTAGTAACTGATGATTCTGGAGTCATGTCTGTATCATTCAGTCACTATCAACATGATAAAATGCTGGTTAATAAGCATTTCAATAAAGATACAAATAAAGCATTGGTCTTAGAGACAAAGAAGCCAAAGTAATTTAATTCAGATGAAAAATACATTTCTTAAACCTTTACTTTAGCCTAAAAATAGCTATATTTTTAGATAACATACAAAGTTTGAACTAATAGCAAACCAAATGAGTAAAATAAGGTATGTCAGCTTCTTAAATTTCCACAAAAATTATTTTTCAAAATATCTTCATTAATACTCTGAGAATTACATTTAGTGTCAGAAGCAGGTAATAAAAAGTGTAATTAAAGAGGAAGCAGAAAAAGAGGTACCTAACAGTTTCTGTTTCATATGAAAGGGGCTTATTTTATATCTCTATTTTATACGTAAAGTCATATTAGCATTAAGAAGGCTTTCAAGGATAAAATATGAAAAAGAAAAATCTGGATCAGAACCTTTTGGTTTTCATTGTTGTTGGCTACATTCAAAGAAAATCTTTGAAGGACTACTACACAATTCTTTTAGAAGTAAAAATGTTCTGAGAAACAGGAGGGAGAAGAGAAGTGTCACCACAGATACTTAGAAGATCACAGCGGAAGTGGACTCTCAGATTCTCTAAGGACTCAGAGAGAAAAGGAAAACCAGTAATCCAGAAAGCCCCAAAATTTTCTTAAGGAAACTAGTGTAAGTATGTGCAGACACTGCTTTAATGTTACTTTCTTTTCCTGAAAAGAATCACTGCACCCATCAGACCTATCCAAGGTCTATCCTTGGATAGCAACCCCAGGTTGCTATCTAACCTGGGGTTCTATAATCCAGTGTTTTTCTAAGTTTTCTTCCTGACCAGCAAAACCAACATCTGGAAACTTGATCAAATTCCAACAATCCATCCTATTTTGATGGAATCAGAAACTCAGACAAGGACAGGGGTGGTTTGGGGTCCAGAGTTCTCTGTTATAGCCATATTTGGGGGCAATTCCAGTGTACAATGAAGTCTGAGAACTAATACTGTAACCAAAAAATAAAAATGAAAGGTAAAGAAACTGGAAAGGACTATTGAAAAGTACAATGAAGATGACAGAATAGCTTGAAACTAAGAATCAACAAAGAAACCAAGATAGATGGCTTTAGCAAAGAGAAATCTGTGACTATGACATATATAAGTCATCTCCAAGTCTCTGAGGAATTCCTCCCAAAAGATGGTAACCAGATAGTCTCCATTTCCTCTGAGGAAATATAAAGAAGAGCACAGAATTCAAGTTGCAGCAAAAGAAATTTGATTTAAATATCATTAAAGCTTTCTCAGAGAGAATTGTTAAACATTAACATAAATTTCTGAAGGAAGATGTAGAATGTTCCTCTCTGAATATCTGCCTCAAAATTGTTAACAGAGTATATTAGCGATCATCTGAAACAGTCCTTAGCATTGATTGCAAAATTAGATTAATTTTTAGAAAATGTGAAAAAATGTTGTTACATTAGAGACCTTTTGTCCAAAATATAAAATATCTAAACTGTAATAATTAAATATGTTAACAAGTAAGAATATGTATTCAAAAATAAAACAATCATTAAAAGTGTTTCTTAAATTATAGGCAAATATGTTCCTTTAATAGTTCAAAAAGTGATCACAAGCACATATTAAATTCTTGGTTAACATACTTTTACATATATTTACCAAAAAAAGAAAAAACAACATAAATTAATAGGTAACAAAAGACTAACTCATGGATCCCTTTTTTAAAAAAAAAATTTGGAATGTTATCTGTGCATTCAATTTACACAACAAATTTCATCTCAGAAGAAGGTTGGACAATCCAACATATTCAAAACCTATGCCTTAATCTTTTTCCTCCCAGGTTGCATTCAAGGGGTTGAGCACAGGATATTTTTGAGCTGACTTGTCTCCTGTATCACCATCACAATGCCATCAACTTTAAGTGATGTTAATGAATGCCCCCCACAGTCAACTGTACTCAGAGGTTCCTTTGGGGTCTTTTTCTTATACAAGGAATATTGACATGCAAAGGAGGAGGCCCTTTTCCATCCTTTTCTTCAGGCTTCCTTTAAGATCCCTTTGCAGAAGCTGCCAACAAAACACAGGTTGGCCTTAGTTTCTGTCTTTTTCTTTTCTGGGTACAGTTGTTTATTCTGCTAATCTCCCCTTGCATTTTAGTTTGATAGGATTTGTCATAGCAAGAATTGCTTTGCCCCAGTGATGGATATTCCCTGCCAAATGGGGTGTCATGTTGGTGGGGGGTGGGGGTAAAAGGACAGTCAGTATAAGTAATGAAAGATAGGGTCAGATTGGGAAAATGGGTGCTGGTTCAAAAAGAAAGGAAATAAAATGTTACTACCTCCAGAGCCTTTTCCCCTCCTCTGACATTTTGCCAAGGTTACCTGCCTCTGGGGAACTGCTCCTCCCAACAAAGAGTTGTTAATGAAGGCCCCCTGGGCCACTCCCTTCCTGCCTGAACCCCTTGAAGTCTCCTACCCCAGCTTTTGGCCCACCTTTTGGTCACACAGGGATGGTAAGAGGAGGAGAGGGCATAAGAACAAAGGAAATCTAAAAATCTATAAAAGGGGCAGGACACCCCCACTTCCTTGGGCACCAGTTCTGGGTCCTGGCTCCTCTCCAGAGGAATTTACCATCTCTGTTCTATCTCTTTCTTAAATAAAACTGGCTTTCTACACTTGTCTCAGAGTTTCTTGGGTGTTCAATCTTCAACACCAGGGGAATGAACCAGGATCATGGTTGATTCTCAACACTGGTATCACTGTCAGATCTTAAAAGGGGATACTATTCCTGTCCCTAGATCATTAACTGACAATCCTGAAACTTACTACCACATCCTTTGTGGCCAGCAGCCTCCACACCCTATGAGCAAAAGGAGATGGAAGGCAGGGCAGAGGCCAGGTTCTCTTTGGCCATTTTTATACATCCCAGGAAACTTTTCTGGGATGTTTTTCCCCCAGCATAGGGCTAATGTCCTTGACTCACAATGAGAGGTTCTCTGGCTACCTGGGACCAGGCTGAGAAACAGTACTTGGCTTTCCAGCACTGAGTTTTAAAGATTTAAATCACTTTTAACCCTTTATTCTGGTGTTCTGCTATCCTTGCACACCAGAGGCAGCGCCTTTTGACACTTTCAACTTAGTGCCTGACAGTTCAGACCTCTTATCATGCAACTGCATAAATACCTTTACATATAGAATCCCTTTCATATATTTTACTCCTGAAAAACCAACTTCAACATCAAGATTGTATAATAGGCTGGGGTGGTGACTCACATCTGTAATACCAGTGGCTTGGGAGGCTGAGATAGGAGGATGGTGAATTCAAAGCCAGCCTCAGCAACTTAATGAGACCCTAAGTAACTCAGTGAGACACTGTCTCTAAATGAAGTATTAAAAAGGGGGCTAGGGATGTGGCTCAGTGGCTAAGTGCCATGGGTTCAATTCCCAGTACTAAGAAAAAGAAAAAAAATGTTTTTTGGTACAATAATCCAGAAAAGCCATTCAAATGCCAGATTATGTTACAGTAAACCATCTTTCTCTTAGGCTAATACCTATAGATGGCTCACTCAGCCAAGATCTGGCTACTCAAGAGACTACCAGTAAGATCAATGCAGCATGACCTGTCTTAAAGGGCCAGTAACAGATACAAAAAGCTGGTAAGAGATGATCATGGAAAACAGGACTGGCAGACAGGAACCTTTAAAACAGACACCTGCACATAGTCATTTCTTCTACTTACCTTACCATTGACAGACCAACTCTGACTGCAAGACTGCATAACAATCCAGAAAGCTATTCAAAAGCCATACCATTAGAGCAAAACATTATCTTAGACAGGCTTATACCTATAGGTGGCCCTTTATTCAACTTACTTTACCTCTAACAGACCAACACCAATTGAGAGATTGTACAAAAAAGAGAGACAAGAGAGGAGACCCAACATCATGGTCGACAGACAGAAACTTTTAAGCTGACCAAGAAACATCTTTTCCAAGAGACTACCTACAGGATCAATGCAGTTTTGGCCATGTCTTAAAGGAGCAGTAACAGATACAACGAAACAGCTCCCAAACCCAAGACCAACAAATGATGAGAACCAAGAACAGACAAGAGGGGAGTACATATCCCTAGGTTCTTGAGTCCTGCTTAACCATGACTCCCTACACCAGTGGCACCACAGATATCCCTACAAAGAGGGAACAGATGTTCCCATGAAGAGGAACCAGAAGGGAATCGGGTCTTGTTGTGCATTTTGGGGGACTTACCAGTCAAGAATGTCACCACTTGACTGAGGTCAGTTTCCTGAAGCCCTGAGGAATAGAGCCTGCTGCCTACAGAGTGAGACCTCTGAAATCCTGAGCCCTCTAATAAAATTTTCCTTCCCTAAAATTGTTCTGGCCAGATGTTTCAGTCACAACAGTGAAAAAACTGACTAAAACAGCTCCTCTGGTTCGACCGGAGGCAAATTCACCTGTCACCTAACTCTCCTGCAGCTGGCTCTCAACAAGTTCACCAGCCATCTTGCAACCTCTGCGTGGCAGTGGGGTTCCTTGGAGGGACAGGCCTGCTCAAGAAAGCTGGAGTGGGGACTGCTTTTGGGTCCCACCTGGGGTACCAAATTTGTTACTAAGAGCTTGGTCTTTGTTCCCCATGCCAATTCAATAATGAGGAAACAGTTTTGAGAAAAAGCAAAAAGAAGTTTTATTGCTTTGCTAACAAAGGAGAAATACACGGGATTCCTGTCCCAGAGACTGAAGGCTGTGATTCTCCATGGATCTTTTAAAAATATATTCTCATATTTAAAAAAGAGATCACTGAGCCAGACATGGTGGTGCAGGTACCTCACAAGTACCTGTAATCCCAGGATGGGAGGCTGAGGCAGGAAAGTTGCGATCAAGGCCAGCCTAGGCAATTTAACAAGACCCTGACTCAAAATAAAAAGAAAGGGCTAGAATGTAGCTGAATGGTAAAATGCTTGTCTAATGTGTGAGGCTCTGGGTTCAATTCCCAAAATTCAATTCTCTTTGGTATAATACTGTAGGGACACACCTTAAAATGGCGACCACAATAACAACACCCTCGGGGCAAAAGCCTACCCCACTCGAGGTACCACCAAGGTGGGGGCCCAGGATTGGCTCATTCAACTTCCAGGAACCTGAGCAGCTTTACATCTTAGCAGACCTCTGCCCTGCAGGCCTTGCTGTATACTGCATGTGCTGTTGACCTTTAAGATGATTGGCCCCGCCTGTATCTCCTCCCCTCGCTCCCTTTTCATGTACCTGTTTCACCTCCCCATTAAACTGAGATCCTTCTCGGCAGACTCCCGGCTGGTGTGCGTTTTTCAGCCGTGGACACTCACCATCCTGCTTGACCCCGTGCCCCCTCTGGCTGGTCCAGGGAGGGCACCCAACCTTTGTTGTTCGGTGTGGAACAACATAATACCATAAATAAATAAATAAATAAATAAATAAATAAATAATGAAAGGAGAGACAGAGAGAAATCATAGAAAGTTTATAATATGAATACACATATGTGTAATACAAAATTATAGCACAAACAAAAGCACAGCTTTGCCAATTTGTTCCTAATATTCTCTCACAGTCTTACACTTTTTTTTTTTTGCAGTGCTGGGGATTGAACCCAGAACCTTGTGCTTACAAGGCAAGCACTCTACCAACTGAACTATATCCCCAGCCCTCTTTATATTTTTTATACTGGGGATTTAATCCAGCGGCACTTACCTTACCACTGAGCCCCATCCCTGACCCTTTTTATTTTTTTATATTAAGACATGGTCTCACTAAATTGTTGAGGGCCTTGCTAAGTGGCTGAAGCTGGGCTCAAACTGAGATCCTTATCTAGCCTAACAAGTTGCTGGAATTACAGGTGTGCACCACCACATCTGGCTCATAATCTTATCATTTCATTAAGATAAGTAAAATAAAAAGGTAACTAAAATAAGAATAGAACAAATATCATTACCCTATGCATATGTATGAATACGCAAATTGTATGATTCTACTTTGTGTACAACCAGAAAAACGATAGCTGTACTCCATTTGTGTACAATGAACCAAAATTTAAAAAAAAGAAGAAGTCTTTGTCCTGATTTCCAATAACTTGTAGTAAGTGTCTCATGGAAAGTAAACATGACACATTTGTAATTTTTAAAACAAAAGCATTTTTTATATTTAAAAGTCATCAAAATTTGAGTTTCAATAATTTTCTTGTGTATAGGAAGTCATTCTAATGATGATTTTGTGACCTGCTCAATTTCAAAATATCTTGCAATTGAAGTTTATTGAAAAATATTCTATTAATTTAGTAGATAGTCATTTTTTTTTAGTTATCAAAATTCAGGAAGTTAACAATTTTCTTTACCTTTTCTATCTTTCCACCATGGATGTCGCTGGGAAGGAATTTTTTGCCATTTGTTCTCAGATCTGTCTAAATTTAAAATATTATTATTAAAACATAATTACATAAAAAAATAAATTTAAATCTAATTTTGTGAACAAAAGATGAAATTACTTAAGGCTTGTGAAACTAAGATTAAATAAATGTTTTTAATTTATGAGATCCATACAGATCATCAACCTTTTCAAATAAAATAATCCTGTACATAAGTTATTTCAGTACAGTGAATAGTAACTTAAAAGGCATCATATTTATGTAACCTGTTAACATACTATTCCCTATTAAAATCCCAAACTTTATTTTATGTAAATTAAAGTCTTACTAAAAAACTTAATGCCTCAATCAAAAATCAAATGACAGTTTTCAAATACATAAACATTAAATTTTGAACCAGTAGATCTCACATAACCTTGATAACAGAGACATAAAAACATGGCTACAATATCCATACCCTAACAATGTGACGTAACACTCAAATACACCAGGAACAACACCACTGGAATAGCAAAGAAGTAAGACCTCCACTGCAGCTAAGAAATGATTTCATTTGCTTACACAAATTACAGAAATATAAAAGTTGAAGAAGAAACAACTGTCAATATGGAAATGCAGGTGTATAACTCTGCAAACCACAGCAAAACGAAAAGGAACATGTAAGGACTAACGGCATGAGTTACAACATTTCTAACATGAAAAGAAAACTCAAACTATAGGACCTATATGAAAAGCAGAACTTCTAAGGATTGTGCTCTCCTGAAATGAAAAACTAAAGGATGGGCAAGAAATTTGTTCAGAGCAAAACTATCATAACTTTTGAAAAAGGCCCAGTTACTTAAGCTAAGAAACTATCTTGATGCTTGAGATAGTGCAATCAGAGTGATAATTAGAGTTGTACTATTCTGTTAGTCCTCAAAATATAATAAATAGTAGCTTTTCATCACCTTAAGAACAAAATTTAAGTAGACTTAAGTATGCTTAATCACATAAATTAAAAAGGAAAAATTTTATTACCCTTATGAAGAAAACACAAAATGCTTAAAATAAGTGGACTACATAACGAATACATAAAAAGAGGCACGATAGTCTTCTTTGAACACCCATACCGGCTATAATATTATCCTAGTTGAAAAATTCACGTAGTCAACTTAAGAAACAAGCATATAAGTTACACAACTTCCACAGATCCTTTATGGTCTCTTACTACAATTCGTAGATTATGTCTCAATATAATGCTAAAACTCACAGAATCCACCTGCTAGGCAAACTAAGTCCCCAAATTCTAACACTTGTGCAACAATGTTTCAGTTTTATAATTTTTTTGCAGACTCAATTCAGTAATGGTGAAAGAATGCTAAACCTCAAGCTGTATGACTTTACATCTCCAAAATACTGAGTAACATATGTGTAAAAATACTTT
Organism: Glaucomys volans; assembly: GCA_020662805.1. Lineage (NCBI taxonomy): Eukaryota > Metazoa > Chordata > Mammalia > Rodentia > Sciuridae > Glaucomys > Glaucomys volans. The sequence goes on along the minus strand of JAJEJO010005679.1, from coordinate 536,348 downwards.
CTTATCCTACCCTTCCCTCCATTAGGGCTATTTTGAAGATTAAATGTTAACAAACATGAGCACTTGGTATGATAACTTAAACAGAATAAACACCTGAACATATGGAACCATTAAGTCAATAAAACGGTTCATAAAATCATAGGCATTATTTTGAAGTCAAAGATTGAAATATTTTAAAGTGAATAAGAAACAAATTTTATGAAACAGAAATATACAAATTTTATGATATACCATAGTCTCTCATTTCTGGTTTTTACCAAATTATGAAATTTAATTCAAACTAAAATGAGGTATCAAAGTAAATAAGCATTAGACAAAAATCCTAAACTTTGATTCATCCCAACTGTAATTAACTAATCATATGACCTTGAACTCTCACAAATTTTCTAAACCTAGTTAATTTATTCATAAAATGGGGAAAATACGTCAACTCTATTTGACAAAGCTGCTGTCCAGCTAAAAGAAAATGATACACTCAAAGTTTATATAACTCTTAAAGTACTGAAACTGGTCTTGAAAATCAGAATCAGTGTTGAAGACGGAACAACTGAGAAAAGCCCAGGCAAGACCAAACAGCTTTACTTAAAGGACAGAAGAGAAAGAGAAAGAGAGATCACTAGAGAAACTCCTCTGGAGAGGAGGGGGATCCAGATCTGGTGTCCAAGGGAGTTTGGGTGTCTTTCCCCTTTATAGATTTCAGGTTTCCTTTCTTATCATGTCCCCTCTTTCTCTTATCTTGTCTACAGGACCAAAAGGGCAGGAAGAGAGCCATCCAGGGAGTGATCGCCTGTGTTGGAAAATGTGATCCTTCCGCTCCCACCCAGGTTGTTAGCAACCAGGTGATGGGAACTGCTATCTACCCATGTCCTTTTCTTTGATAATTAGCTACCTGTCCTTTGCCCTGGTCTCAGTACTATACACATATACAGAGAATGTTACTTCCGTGTACAAGATGAAAATGGTGTTTCGAATCTTTAAAGGTATTAAACTCAAAATTGATTTAGAAGTACAATAAAAGCAATTTTTTTTTTATTCAACACTCTAATATGTCAGGATTGCTAGGACTGGTTGTGTCCTAGAATACTTTATATTGAACATTAAAAATGCAGAAATGCTTAACTACATGAAAACTTTGTTGAAAATAAAAAGAAAAAAAGGAAAAATTTTATTGATATTTTCAAAGCATCTACACACATCGTTGCTGACTATTCAAGTTGAAGATAATAGCTACTTGACAAATCATTTTACATTATACAGAATCTCAAAAGAAATAAAAATGTAACTTTCAAATTTTTACTAATAGTGTTTAGTAATTTAAGACTGGGCTATCACTTACTGTTTTTTTGAATAATTCACATATTTGAACCAAAACTATATACAGGATTTCAATGTCACTTGTTAATATTCTTATTCCCCACTTCACAGAGTAAAAAACTAAGAACCTCCTTTTCAACACATGAATCTGAGCCTAAAAGAGTCATACAACAGATTTTAGGAAGGTATTTTTAGAAAGGCCCACTCACAAGCAGCCTTAGGCAGGCATCTGGGAATTTTGCACTTGATTCATTCCTTGAGATGTGGTTCACTGCCTAGCCTATTGGTGCAAACAATGTGAACTCCTGTTTTTGTGGTTGTTATTGTTATTATTGTCTTAGAGGGAAAGAGAAGATGTGAGTCTGGAATGGGTTGGAATGTGAGTCTGGAATGCATTCTGGGCAGAGGGCACCTTTGTGAGCATTTGGTAAAAGCTTTGGGCACTAGTATTTAATGGACCTCCCTGGGCAGAAACACTGAATACATGTTACTCTATTGTTCATTGCTCAGTAAAGCAACACGCTTACTGTATCCCACAGGAGAAAGAGACAGCAACAAACTATACATGCATGAAATTCATATAAAATAAGAATCAATAATATGTCTTTCTCAATTAGTGGTTAATATTCTATAATCTATTATAATATTATAAATGCTTGAATTTTATTAAAAGGTGATAAACTTGAAAAGTAGATTTGTCTGGTAGAGGCTTCATCCTGTTTAAAAGATTTTTGTTGTTGTTTTTCTATTATATGGTGTAACAGCTTTTGGACTAGAGTATTTGACTATATATTTCAAAGAAAATGATAAAGACAAATTAATTCATTCAGATAATGATCATCGGGCACTTCTATGTGTTTAACAAATACTTGATCATGATTTAAGTTCACATCAATTACAGGCAGTACATTGCTATTTACCCAAGTATGTAAAGAAAACAAAGAGCAGAAGCAGAAGACTGTCATAAAATCTTTTTCCTATCATCTTTAGAAAGCTATTCACAAATAAACAAGAAATAAAGTTCTTTACAACATTTTTAAAAGTCAGAATTCATTAATTTGGGTTCAAGTGAAAGAAAGTTAAAGCATCTAGAGAATATTGCCACTGTAATCATAGATAACATGCATAATTCCTAACTAATGATTACTATTTAAAAATTAGTCTTGTGTTTATGAAAAACAGTTCAAAGCAAAAAAAATTATCTTAATCTTACTGAATAAAATTAAAAGAACTTATCAAAAATGATAGCATTCAAACATAAATTTTGTTTATACCCAAGTTTAATTTTATAAATCTAAATTTAAGTGATTTCACAAGAATATTTACACAATTATACATTTATTTATATTTTAAATGTCTTTAGTATTCATTATTTCCACTTTCCATTAGCAATTGTGCTATAACCATAGAGCTATATGAATTTCATTGATATTAATAAAATAAAAACTTGATTTTATTTTTACAGAATGCATTTTGATTCATTGTACACAAATGGGGTACAACTTTTCATTTCTATGGTTGTATACACTGTAGGAGCACACCATTTGTGTAATCATACATGAACATAGGGTAATGATGTTTGTCTCATTCCACTAGCTTTCCTTCCCCAAGTCCCTCCCCTCCCCTCATTTCCCTCTACACACTATAATGCTCCTCCATTCATCTCTTACCCCCCTCTCCCCAGTCCTGGTTATGTGTCAGCATCCACTTATCAGAGAGAACATTCGACCTTTGGATTTTTGGGATTGGCTTATTTCACTTAGCATGAAATTCTCCAACTCCATCCCTTTACCAGCAAATGCCATAATTTTATTCTTCTTTATGGCTGAGTAATATTCCATTGTGTATATAAACCACAGTTTCTTTATCCTTTCATCTATTGAAGGGCACCTAGGTTGGGTCCAAAATCTAGCTATTGTGAATCGAGCTGATATAAATATTGATGTGGTTGCATCACTGTAGTATGCTGATTTTAAGTCCTTTGGGTATAAACCGAGGAGTGGGATAGCTGGGTCAAATGGTGGGTCCATTCCAAGTTATTTCTCAAAAAAAGCCAATCTAATAATGGAAAAGATATACCTACACAGATAGGTGGGAGAAGAGCACTGGAAAGGAAAATATTAATTAAAATTTTAATAGTAATTATTAATAGGTTTACTTCTCTTATTTTGCTTTTCCATATTTTTTCTAATGTTTTATGAGTATTTTATCATACTCATAAAAGGAAAATTTATTTAAAAACAATAAATACAACTATCAAAGGACTATAACCCAGTTAAAATTTCCATGCAATATGGCATAATATGGCAATATATTTTAATGAGTGGTCAGTTTTTATATAGCTACAGTAAATGTGATGAAATTTTGCAAATAATCACTGGGTTAAAAAAATAAGAACAAAACAGGAAAATTGACAACACTTTTTTCCCTTTACACTGTCATCTGTGTAATAGATGTTAGCAATTAGCTCTCATGAGATTACCAAATTCAACAAACATCACTTCAACTTAAAATGTATAAGAAAATGAAAGATATTCTCTGTTATTTATCATAAAATCCAGTTTATGTTTTCCATTAACATTATTTTCAGATTAAAAATATTTATAAATTAATAAACATGACCTACATTGAGAACAATCAGGATGATATCATTTATATTGAGTTTGTCAGGAGAACATGCGCAAACTCCAGTGTCTTCATCTGAAAGATACCTTTTAAATGAAATAAATGGCTTACTACTATCTAAAATCAAAATTAACCAAAATGTTTTCTTAAGACTACAGGTAATTTTGTTCTCTACTATAATGTGTGTCCAATATAAATACTAGGGAAAGACTCCTGAATATAGATTTCTGGTTTGTTTACTATTTCTGATAGAACAAAATGAAAAATTCATATTTTTCTCTGTACCCTTAATGAGATATTATGCCATTAAAAATACCACTGGCCAGGATTGGTGGCATAGGCCTGTAATCCCAGCTGCTCAGGAGACTGAGGAAGGAGGATCGAAATTTCAATGCCAGCCTCAGCAACTTAGTGAGGCCCTAAGCAACTCAGTGACACCTTGTCTCTAAATAAAATACAAAACAGGGCTGGGATGTAGCTCAGTGGTTGAGTGCCCCTGAGTTCAATCCCCAGTACCAAAAAAAAAAAAAAAAAAAAAAAAAAATCACTAACAAATATAAAAGGGAAAGTCTATCTAACAAAAATTCTAAAGGCAGAGGCTCTACTGGCATGGAAATTTGGCTGTGTGTAAGTAAAATGTCATCTGATCGCTTTCAAATAATGCCAATATAAGGATTCCTGAATATAATAAATTATGAACTGTAGCTCATCTCAAGCTTCTTCCTTCTTCATCCTTCATACTTTGAAAACTTCATATTTTGAAACCTTATAACTTTATTCTAATTATCAAGAAACAGGATATCCATTCTTCAGATTTTCCTAACATGTTAGTGATTCGTCTATAAATATTTTATCCAAAGAACTGAACCTAAACTAACCATAATTTGGGATTTACAAATTAATTTTTTTGTTTTTGTAAACATTTAAAACTCCAGTATTAAAAATGACTATAAGTGTGATGAAAGTAAAGGTCTAAATCTGCTTTAATATGCACCAAGAACACAGTAATTGAAAAAACAAAACAACACAAGATTTTTAGCAATCAGGAAAAAAGAAACTGAAAATTGTATCAGGCACAACAGACATGGTCCCTGTGCACACCTGCCCAATAGAATTCAAGGGAAGAGAATTGGAATCAGTCCCCACAAGCCAACTTCAAGAAAAACCCAAGGAGATGAACCCTAAAGAAGAAACAGACCTTAGGGAGTTCTTGTTTACTAAAACATCCCGCAAAAGCACACATTCCCCCCCCCAACAGAGATTTAAGGAACAGTAATATTATAAAACCCCTCAATATTTATTTTGAAGTACAAAAGTACATCTGAATACATTTTAATGACTAAAGAGTGAAATTTTCTAATTTTACCTTCAAATAATGCCGTTTTAAATCACCAGTGTTTATAGGTGCTCAAAATTTTTTATAAAATTAACTTTAGAAAACACTTCCTTTTGTCATAGATGTTAAAATTCTTAGAGACATTTAGTTAGTAATCATGAGCAACTTGTTTAACTTTAGAAGAAAGATTTGGAGAGTGAGTAAACCTTTTTCTTATTACATTCAACAAGAAGGATTACACAGCCCAGTGCCACTAACCACAGCTGTCTTCACTTTATCTTAGAAGGTTACTTGGCATATAAAACAGGCATATGCAAATCACAGCTGAAGAATTTCTGTCAGCATAAATCAAGTAAGATTGCTTTAATTTCATTAAAGTTTCAGATAGTGGGTCTCCATTATCACCCTTTACTACCAGTAAGGGAAAAAAAAAAAAATAGCCAAAAATCCTTTGATCCATATGAAAACAGGTAAAAATTCCCAAGTTTTATTCACTGGTTCTGCCATATACAAAATGAAGAGCCCAAAGCAAACTATAAATACATGCTCCAACTAAGTGAGGCAGCCATAATACAGCTTCAGCTGACTGTCTTCAGGAGGACAGGTAAAGCAGTTACTGTCAGATATGACTTTCAACTTTTAGGTTGTTGTAAAGGCAATATACAAGCCAAGCAAAACAGGCTTCAGCCTGCATGTGGCGCACACACTGTACTTACCAACTATCCGTTTATCTACTTGTTTGTTCTTGTTCACTTCCAAGTTGTTTCTGACACACAGTGTTCTTAAATGTCTCTCAACAATGCAACATTCATAGTCAACTTTCTTTTCAGGCAAAAGGTATCTTTTATATCAGTTTGTATGACACTAGGGAAGGGAAGAACACAATTATGGCTATGACAGATTTCTTAATATAGAGTTGTGTGCATCAGACTAAAAGAAGTGAAAATCATTTAGGTCAGTCTTTGACCAAAATATTTTACAAATTGAATTATATAGAAAAATCCACCCATCCTTCAGATGTCAGACTATCAAAAAGAAAAGAATTTTTTTTTCTTTTTTGGTACTGGGGATTGAACCCACAGACACTTTGCCACTGAGCTATATCCCTAGTCCTTTGTGTGTTTTTGTTTTGTTTTGTTTTGCTGTTGTTGTTGTTGTTGTTTTCCCTAATTTTGAGACACAGTCTCAGTAAATTTTTGAGGATTTCACTAAATTGCTGAGGCTGGCCTTGAACTTGTGATCCTATCTCAGCCTCTTGAGTCACAGAGATTAAACTGTGCCTGACTTCAGACTACCAAAATTTTTAAGGCAGAAAAATTTCCTAACTGGCCAGAAACTGAACTATAAAAGTAAACAGTAAAGTTTGCTTCTCCTCCATTGAAATAATGAATGCTCGTTTAAACCTGAACTCAGACCTGAATTTCTAAAATAAAGACAGAATTTATTAGTACACACTAATATACACTAGGTTGAATACACAGGGAAAAAAATGTCACTGCGACAAACCATTGAAACATTATTTCCAAATGGATTGGACTTTATTAAGTAAGATAAAGCAGATGTCGGGACAGAGACACAGAGGTCTTAATTGTCTTTGAATAAAACCTTAAACCAAATGGCTGCATATGGTCTTGGGGGTCTCTGATTCATATGTGCTACCAAACTAGTACCAAACTAGCCCCTTAAGACATCAAAATACCAAAATGAGAATTTAATATATGAATTCCTGCTTAGCCACAAAGAAAATAAAGATAACTAATTTCCAATTACCCAAGCTAATGTGGGAATAGATGACACTAAACCAACACAATCAAAAATCTCTTATGTTAGCCAGGCACTGTGGTGCACACCTGTAATCGAGCCGCTCAGGAAGCTGAAGCAGGAGGGTCCAAAGTTCAAAGCCAGCCTCAGCAGCTTAGTGAGGCACTAGAGACCCTGTCTCTAAATAAAATATAAAATAGGGCTAGGGATGTGGCTCAATGGTACACCACCCCTGGGTTCAATCCCCAGTCCAAAAAAAAACTCTCTTATGTTATGTTAAAAGATATATTTGATCTCAGCAGATACAGAAGCTCTGACCTATAAATTATGAAAACAATAAATAAAAGAACATTTTTAAATTGCCCATACAATATTCACTCTAGATTGTTTCCATCCCCACTACTTAAGTGGATTATAATATATCTGCCAAAATTTTGGTTATCCCATTCTTCTCATAAACTATTTCTGTACCAAAATAGAGACAATGAAATAATGTGATTCTCTCCTCTAGAGCAGAAGGAAATGTTTATAACTTCCTATTTTGAATATAACTTGGGAAAATATAGTATTTAGCCATATTGAGTAATAAGATTAGAAACATAACAAGACTAATAAGAATTTGGACACAAAATATGCTTTAGATAACCTTGTATAGATGAAATTCAATATATTCAATACAAGCTTATAGAAATATTGGGTGGAGATCACAGACAAGAATATAAATTGGAACACCAGCAATAAATTGAATGAATCCATGGGATTCCAGGCCCAAATCTCTCTCTCTAACCCAGTAGGCAGGGGGATCATAATTCCACTAAAGGAAATTCAGAGGAGGAGCAACTACAACTAATGGTAGAAAATGGGGGAAAAATATACTTTATTTCATTTCCCTGAACAACAAAGTACTTTTTCCATCACTACTATTTTCTCTTTTTTTCTTGCCTTCACTATGTAGCTGTCTACTATCTCAAAATAAATGCCACAATCTTTATGCCAACAATCTTTATCCTTACAAAAGGATCTGAATCAATGCTAGCTTATAATTTAATTTCCTCCACAGTTTATATATAAATGGATCAACAGATAAAATTATGTATTATCTAAAGTACCTCTAAGTATGAGCTGAAGATTATTGGGTAGCAAATTCAAAATGATGCACTATTTGAAAACACCACTAGATGACAACCTTGATTCACAAGTAAAGTATTATCATACTCTACTGTTGTAAGCTAAGATCCCAAAGATGTACCAAGCTAGCTTAAAGGTTTCTGACATTATTTTTGTTGTTGCAGCGAAAGTTGGGAAGAAGGTCTAACAAAGAAAACAGAATTTTTGGATTTGTGTTTGACATAAAAATCACTTAGGGTTCAAAAAAAAAAAAAACTCATCTAGTAGCATTCAACACATACCTCCCCAAAAGAAAAAAAAAAAAAAAAAAACAATTTTTTCTCTCTTTTTCTTCATTCATCCTTTGGAAATACAGAAATAGTAAAATAAGGTACACAGATTATTAGAGACTACTCTTTTTGTTGGAAAATAGCTACAAATATTTTCAATATTATTTTAATCATTGCTTCTCTCTGACACCTAATAAGCCAGACAACATCTATAAGATAAAAACCATAAAAAGATGATAGATAACAATAAATCACAAACTTCTACTTGTTCTGACACATATTCAAAATATTAAAATATTTTCCCCAGACAGAAATCAACCCAGGAAGATATTAATCCTGGAATGCTTATTTGGCATAAAAAAATTTCTACCAACTGAACAAATAACTTTTAAATCATTCCTTTGAAATTCCATAATTGATACTTTACAAAATATAGTGCCAGTAGCAACATAATTGTTATTTATTTTTACAAACCAAGCTCCCATGTGAATTTAAAAATATAAATGAAGGTCTGGATATTTTTACTTTCATTGGGGCCAAATGTATGCTCTTCTTCAAATTAATTATACTTTAATTGAGAAGCAGAGCTGGTCATTTTTTAATAAATCAGAATCTAAGATGTAAGATTATTTGATATTTCTGTCATCTTTTTATCATCAAAACGGTGGTAAGTATCAAACCAACTTCAGGTCAAAAACTCACCTGAAGCTTCATGTACACTGTACATTGCACAATCTACACAAGTGGAATATTATCATACTATTGTTGGAAATTAAGACTCCAAAGATGTACCAAACTATTTCTGGCATTTATTCTGTTGTTTTGGTGGTTGTGAAATTGACTACTACATTACAGTATTAGTGACTACAGAGTCCATGCCAGGAACCCCCAAGCTAAGGTCTTCCAGGATTAACCCCAAGGGGACTGCACACTGAATTAAGACTACATAAGAAATGCTATTTAGAAATGTAAGATATCATAAAAATTGGAAGGCATTTTTATGAGTAGCTTGGAGCTTTCATCTGATCTGTATTTTTTAATGAGAAAGAGATGTAAATCTCAGTCATTCCCTTTAATACAAGTAGGATCTTAGTCAACTTATCTCTTCTTTGCACCTCGGTTTCCCATCACCCCCACAAAATGAAAATGGAAATGACACTGAAAATACTGACCTATAGAATTGCTCTAAAAAATTGAAGCAGTATGAAGTACCTACAATATAGCTGGTAGATTAGATGCTAAATAAGTATTAGTTTTCTTCCTTCTAAAACACTAAATGTTTTTTATTCTAGAAAATATTCAAAGTATTGTGATAACCCCCCAAATCCTCTGAGTTCTTATGAGAAAGGAAAAGAATAAAATTTGTCTAACAATGAAGGGAAATTCTTCAAATACTACAAACAATAGTCAAAATTGTATGTTTTAAATGTACTAGTCACATGGCAATCACTGTGAACTCAAGGCAACCATCAGCTAGATGGAAAAAATTGTAAGAATTTATTCAAATCTTTTAACTTTACACGTGTAGACAGATAAAACATGGTTTTTTAGTAAAATAAAATTCCATTATACTGTGCCCCAAACAAAATTTCCAATGCAAAATAAATTGCCATCATTTTTATCCAACTTGCCATTTTGTCAAGATTTAAAACAAAGTAGGGACAAAGATAGTGAAGTAGAGGAAGTCTGCACTTACCTAGTTTTCCATGGTTTAGAATTGAAGCAGCAAAGATGGATGTCCAATAATGAACAGCCAAAGACTCAGAGACACCCAGAAATTCTGGTGTTTCAAACAAAGGACAAGAAAGAGTACATTGGCACCAAACCAGTGGTGGTGGTAGTGGAGCTGGGTCACCAGGGGAGGGATAACACAAAGGGAAAAAGAGAAACACAGTTGACACACTTGGCACAGAAACACCTTCAGAAGAGATAGTCAATCTGAACTTAGCTGATTCTGGGGCTGCACAGTGAACTGGTATTTAAAAAGTGCTCAGTGTTTCTCAATTTGTCAGAGAGCTGAGGTGAGGAGCCATCTTGGGGAGGTTACTCCAGGGCTTGCTGCTGTGGGAACCTTAGAGATTACAACAAATATTGCCACACTGTTCCAGCAGGCACCTACGCTGTGGACCAGGGTGGAACTTGTGGAATGCAATTCAAACAGACACAGAGAAGTTTATATCCAGGGGAATTCAGGTCAGATATGTGGTGGAGAATGCACCTTTGATTCTGGAGGCTCTTGCAACCATCAGACAAGGGTGGGGAAACCAAATATTTGGGTGTAATCACACTGGGGGACTGAGCCTTAGAAGGCTGTAATGGTAAGAGTGGTGAAGTGTGTGAGACCAGCAGTGCCCCCTCCAGTCTATGTTGTTGGTTACCCTCCCCTAGAATAGAGGCATTTCAGAAGGCTCCTGAGATCCAGATGCCCAGCAGAGATCAGCATTCATCCAGCCCTAGGGTTGTGTTGATCTAATCTCTACAGAGTAGATACAACCCAACTAAATTGAATGGTAGTTAGACTCCAGCTTGGGGAACTTCCCATTTAGAATTTTGCAGCAACCTTGCCCTGGGAGTGCACCAATCTAGTTTGTCTGAAGGACACCGCAATAGATGGTAGCTCTCATTCCATTCTACATTGTACTGGTTAAGCAGAGAAGCTGAGAGTCATTCCAGTCAGCTTCAGTACCAGGCCACTCCAGCCAGCAACTTGGTGATAACACAGAAGGAGGAAAGGTTTACTAACCCCAGACCTCATTCTCCCTCAGGGTTAAACAACCCAAGAGGAAACAGAAAAAAAGGTATAGGTAGTGAATATCCATCCTTGTCCAGTTTTGACACCTCAGCAGAATCAATTCTTTCATTTTTCATTAAGAATGTTTTGTTTTTGTTTTTGTGATTGGCTCACATATATACATACATATACAATGTAGTGGGGTTTTTGTTTGTTTTTATCATTTCTTTTTATTATACCGTTATCCTTTTTAGCAGTATTATTATTTTGTTTCTTCCCCCTTTTGGGGTTACTCCTTCTTCTCCCTCTAACAGACAAATTCTCCTATGACCTCTCTCTCCCTTTCTCTCCTTAGTCCCTCTTTTCCCCTCTCCCCGTCTCTTTCTTTTTTATTATTTTATCCTCCTTCTTAATGGCCTTCACTTTATACCACTTTCCACTTTCTCTTTTTTCACCTTTTGACTATTCTAACCTTTTTTGCCTTCCTTTCCCTTTCCTTTTTACTTAATGAACTGTATTTTAATCACCTCTTAAAACTACTAATTTATATCATTTCTGCCCCACTATTCATGCTGTTGTGTTTATTAGTATGGTGGATGTTGCAGTTTACACCTGGTATTTAATGATACATCTAATTCATGGCTGTTTGTTCCTGCTGTTGTCAATTGTGACCCCAACATTTCAGATTTTGTTATTATTAGAGTCACAGATGTCATAGATGGAATCTGGTGTTTATTTTAATGCTGTGTGTTATTCACTAGTATTACTGCTTATTCCCCCTTTTTCTGTGAGGTGCTGGGAATCTACTGTGACAATTAAAATTTCATGGGGTAGATACTGTTGCTGAGCTACACCACCAAGCCCCCTAAGACAAGTGTACCTTTCTCCACATACAAACCCTGCTCAAACTTCACCAATACTTAAAAACAGAGAATAGGGGAGAGAAAAACCTCAAACCAATGAATAGGTCCTAAGTAGAAACAGCTAGTGGGGAAACTGAGGGCCCACTCATGGAAATATGCTCCTACACCAATAGCAAAGAGAAGACAACAAAGTGTGCATGACACACCGACAAGGGGCCTCAACCTAGATGGCCCCATGCCCTTTTATAACATACAGAGTTGTCAAGTCTAGAAAAGCAATCAGAGTGTGCACAATATTTCCTGATACATACAACACAAACACCAGACCTATTAGCAGGACCCCATTTTTGTGAGACCGACAGAGAAAGTGGGATCCTCAAGCTCCGATGCAATACCATGATGTCAAAATATATTAATAGTGGTTAAAGAACTAGCAGGGAAACCATGCTGTTTTACTTAGCTTTGGCACTGCTGTGACAAAAATAACCAACAAGAACAACTTAGAGGAGAAAAAGTTTACTGGGGACTCACAGTTTTGCTCCTGGTATTTATCCCAAAGGATTAAGGTCAACGCAGAGATACATGCAGACCCATGTATTATGGGTCAGATGATGTATCCCCCAAAAGCTCATGTGTGAGACAATGCAAGAAGGTTCAGAGGAGAAATGATCAGGTTGTGAGAGTCTTAACTCAATCAGTGAATTAATCCCCAGATAGGGATTAACTGAGTGGTAACTGAAGTAGTAGGGTGTGGATGGAGGTGGTGGGAATTGGGGGCGTGGCTTGGGGGTAATTTTTTTATCTGAGAGTGGAGTCCCTCTCTCTATGATTCCTGATCATCATGTAAGCTGCCTCCCTTTGCCAACTGTTCTGCCATGATGTTCTGCGTCACCTCAAGCCCCAAGGAAAGACCATGGACGGAGACCTCTGAAACTGTGAGCCCTCTAAGAAACTCTTCCTCCTTAAAATTGTTCTAGTCAGATCTTTTGGCCACAGCACAAAATTGCTGACCAAAACCCCATGTTTTATAGCTTTATAATTCACAACAGTCAAAACATGGAACCAGCTTAGGTTTCTGTGGTTCACAGAAATGGATAAAGAAAATGTGGTATATAAACACAGTATTCAATTCAGAAAAAAAAAATATGTCATTTTCAGGAAAGTGAGTGGAAATGGATAACATCATGTTAAGCAAAATAAGCCAGACTCAGAAAGTCAAGTGTCATAAAGTTTTTTCTCATAGATGGAAGTTAGACAGAAATAAAGGAAATAAAAATGGATCCCATGAAAACAGAAGTAGTTGAGTAGAGGAAGGGGGTCGGGGGAAGTAATGGGGATTAAAACTGATCAAAATATATTATGTTATTGTATGAATATGCCACAATGAAACCCACTATTCTGTATGATTGCTATGCACCAACTAAAAATTAGGAAAAAGATGTAAAACATTGATGCCAAGAAGTAGCTTGGTAAGCAATATGCTTACAATTTTATAGTACAGGGGAAATTAGACACTGTAAAATTTACACTTACAATTTATTTAAATTAATGCCTTTCACTGGAAACTTGAAAAATGAAAATCTACCACATCAATTATCATAGGCAAATATGACAAAAACCTTCATGATTTTAGAAGAAATAATCATATGTCCATCTAATATCTCTAATATCATGACAAATATCCATAAGCTAAAAGAAAATATAAATTAAAGAGATATGTAAAAGCACATTAAATCAAAGCTGCAGTCACTTAAATATGCTACTAAGTTAAATGGGTAAATATTAAACAAATTTTTCTAAAAAGAATGAAACAGTTGAACATATGTATCTTGTTGATAAAAAATAAACATTCTAATATCCATTTCTTTAAAATGCATCTTAAGTACAAAATGCCAGGGTTGATCAAATTTTTGGACTTGAATGGTGCAAATGAATTGAAAGTTTTATTTTTTTAGCTTAAAATATTATTTGACTATATCCCCATATCTCTTTGTAAAAGACTGACCAGTGGTCCACAAAAAGATACATCCATGATCCTAATCTTCAGAAGCTGTGAATAATAATTCATTTAAAAGAAGAGTCTTTAAAGATGTCACTAAGAATCTTGAAATGAGGAAATTAACTTATCCATGTGATCTCTACATGCAATGACAAGTGTCACTATAAGAGAGAGGTGAGATGAGATTTGTGGCAGTCAAAAAGAGGAAAAAGATATACACATACAAGGAAAAGGCCAGAAGACAACGGAGGCAGAAACTGGAGTGATGAGGCCTCAAGCCAAGGAATACCAGCAAGTTACCAACTTGCCCCTAGAGTCTTATAAGAAAATACACCTTTGAAGACACCTCAGTATCAGACATCTGGTCTCCTCAACTGTTAGAGAATAGACTTCTCCTGTTTTAAGCCACCCAGTTTATGATAAATCATTATAGCAACCATAGGAAATTAACTACTCATTATACATTTACTTATTGAGAAGTATCAATTCAATTAAATTAAAAACCATTTTTATGAAGGCCATACCTCAGCTTAGAATCTATTAAGGCAATTTTCTCTTCCATGTAAAATACCTTGATTCATTAACTCTTCCTGAATGAACATTTTTAGTGCCCCTGACTGATTTGTCTCGGTATATCCATTTAAAAAAAAACTATACAGAGGTATAATAAAAGTGACAGTTGCCCTTTTAATTATACGGACTAAGGAAGTGGGTAAACCAAGAGCCCTAGGAGTCTAGAGGCATCATTCAAGAGAAAGACAAAGACAGGGCACGCTCATACTCCAACTACCCACATTAGTGACTGACTTCCGAATGATACATATACAGAACAGACTCAAAATCTAACAGATGAAGACAAAAGATAGAATGATCTGTTATACAAGATAAGTCTGCAGTTCAAGTCTAACCAAAAAAAAGTACCTTCTATAACATAGAAAACAATAATCATCAGTGAAAAACAACAGATTCAAAATGTCCACAATCTAACACTCATAATACCCAAGATATGATACAAAATTAACCAGCACATAGAGAATCACAAAATGGAATATATTCTCTAGAAAAAAGAAAACTGCATCTGATCCTAAGATGAACCAGATGCTGGAACTAGTAGACAAAAGATTTTAATATGGACATTTTAACTATTTGCAATTAACTTCAATACATAAGATCTGAGCAGAAAAATAAGAAGTCTCATCAGAGAAATTAAATCAATTTTTTAAAATTGAGTAGTGAATTCTAGAATAGAACTTTAGATTACATAGAGGAAAATGAAAGGGGGAGGGAGCAGGGGTATGAAAAATGGTGGAATGAGACAGACATCATTAACCTATGTACATGTGTGATTAACAAGAATGGTATGAATGCACATCATGCACAAATATAGACATGAAAATTTGTACACCATATGTGTACAATGAATTAAAATGAAGTCTGTAAAAATTTTTAAAATCAATAACTTTTTTACAAAATTAAAATTCATTGAATAGCATTAACAGCAGAAAGATTACAGAAGAAAGAGTAAGTGAACCTCAAAATTGATGCTCCAACATTTCTATATGTTACATGAAGTACTACATTGCCAATAAGAAATACAAAATATAATTGAAAAAAGACCTTCGTAATATATAAAGATTCACAATAGTAAATTATCAATAAATAAACTTAGTAAGGAATAGGCAAAATTTAAAAATTTGAAAAAATTATAAACCTTTTACTGAAGTAGCTGAAAACTGAATAGCAATCCACATAGATGATCTAGGAATAATTCTGGCTGCATAACAATAGAAAATAAGATAGAAAGAAATACTGGAAGCTCAGACATCAATTAAGAAGCTATTACATCAATCCAAATCAAAGATAATGATGACTTAGATGAGAATAGTGATGAGGGTAAACATAAGCAGAAAGAGGCAAAAGGAATTCAGATATAAAAATGTATTCAGAGATAAAAATTCATAGTACCTGAGGCTTCAGAGAAAGTGAGGGAGAGTGAGAACAGATGGTGAGAATTAATAAGGACGTGCATTTGAGGGGGAAGACAATGAGTTCAGTCTCATTTGATATGCCTGCAAGACAGTCACATGGAAATGTCCTGCAGGCAGCTAACATTCAGGAGAGTTTTCTGAGATAAACCATGGAGAGCATCAACATGCAGCCAGCAATGGCTGAGAGAGATTATGGGACCCAGAGTAAGCCCAGGAAGCAAGAAGAGAAGAAACTCTAGAACAGAATCTTCTAGCATGCACTCTAGTCCTCGAGAAACATTTGATGAAAATGAAGAAAGACAAAAGAGCAGCCAGCAAAGGTGCCTTCAGGGCACATAGCAAGGAGGATGCACATAACTTGGCCCTAGGAGCCCAGTGCAGACTCATCCCCAGAAACATGACCACCATACCCTTACAAACAAGTTACTGTAACAACTGCAAGTCATGTCATTCGCCATTACTTCTTCTTTTAACTATTCCCCCTTTCTTCTAGCTGAAATGCATTTTACATTGTCTCTAACAAATCCCTATTCAACACTCAATAACCAACTCAAAAATATTCTCTGTAGTCTTTCTTCAATTAGGATTGAACTTCAGGGAGGGGCAAGATGGCAGGTTAGAGTGAGACAGCATTTCTTCTAGCTCAGCTATCCAGAACTCAAGCAGAGTTATGGATACTTCTCCCTGAGGCTTAGAGCAGAAAATCTTGAGACTGGAGAGGCAGTCTATCCTAGCTGAACCAAAGGCTGTTCAACTCATTAAATGATTCTTAAAGAAGTCAATCATCCACCAAATCAGGAGCCAACTTGGGACTACAGTGGTGCCAATGGGAACTGAAAACCCAGATCTATGAGTTCATGGCTAGGTCTAGAGCCTAACAAAGACTTAACCCAGAGAAAATCAGGAACTTAGACCATTTTGCCCAAGAGAACACAGATTGCAGAGGCTAGGGAAAACCCAGCTGTCCCCAACCACAAGTGACACAGCTCAAAGGAGCTCACAAGGCCAGCTACAACAGGTCAGGAAGTTGAAAGGATGAGTGTGTGGGCAGTTGACTCTCAGCTTGCCAGGCCCACCAGGTCCCTCCTGTCTGGACTGTCTGGTCCTGGTGGTCCTGGCCTGCCCAGTCCCAGTTTCTGGTTGCCAAGGTCCCCCACCAAGCTTGCCTACTTTGCCACCCAGCCCAGCCAGCTGCTTTGCCACCCAGATTGCCAGTATTGCACTCAGCAATTTACCCCAGGAGGCCAGAAAGGGAAATATCCTAGAGCAACAGAAGTGGCAAAGATAAGCTCCCCTGTCCCACAAGTGGAATCCAGGGGAGACAATTGGGGTACAGTCTCCCAACATAGATCAGAATCTACCAGGCTCTAGAAATATGTTAATTCAACACTGCCAGCAACTCACAATGCAATAAAGCAACTGGAACCTCACTAAACCTAAGGTCCCTGCAACTAGGAACTCCACATATTAGAATATCTCTCACAGAACCCAGTGGAGAACACAACCTGGGAATGAAATGAACAGCTCTTCTCATTCCAGCCCACATCAGTCTACCAAGAAGAGAAGCTAAGAAGTCTTAAACCCCAACCAGCAGCTCAGTGAGCAACAAAATAAAAAAGGAAGGACTCAGCCCACAGACCATACTCCCATACTCAGCTCATACCACAAGAAGTAACGAAAAGAAAATCAGTTGGGCACGGACAAGGAACACATATGCTCATTGACTGTTTTGTCCATTGTAGTGGAAATGACTCCTTAACTTTTCACCAAGATTTTCACTTTTTTTTCTTTTATTTTTGTTTTTGTTTGTTTGTGTTGGTTTTGTATTTTATTTCAATGAATATTGATTGATTCAAGGGCATCTATACATATACATATTTGTTTGTCTCTCCCCAATTCTAGCTTTTTTTGAAGGTTGTTATTTTTCCATGCTCTGTGCTTTGAAGATTAGGGTTTTGATTAGCATATTTTGATTTTGTTTGTGTGTTATCTTTGCCACGAATCTATTTCTCTTATCTCCCTCTCTGTTTTTTTCTATTGCTAACAGCCAAATTCTGTTCTCTTTCACTGTTCCTATAAATTCTTACTTGTATTTTTCTCCCCCTTCTCATTAACAACATATCCTATGTTACCACTGAATCTGCCCTATTTTCACCATTGAAATTGCAAACAATTTTCTACCCTCCGATCTCTTCTTCTTTCCTCTTACTCAACTCTATCCTTGACACATCTTAACACTAATTGATTTATATAAGGTCTACCCCCACCACCAATGACCCAGCAATAATTAATATGGCAGAAATCATAGACAACACCTATTATTTGATTTTTGCCAGATATAATTTATGATTATTTACTGATGGAAATTGCTGAACCTACTATGAATACTCATTATATGAATTAATACTGTAGATGTCAAAATAGGAACTAAGTACCTAGCCTACTGCTACATATTGTTTGCATAGGTGGTTGCTATTATTTGGCTCCCCCAAGTCTGTGAGGTACTAGCAACACAGAGGGACACTATAAGCTTGTAAGGCAGAAAATCTACAGCTTCAGATCCATTCAGATAGATGGGTAGACACACAAACAGTATGAAAAAGTGAAGGAACAAACCATCCCAAACAATAGAGACTCCATTGACACCATCATAGAGAAAATGTCAAGATGGAATTTAGAAAGTTCATGGTTAAACTGATCTATGAGGTAAGACCTGACATAAGAAATGAAATCAAAGAGAAAATATAAGAAGTCAAAGATAACTTCAATAAAGAGATAGAGATCCTGAAGAAGAATGAATCAGAACTCTTTGTAATGCAGGAAATCAATAAGCCAAATTAAAAATTCAATGGAAAGCATCACCAATGGACTAGTCCACTTGGGAGACAGATTTTCAGGCCTTGAAGACAAAGTATATAATCTTGAAAATAAAGTTGACTAGAGAACAGATATTAAGGGATCATGAACATAAATTTCAAAAAATATTGGATAATATGAAAAGGCCAAACTTAAGATTCATTGGGATACATGAAGGCTCTGAAATATAAACTGAAGGAATGCACAACCTTTTCAATGAAATAATATCAGAAATTTTCCCAAACCTTAAGAATGAAATAGAAATCAAATACAGGAAGCATACAGGATTCCAAATATACAAAATTACAAGAGATCCACTCCAAGACATTATTTTGAAAATGCTTAGCATAAAGAACAAGGATAGACTATTAAAAGCAGCAAGAGAAAACCACTGGTCACATTTAGAAGTAAACCTATCCGGGTCTCAGTTGATTTTTCAAACCAGACCCTAAAAGCTAGGAGGTCTTGGAATAATATAATAAATACCAAGCTCTGAAAGGAAATGAATGCCAGCCAAGAATACTATACCCAGAAAAAATTAAGCTTCAGAATTGACCATTGTCACCATTGTCACTAAAAACTTTCCATGATTTAAAAAAAATAAAAGAACTCACAACTAGAAAGTCTGTTATACAAAACATACTCAATAAAATATTTCATGGAGAATAAAAATGAAAACTACAAGAAGGAAAAAATAAAAATTCCATGACATTCTTCATAGAAATAGAAAAAGCAGTCAGGAAATCCATTTGGAAAAATAAGAGGTCCTTGAAAGGAACACTCAAACATTGTTGGTGACTGCATATTAGTGTAACCACTCTAGAAAGCAGTATGGAGATTCCTCAAAAAAGCCAGGAGTGAAACCACCATTTGACCCAGTTATACCACTCTTCAGCATATATCCAAAGGATTTTAAATAGGCATACCAAAGTGACACAGCCACACCAATGTTTATAGCAGCATAATTCACAATAGCTAAGCTATGGAACCAACCTAGATGCCCTTCAACAGATGACTGGATAAAGAAATTGTGGTATATATACATAATAGAATGTTACTCAACCATAAAGAAGAAATGACTTTATGACATTTGCCAGTAAGTGGACGGATCTGGAGACTATCATGCTAAGTGAAATAAACCAATCCCAAAAAACCAAAGGTTGAATGTTTTTACTGATATGTGGAAGCTAAACCACAATAAAGGGTGGCAGGTAATTTTAGGGGAAAAATAGAAGTTCAGGAGAATTAGAAAAAGGGAAATGAAAGAAAGGGACAGGAGATAAGAATAGGAAAGATAATACAATAAATCTGAAATAATTTTCCTATGTACACATATGAAAATACCTAAGTGAATTCCACCATCATGCCCACTCTCAAGAATGGGGTCCTAATTAGAATAAGATATAGCCCATGCTTGCATAGTTTTATCAAAATGGATTCTACTGTCATGTATAACTAATAAAAACAAATTAAAAAAAAAAAGAAAAAGAAAAAAAACACATTATACCAAGGACTCCAGTTTCAGCGTCAAAGTGTTGGGTTTGTTCAATAACAACAACAATAATAATAATAATACATTTTTTAAAATGTATGATATTGACATTGCAATTTAGTGAAACAGACATTCACAATAGGATACTTCTTTAACACACTAATATATATAATATTGTAAATATTATATACAATATTTTATTTTAATAGAAATGAAGAGTAACAACAAAAAAACATAAGATCGGACTTTCCAAGGAACTTTTTCTCAATCACCATCACAATGCATTGCATTGTCTTGTTACTTGTGTAGACCAGTCCTTTCCACATCAGGGCTCTTCAAAGGAAGGCATCCTGAGCATTATGACTGCCTCAAAAGAGGTAGCAATTAAGTCCTTGGTCGACTGAATACATTTTATGAGCATATAAGAAATCAATTAGTTGATTTCTCTGAGTCTCTAGTTTTTTATGTTAAAATGTTCAGATAAATTCTTGAACATGTTTTAAAACCATCTTCAATAAAAGTTATGGTTGATGAATAAATGCAAAATATATTGAACCTGTTTACTCCAATGCCTGGCACATAGAAGAACCTAATCAATTAAGTTAAATAAAATTATATTTAAATAATCTTGATACATTATATTTAAACATTTAAATATAACTAAGTAAAATTAGACCTGAAGGAAAATTTGGCACCAAATTATAAAAGACCTAGGAATTTATTCCTGCAGTTTGCCTCTTTTTCCAGCTGAATTTCAAAATGTCAAGGTCTGCCCTGGTCCAGATATCTGTGATGTATCCCAATATTAATTTCTTTGTTCCGAGTCAACCCCAGATGTCCTCAACCCTTTGTTATATTTCCTATATTTGTCTGTCTCCCTGTCTTAGCACATTTCAGTTTGAGACTTAGGCAATCACTGAAATGAAACTTTTTCAAATTTTTTAATGTTCAAATTTAGCAGAGTAAAGAATGTATAGAGGGTGGGATTATATTTGAAACAAAAGAGGTAAGGGAAAGAGTAATAAAAGGAAGGGAGAAATAGCAGAAAAGAAAAACATTCATCATTGTCTCTTCCTCCATTGCTCACTGGCTTACACTAACAAATACAGCAAGGAAAGAGGAAGGAGAGGAAAAGAAATGAAATGTTCTTTCTGGGAAAAATCAAGATGGCAAGTACAAGCACTAGGGACCCAAAACCAAGCATGTTCATTCCATTCTAGCATTTTCAAGTCCAAACATGAGTTATTTAGTAGCCCACCTGGTCACTCCAAAGCAGAACCTGCCAGTCTAAAAGCTCCTTCCAAGGATACATTCGAAAATGTGAACTAATAACCAAATGTAATGGGTAACTGAGAATAGTCTATAAGAGGAAACACATTACTAACAAAGTGGGGGGATATCACTAAAGAAAAAAAATAATTTCAAGGGGAAAGGATCTCTGATTACTTTCCTCAGAGATTCAAAAGGATAAAGAAAAAATGTTATCAAAAATACCAAAGAAGGGCTGGGGATATAGCTCAGTTGGTAGAGTGCTTGCCTTGCAAGCACAAGCCATGGGTTCAATCCCCAGCACTGAAAAAAAAAAAAAAAGGTTCCTTTTAAGTTATACAAATTTTACCTCAAATTATTTTTAAGTGGGAATAATCAGCTATTATAACTTAAAAATCAAAGGTTAGCTCTCTCACAGATTAGGCATGAATGAATCCTGGAGCCATAGATTATAAAATTTTAAAAACTTGAGAATCTCAAAGAGTAAAATAACTTTCAAGTTACAGAACACTCAAAGAAAGAAAAAAATTATGGAGATAAATTCCTGAACATGTTTTAAAATCATGATTTTAAGACCAGAAAACTTTAAAGAGTAATTTGGCCACATGTAGATGAATTTTAGTTAAAATTCATTTCATATGACCCAGAATTACCACCCCAGATAAGTACTAAATAAAATTTCAAACACAGAAACAAGAAGATACATATATAGTAAAGTCTACTATGTAAAGATACTATACAACATTCAAATAAGCATGAAAAGAAGAAACACTGTTAACTTTTAATGTGTAAGAGAGAGTGAATAAATAAAATGTGATAGATGGTATATGCATATACAGTCCGGCAGCACAGAATAAAGGGGACATGTCTTGAGAAAGACATATATTTGTTATGCTATTTTGTAACTATGCAAACATCATAAAGTGTATTTACACAGGTCTAGATATAGTCTATTACATAGTTACGCTATCTGGGGTGTGTGTGTGTGTGTGTGTGTGTGTGTGTGTGCATATATGTCTGTATACATTTATAATGTACAGTCCACTGCTAAAGATTGAATTTCAAAACGTTAAGGCTTTCCCTGGCACAGATCCCTGTGAGAGATTCCAATATTAAGAAGTCCTATGGCCACAATAAACAAAACAATGCAAGATTAATTCAGGAACAGGAGAAAAGAAAAGGATGCAGTCAATAAACATAGTAAATGCCGCATGTATGAGGCTGCTGCCTGTGACACAGCACACTGTTTTACAGTCAACTCTTTTTAACAAGTAAAGGGAGTATATTCTTAATGAAAAATACAGAGTAAATACATAAACTAGCAACATACTCATTTATTGTCATTATCAAGTATCAGGTACTACACACAATTGGATGTGTTATACTTTCATAGACTCACAGTACAACAGGTTTGTTTACACCAGCATCACCATAAATAGATGAGTACTGCCTTGCCCTAAGTTTACAATACCTATGACATCACTAGTGGATAGGAATTTTTTAGCTCTATTATATTTTTATGAAACAACCGTGCTATAAGTGGACTCATTGACTAAAATGTTATGTGGGACATGACTGCACTTTGACTACTACATAGCAGTTAACAAGAAACTACATTAATTCACCTAAGAAATGCATCTTAAGTTACTAATTCATGCCAAATACTTATACTAGGTACTGGGAATTCCACAATGATCAAGATAAATTCCTGGCCCACAATGAGATTACGAATGGATCTACCTACAACAACATGAATAGAAGGCAGAAACATCATATTGAAAGGAAAAAGTAAACAGTGAAATATTAAATATACGTAAATTATCTATTAAATATTTATGCATAGTATGCATGTATATAATTATTTATTTATCTATTTATTTATTTATTATAGTAGGGATTGAACCCAGGGTCACTTTCTCACTGAGCTACATCCTCAGTCCTTTTCATTTTTAGGACAGGGTCTTGCTGAGTTACTCAATATCTAGCTAAGTAACAGACTGGCCTTGAACTTAAAATCCTCCTGCCTCAGTCTCCCTAGTCACTGGAATTATAAATAATATATAGACCCCACATATTATTTATACATATATCCAGGTAAAAGTATTTTTGAACAACAAATAACAAAATCTTAATAGAATACCTCTTGAAAAAGAACAATGGGATAGGCCTAAAGATGTGGGTCAAGAGTAACTTTTACCTAGAAGTTCTCTTGTTTATTAAGAAAAAATATACGACAATTACCATAATATTAACAATAATCGCTGTGGGTATTTGAAACAGAGAAATTTATTATATTAATCTGTCTTATTTATTTATTGCCATAAATAAATAAATTATACAACTTAAAAGAATAATCCAGACAGTCCTACATTAATTTAATAAATATTCTAAAAAGAGAAAAGAGTATAAAGAAAAGATTTTATAGGCAACAAAAAAAGCTGCTAAATAAGAAGAAAAAAGAATGAGGTTGGCACCAAACTTTTTATGATTAATGCCCTCAAGATTATGAAAGAAAATTATTTCCTCTTATAATTCTATAGTTATCTAAAATATCACTCAGATGTAAGGGCAAAATAATCATAGCTCCAGATATGGAATGGCTAAGACATTTACTTTTATCCACTCATTCATAGAAAAATAAATTACATAAGGATATGATCTAACTAGAAAATAAAATAAAGAAAGAATGAAATGAGAAAAGGGATCCAACCAGAAAGAGTAATAAATTGAAATTCCATAAGAGATGTACATCAGGGTTCAAGAACAATCACTTTAGATGGAAAAAGAAGGGAGCATTTCAAAGGAGGTATCCATGAGGGGAAAAGCCAGGGGAAGGTGGAATCCCACACATTTAATTTGTTTTTTGTTTTTTTCCTCAACCTTTCTACATTGACATTTTGGCTTAGGTAATTTTTTTGTTGTAGGGGGCTGTGTTGAGCATCATATGATGTTTAGCAGCATTTGGGGGCTCTACACAATATATGCCAGTAGCACTTTCCTAATTATGACAACCAAAAATGTTTCTAGACATGACCAAATTGCCCCCAAGGACATATGCCACCAATTGAGAATGTGTAACTTACAAGAACCGAAGGATATGATACAGCAAGCAACACAAGGAAAAAAGATGGCAACAGGAAACTCATGAAACAACAACAACAAAAAGCTGAAAATAAAAATGAAAGCAAGCCAGGTATGGTGGCACATGCCTGTAATCCCAGAGACTGGGGAGACTGACAGAAAGATCGGGAATTGAAGGCTAGCTTGACAACCTAGCAAGATCCTGTCTCAAAATTCACAAAATAAAAATAAAAAGGGTTGTAAATGTATCTCAGCAATAAGGTACCCGTGGATTCAATCTCCACTACCATTAAAAAAAAAATAGCAAATGAAATCAGAGCTTATTTACATGAATATTTCCTATGAAGAAAATTTGTAGTCATGATAACATCAACACCATAAGTTTAATTTTGGCTGTAGTGTCAACCAGTTTGAAAGATATGAATTATTCATAGCTGCATGACAGATTGTACACATCATCCACCTGGACACATAAAAAACATAATGGGCTGCGTAAAATAATATAATTTATTAGGAAAAGTAGGTAATAGAATATGGATAAATTAAAACTTATAAAATCAAGACAGCTTGATAAAAACATATTATTTTGAAAGAATAAAATAACCACCAGAAATATTTAAGAGTTTAGAAATAGGAAGATGGGAGAGAGCAAGGGTATAACAGGGACTATGATTCATCATCATCAATCCTTTCACATCAGTTGAGTTTTTTTGACTATACACTTTGACAGAAATTTTAAGTAATTTTTAAAAAATCAGCAACTATCATTTACAAGAAGAAATCATTATTTTCATAAATGAAAATGGAATAGTATCACCAACCACCAATATACTGCAATTTTCTATAATCTAACTTTATTAGATTATAATCTATTCAAATACAGAGGTGAATTAGAACAATTTTAGAAAATGTTTATTGTGCCTTTAAATATCATTATAGGCATTTGATAGTACTATTTCATTTATTCCTTATAATAACACTATGAAGAAAGTAGCATTTTAACTTCATTTTATATGTAAGAAAATATAAAAGAGACACAGATTTAATTTATTCAAAAACTATTTAGAAAAACCCCACTACAAATTTTGAATAGGCAAAATGAGTTCTTTAAATATCAAAGCATAGTTTGACTCTATTAGCAGTGGAGAAATATTCTTTTGAAGTGGTCAGTGTTCTGATTTAAAGTTCTATTTTGGGTCAATTAGTATGGAAAGTGTAAACAAACCAGAAGTTGGAAGTACAAGCATCAGTTACAAGACTACTACAAGTTTAATAGCAAAGACATAAGTAGTGTGTAGACAGACTATCATGGTGATTGTCAGAAAGAACAGAAGAGGATGATGATGATGATAATCAAGATGGAACAATGATACTAACAAATGTTTACTGTGCCTTTAAATACCACTCCAGGAATTTGATAGTATTATTTCATTTATTCCTTAAAATAACAGTATGAAGAAAGTAGCATTTTTACCTTCATTTTATATATGAAAAAAATTCAGATTATTAACCTGCCCAAAGTTATACAGTTAGTAAACAGTGGAATGAAACCTGAGAAAAATAGCAAAAAAGAGTGGCTACAGAAAATATTGAATGCTATTAAATTAACCTGCCTTAGAACAATAAAGAGTTCCATGTACTGACCAGTAGTCATATCCCTCTCCATATCATTAAGGAATTGAGGAAAAGGAGGTAAAGCAGGCTTCACTGAAGGCAGAGGAAACTGGAAGAAAATTTTAAATCTCATAATTGTATTTATGCTAAATACAAGAAAAAAATCATACAGCACTGCAAAGTTCCCTGTAGAGGATATACGAGACCCCAATTACCTGAGGTTACTGAGAGCCAGGTGACCATTTCTTAGAAAAAGGCTTACTGGGTCTTTTTTTTTTTAAATACATAAATAAAAGCTTATTCTATAATACATTTAATAAAATTTCTCATTTAATTGTAAAAATAGCCTAACAGAAATATCCTGTTAGGCTTTAATTCCCTGAACTTAGCAGTTTACCAGTTAGAAAAGATTAGTATCTCCTGGCCACTTAAAATTTTTTCTGCACTCCTTTACTTTGCACTCTTCTACTTTCTAATCACTTATTAAAAATACTAAACAAAACATGTGCTGGTACCTATTCCTGGGAGACTATGTATTTTTATGTTTCTCCAAGTAAACAAATAGCCATTAATTTCTAACTATTCATTACATATCTGAAATGAGGATTAGTTTCTTGAAAATTTTTAAGATTAAAAGACACTAAAATTATTTGCACTGGAATTCCATACTTCAAAAATTAATATCAAAGCACATAATTTATGAAAAACATATTCCACTACATAAAACAATCTAAACAGAAACATTACTCATGACTACTAATCTACATTTTAATTAAACAGCATTCACAATATTATCAAGTTTAGTTAATGTCAATGGAACACTTCAATCTATTTATACCTGTAATTTAACTTACTTTACAAAAGAAATAAATACAAATAATTAGCACCCCAGAGAAATATCTGTCTTTCTAAACATTTTAAAATTCAAATTTGAAGTCTGAAAAATACAAGATAACCATCACATACTAAAAATTATGAAGTGGAAATCTGAAATATGAAAATATTTTGCTAAAAAGACAAATGAAAATCCAATTACAAATAACAAAATGCAAATATAAATAACAAAATGAAAGTGCAAATAACTAAGAGTTCAGAACCTCACTCATCATGGCCAGCTAGAAATTAACTGTTATCTCTCATCAGTAAAATAAAAAGGATTGAACTTCATGAACACATTTTTCCCATTCAAAAACTCCACAGCACAAAGATCAAGAGGTACATTCAAAAGACCCTTTGCCTCTGAAATTCTGGGAAAATAAGCTAACTTTTATTATTTCAAATTAAGTATAGACATAGTCAATATCATAACTCAAATGTAGAAAAATTATAAAATTTAAGGAAATTTCAAGGATAAATTAAAAGATTAAGAAAAAATAATTTATTGGTTATTAATTTCATGCATTTAAGAGTGAAGCCTCTATAATATCAGAAATATTAAGAAGAGAAGCTGGGCACAGCAGTGCTTTTAATCCCAGCTACTGGGGAGACTGAGACAGAAGGATGGTAAATTTGAGACCTGCCTTGACAACTTAGCAAGGTCATGTTAAAAAAATCTTTAAAAAAGGGCTACAGATGTTGCTCAATGACAAAGCATCCCTAGGTTCACCACCCAGTACTATTGGGGAGGGGAAAAAGAAGAAATATGTGGAGTTTTAAAAGGAGCAAAAGACCATCACTGTCAACTGAACAACTAAAACAAATTACATAAGGTGCAAAATCAGATTTATAAAGCAAATCAAAGAGCTGAGAACACAAAGAAACATAAAGACACTAAACTCTAGAAAGTGATGGATCCTTCACTGGAGAGAAGAGATAGCTGTTGCACTGTAGCCAAAGAAAGAGTAATCTATCACAACATGAATAAGGAAAAACCAGCCAGAAATAAGACACTTTTCACACTACACGTAGTCGGATCTGACAGATTAGAATTCATGGATTTAGAGTCACAAGCAAGTTTGCGACTACTTGCTAACTGCCACTTCTTCGGTCTACAAAGTGCTCAGGTGTTCTATGCCAAAAGCTGGCGTCAGACACACATGTGGACACACATGCACACACACAGAGACAGACACACACAAAGGCAGAGACAGAGACATATCCCTTAGAAGCACTCTGGTCTTTCAGCTATACAAAGCCAAGTCTATGGCAGGGGGATCAAGGAAGTACCCTTTGGGCATGGCAGGCTTTCAGCTACAAGACAATGAAAGAATTTCTCTCCCTCCATTCTCCACACTCCTGCATTTTCAGGCACTCCAAGCTTACAACTACCAAAACACCCATAGGCAATGGAGAGAAACCCTTCTAGGTACTGCAGGATTTCATCAGTCAAAAGCTGATTCAGCTCTTAGAAGAACTGAGAAAAGCCACAATAAGGTACTTCAGGACTTAACAGAGGAAACAAACAACAGCTGACAGAGATCTTTTGAGGTACAGAAAGCAGATCATGAAATATGAATCTAGCAGTTGGTAGTATAACTGAGAAAAGTGAATGTTCCAATTTCAAAGCTGATGATTTGGCTGGGAAACAGGAGTAGATCTATGGAATCTGCAGGTGGTTACACCCCAGGACCTGCTGACAAGAAAGTTGTGGCACCACTGTCAAAGTACCTGAAATTAGTGGTGACCTGAATCAAGCTAACACCAACACCAAAGCTCACAATAACCACAAGCAGTCCTCTCCCCATGAGGTCTACAAGGGCACATGGAAATGAATATTGCTTATTTCAGTCTGTACAGTTCTTTTGTACAAAATGTCTAGCATGCAAATTACATAGTTTCCATAAAATAAAAAATATACACAAATAATGATCAAGAGAGGAAACAGTGAATAAATGATGACTCAGAGTGAGTCAAATGTTGAAACTAACAGGCAAACCTGCACGTCAGGTAGAAAAATTAATCCCTAGGATATATAAAGAACTCAAAAAACTTCACACCAGAAAAGCAAATAAGCCAATCAATAAATGGGCAAAGGAACTGAACAGACATTTCACAGAAGAAATATGATCAAGAAATATATGAAAAAAATGCTCAACATCACTAGCAATCAGAGAAATGCAAATTAAAACTACACTGAGATATCATCTCACTCCAGTTTGAATAGCAATTATAAAGAATATAAGTAACAATAAATGTTGGTAAGAATGTGAGGAAAAAGGCTCACCTACATTGCTGGTGGGACTTCAAAGTGGTACAACCACTCTGGAAAGCAGTATGGAGATTCCTTAGAAAACTTGGAAAGGAACCACCATTTGACCCAGTTATCCCACTCCTCAGCATATACCCAAAGGATTTAAAATCAACATATTATAGTGACTTAGTCACATCAACATTCATAGCACCTCAATTAACAATAGCTAAGCTATGTAACCAACCTAGGTGCCCTTCAACAGATGGAATATTACTCAGCCATAAAGAATGAAATTATGGCATTTTTTCAGTAAATGAATGGAACTGTAAACTATTATGATAAGTGAAACAAACCAATCTCAAAAAGTCAAAGACTGAATGTTCCCTCTGATATGCAGATGCTGACTCACAACAGGTGGGGGGAGGGGAGAAGTGGAGGTTCACTGAATTGGACGGCAGGGGGGCCATGGGGGAAGGAACAGGAGATGGGAATGGGAAAGACAGTACAATGAATCAGACATAACTTTCCTATGCTCATATATGAATACACGACCATTGTAACTCAACATCATGTATAACCACAAGAATGGGAAGTTATACTCCATGCATGTATGATATGTCAAAATATATTCCACTGTTATATATAATAAGAACAAATAAAAAAATAAACAGGCACTTGAAACTATTATATAGATTAAAAAAGATCTCATTGAAAGTCTAGATAGTAAACAGAAAAAAACAGAGAATTTCAAAAGATAGAAAAATTTAAAAATAAAACTGCTAAAAACAACCTGAAGATGCACTCCACAAATGCACATGAATAAATACAGAAAATATAGTAAGGTACATCATAGTCAAACTTGCTGGGAAAAAAAGTAATAAAAAGCAAATCTTACAGCAATGAAAGAAGAAAGATACATTGAAAACTGAGGAAAAATACAGAAATTTTCACTAACTTTTTATCAGAAATAATTCGTCTTTGAAGAAAGTGAAACCATGTTTACAAAGTAAAAAAGAAAGGAGTCAACCTACATATACATAATCAGAGAAATTATCCTTCAAAAAAGAAAAATGAAGTAAAGAGATTGTTAGATAAAAGCTGGGAGGATTTACCACTAGCAGATTCACATTACAAGAAATGTCAAAAGAAATTATTCAGTAGTGCAAAATAATACAAGATGAAGCCAGATCTGAGGGAAATAATTAAAAGTATCTGAAAGAGGAAACATGCAAGTAAATATAGAAAATTTTCTTACACTACCTTTACATATATATGTGCAAATTTTTTTAAAGGACTATAGATTATTTAAAGCAAAATAAAAATACTGTGTATAATGTAAAAAAGCTGCAATGGCTGTGCCAGTCAGGCGGACGCAACCAAGTCCACAGCTGTCAGAGCAGCGCTTGCCTCAGGCAGCCTACCAGCCCACCATCTGACCTCGAGAGGCGCCCTCCCCAGTGGTAGGGCGCAGGACACACCTTCAGGGAAGGCAAAGGGGATGACAGCTCCCCACCCCTTCCCTGCAGCTAGCCAGCCATTGATCGGTTTGTCAGACTGCCATTGCCATTGGCTGATCCCTAGCCCGCCAAAATTCAACAACTTAAAAGGAGGCTCCCCCACCATGCTCTCGCGCTCTCTCTCTCTCTCTCTCTCTCTCTCTCTCTTTCTCTCTCTCTCTCTTCAGGACAGACACTGTTGGTCTGCCTAATAAAAAATCTCTTGGGTGAGTTCCCGTGTCTAGAGTAGTTTTTCTGGGCACTTTTTTCACTCTTCACTGTGGACTTATTGTACATGTACATGTGCTATTTATGGAAACTATTTTTAAAAAAGAACAGTGGGACAATGAGCAGGTAAAAATAAAGTTATATTGCTATAAAATGTGTACATTATTTATGAAGCATCATTATTTGAAGGTAGACCATGATAACAAAGATTTATGGTATAACATCTAGAAGAACCATTAAAAAATAATAATAACACAAAGCAATACACCTAAAAGTCAACAGAGTACATAAAATAGAATACATAAAACACATGCTTCATCAAAAGGTGGAAAAGAAGGTAAAAAGAATAGGACAGATTTAAAAATAATGAAATCAGAGACTACCACCAGTCATCCAGGAAGTGGGGCAAAAGAATTGAGAAAAGTACCCTGAGATACTCTAGCCGGTTACCAGAGGCTTAAGATTCTCTCAGGAGAACTGGGAGAATTCCAGGCCTTGAAAGTAGGCTAGAGAGAAGTCATGGGGCCAAATTTCCCTCTAGAATAGTGTTACGAACCAGATGTTTGTGTTTTCCCTAAATCCATATGTTGAAACTCTAACCCCCAATGCGATGGCATTTGTAGATGGGGCCTTTGGGAGGTGATTAGGTCATGATGGTGGAGTCCTCAAGAAGGGATCAGTGCTATTAGACACAGAGCTCACTTCCTTTTTTGTCTCTGCTCTCTGTCATGGGGATACAGTAAGGTGTCCATTTGCAACGCAGGAAGAGAGACACTATCAGGAACTAAATTGTCAATCACCTTGTTTTTGTATGTCCCAGTCTCCAGCACCATAGAAATAAATTTCTGGTGTTTAAACAACCTAAGGAATTTTTGTCACAAAGCCTGAACTAAAACAAATAGTTACACCAATTTGCCTTCACATCAGCAATGTATGAAAGTGTCTCATCACAACCTTGCCAACTGAAATGTGTTGTCATACACACACACACATAATTTTACCTATCTTGTAGGTGACAGAGCAAATCTGTGTGCTATTCTCTAATTATGAGTGTGAACAACTTTTCATGTTTGAAGGTCATTTTTCTCTCCAACTTTTGTGTTTTTTTGTCCTTAATTTTTCAGGGTTCTTCATTTATTAGGAAAAAAATGAATATAAATTTATAGACTGAAAAAATCACTCACAGTACATGTATTCTGTATGTCAAGACTCGTATAACAACTCTTTAAATCAACATTAAAATGTACAACAATCCAATTTGTGTGTGTGTGTGTGTGTGTGATGGGGATTGAATCCAGGGTGCTTACTCACTGAGTCATATTCCCAGTCCTTTTTAAAATTTTGTATTTATTTTTTTAAAGTTTGAGACAGGGTCCACTTAGTTGCTCAGGGACTTGCTAAGTTGCAGAGGGTGACTTTGAACTTGTGGTCCTCCTGCCTCAGCCTCCCAAGCCCTGGGGATTATAGGCATGTACTACTGCACCTGGCCAACACTCCAATTTTGGACAAATGATACAGAAAGATATATCATAAAAGAATATAAACAAATGGCAATGAGCACATGAAAAGGCGCTCAACACCCTTGGTCATCAAGTACACATTAAAACTACAATGAGACACCATTTTACACAAGCCTGAACAGCTAAAGACAAAAGGATAGAAAACACTGAATATTGGTGAGAAGTGAACACACTAGATCTCACAAACCTTGTTGGTGGATGTGTAAAATGTCACTTTGGAAATAAAAACTTCACTATTTCTTATAAAATTAAAAGCAAATCAACCCAATGACTCAACAATTATACTCCCAAATATTGTCCAGGATAAGGGAAAACATATGCCCACAAAAGTACAAGACTGTACACAGTTTATTCATAGTTAACCAGAAACGGGGCGGGGGGGTGGCGCACAATGTCTGTGAACAGGAGAAAGGTTAAACAAACTGTCAAACACAAACATGGAATTCTGCTCAACAATAAAAATAACAAGGAAAAAGATCAGGAGAAAACTTTCTTGGGGATGAAAACCTTCTGTATCTTGCTGGGAATGGTGATTATATAAGCATATACAACTCTCATAATCTATCGAACTAAACACAGAAGAGCTATGGATTTTAATGAATGCTAATTATGTGACAATTTAAAAAGAAAAGTCCAATGGCTTTATTTATTTAATAAACATTTGTTGAGTCCCTATGCTTTCGTGATACACTGTGCAAAGATGAAAAAAATCTGGTAGCTGACTTCAAATAAATTCAATTCTAGTATTCACTTGAGAAGACACACAAACAATTACAGCATAAGCAGCTACAGACAGAATGTTGAAGGAGCTTGGAGGAAGGATTTCTACTTCCCATCAAAGGCACTTTCTTTCAACAGGTGATGGCTCTGCTTTAAAATGATAGGCAAGAATTAATTAACTTAATTTGAGAAAAGCATTCTAGGCATCCAGAATGAAGAACCTGGGAGACAAAGGGGAAAAAACACAGAGGCATGGAGAATTTGAGGTGTCTTACTGATACCAAGGTTTATATTGTGTAGCATGTGTTTCATATGTAGCTGGCCCTTCATATCTATAGGTTCTGCATTCCTAGATTCAACCAAATGCAGATGGAAATTTTTTTAAAAAGTACTGAACATAGGGACTTTTTTATTATTATTTCCTAAGTTATATGTTATAACAACTATTTACATAGTATTTACATTGCATTAGGTATTGCATTAAGTAATCTCCAGATGATTTAAAACAGTGGAAGGATGTGCATAGATTATACACAAATACTATACTATTTTATATAAGAGTTGAGTATCCTTAGATTTGGGCTATGGGAGGGTCATAGAACCAATCTCCCATACTGAGAAACAACTGTACAAGACTGGATTTTTGGTCTAAGTAGATTTAGGAATCATCAACACATAGAAATTACTTTAAAGGAAAGAACTGAGATTGGTAAGTTAAAAGTAAGAAGAATGAGAAAGTGGACCAAAGATAGAACTTAATTAATATCAACATGGAAGACAGCAAAAGGCAAAGAATATGGGATAAGAATACCATCAAAAGACAGAAAATAATCAGAAAGGGATAAAGAGAACAAGAATTCTGCAGTGTTCCGAGTGACAAGGAATAGAGAATCTCAAGTAGAGCAAACTTCAAGGTTAAGAAATACTATCCAGGCCATTTTGCAGCTTCCCTGGCAGAGACGGACCATCTCCGGCTGCCTGGGTCCTCAGAGCTGAGCTTCCCTGGCAGGGTGCGACCATCTCCGGCTGCCTGGGGCTTCGGAGCTGAGGTCGGGTCTTCCGAGCCACTGTGCCGTGGCTTCTGGAGAGGTCTGGCCAAGAGCCACTGGGGTCGCTGACTCCGGCGGGGAAGTTGGACCTCTCGGCGCCATTTTTCAGCTTCCCTGGTAGACAGCGACCATCTCTGGCTGCCTGGGTCCTTGGAGCTGAGCTTCCCTGGCAGAGAGCGACCATCTCCGGCTGCCTGGGTCCTCGGAGCTGAGGTCCTGTCTTCCAAGCCACCGTGCCTCGGCTTCTGGAGAGGTCTGGCCAGAGCCGCTGGGGTCGCTGACTCCAGCGGGGAGCTTAGGGCCTTTGGCGCCATCTTACAGTGTCCCCGGGAGAGAGCAACCACCTGCCACCGCCTGAGCCCCCAGCAAGGAGTTCAGGCCTGCCTGGGCTCTCAAGCCCAGTGTCTCCATCACTGAGCACAGTTCTGAGACACCACCCCAACTTGGTCTAGTGCCCAAGTCCACACCCTGGCCCAGGGTCTAGCACCTTGCTGTATCTAATTGTCTATCAACACTAGGCTGCCTCTGCCCAGAAGCATTGATCATTCCCAACCTGGAGGTAGTGGGACAGCACCATTCTTGGGTCACTGCTTGATCAAGCACCTCTCAAACAACAGGTGAGTTACTGGAAATCTGCAGGGATACTTTAAGTCTTCACAGGGAAATTGCAATCCCTCGGATTCGCATTACTAGAGGGGAAGATACATGAGCAACATGAGAAAACACGGGAAGAAAGTGCCCCAAACAAACCTAGATGATACATCAAGAGAACCCAAAGACAGCATGGTAGAAGGAATGACAGAAAGGGAGTTCAGAATGTTCATAATTAAAATGATTTGAGAAGAGAATGATGTGATGAGAGAGCACATTCAGGCTATGAATAATCAGCTAATAGAGCAATTGCAGGAAGCAAAAAATCACTTCAATAAAGAGATAGAAGTTCTGAGAAAAAAGCAAACAGAAATTCTTGAAGGAAACAAGGATATGAAGGAAACAATAAACCAAGTTAAAAACTCAATAGAAAGCATAATTAACAGAATAGATCACTTGGAAGACAGAACCTCAGACAATGAAGACAAAATATTCAATCTTGAAAACAAAGTCGAACAAACAGAGAAGATGGTCAGGAATCATGAAGGAAACCTCCAAGAAATATGGGACATCATGAAAAGACCAAATTTAAGAGTTATTGGGATTGAGGAAGGCACAGAGATACAAACCAAGGGTGTGAATAATCTGTTCAAGGAATTATTATCAGAAAATTTCCCAAATATGATGAATGAGATGGAAAATCAATTACAAGAAGCTTACAGGACACCAAACACACAGAATTACAACAGATCCACACCAAGGCACATTATAATGAAACTACCTAACATACAAAACAAAGATAGAATTTTAAAGGCTGCGAGAGAAAAGCAGCAGATTACATACAGAGGGAAACCAATATGGATATCAGCAGATTTCTCAGCCCAGACCCTAAAAGAAAGAAGGGCCTGGAACAACATATTTCAAGCTCTGAAAGAAAACAGATGCCAACCAAGAATCTTATACGCAGCAAAACTTACCTTCAGATTTGATGACGAAATAAAATCCTTCCATGATATACAAAAGCTTAAAGAATTCACAAAGAGAAAGCCTGCCCTACAGAACATTCTCAACAAAACATTCGAAGAGGAAGAAATGAAAAATATCAATCTCAGTCATCATGGGGAGGAATTACCCTAAAGAAAGAGTCAATCAAAGGAGAAACAAAGTTAAGCTAAAAACCCCAAAAAAGCTAAAATGACAGGAAATACAAGTCATATCTCAATAATAACCCTGAATGTAAATGGCCTAAACTCATCAATCAAAAGACATAGACTGGCAGACTGGATTAAAAAGAAAGACCCAACAATATGCTGCCTTCAAGAGACTCATCTCATAGAAAAACATGCCCACAAACTAAAGGTGAAAGGTTGAGAAAAAATATACCATGCACATGGACTGAGTAAAAAAGCTGGGGTTTCCATTCTCATTTCAGATAAAGCAGACTTCAAGCCAAAGTTAGAAGGGATAAAAAAGGACATTTCATACTACTTAAGGGAAGTATAAATCACCAAGAAATAACAATAATAAATATTTATGCACCAAAAAATTTGCGCATCCATGTACGTCAATCAGATCCTTCTCAATTTCAGGAATCAAATAGACCAAAACACAATAATACTGGGAGACTTTAGCACTCCTCTCTCACCGCTGGACAGATCTTCCAAGCAAAAATTGAACAAAGAAACCATAGGACTCAATGACACAATCCCTAATTTGGACTTAACAGACATATATAGAATATTCCATCCATCAAAAAGCGAATACACTTTCTTCTCAGCAGCTCATGGTTCCTTCTCTAAAATAGACTATATGTTATGCCACAAAACTACTCTTAGCAAATACAAAAACATAGAGATACTACCTTGTATACTATCAGATCATAATAGAATGAAATTAGATATCATTGATAAAGTTAGAAACAGAAACTACTCCAAGACCTGGAGATTAAATAATATGCTATTGAATGATACATGGATAACAGAAGACATTAGGGGGGAAATTAAAAGATTCTTAGAGGTCAACAACAACAAAGATAAACATATCAAAATCTCATGGATACTATGAAAGCAGTGTTAAGAGGAAAATTCATTGCATGGAGTGCATTCAATAAAAGAATGAAAAGTCAACAAATCAATGACCTCACGTTACAGCTCAAAACCCTAGAAAGAGAGGAACAGATCATCACCAAAAATAGTAGAAGACACGAAATAATCAAAATCAGAGCTGAAATCAATGAAATTGAAACAAAAGAAACAATTCAAAAAATTGACAAAACAAAAATTTGGTTCTTTGAAAAAATAAACAAAATTGATAAACCCTTAGCCACGCTAATGAAGAGAAGGAGAGAGAAATTCCAAATTACTAAATTTGTGATGGAAATGGAAATATTACAACAGACACAATTGAAATACAAAACATAATAAGAAGCTACTTTGAAAATTTATATTCCAACAAAATAGAAAACCTGGAAGACATCAACAGGTTCCTAGAGGCATATGAGCCACCCAAACTGAATCTGGAGGACATACACAACTTAAATAGATCAATTTCAAGCAATGAAATAGAAGAAGCCATCAAAAGGCTACCAACAAAGAAAAGTCCAGGACCAGATGCATTCACAGCCAAGTTCTACAAGACCTTCAAAGAAGAGCTCACTCCAATACTCCTCAAAGTATTTCACGAAATAGAGGAGGAGGGAACCCTTCCAAACTCATTCTATGAAGCTAATATCACCCTGATACCAAAACCAGAGAAGGACACATCAAGGAAAGAAAATTGCAGACCCATATCTCTAATGAACATAGATGCAAAAATTCTTA
>JAJEJO010005679.1:478301-492248 GCA_020662805.1 Glaucomys volans | reverse complement strand
AGAGGGAAGGGAGGGGTGGGGTCGGGGTGGTGGGGTAAGAATAATAACAGAATGTGTGACAGATACCATTGCCCTGTGTACATGCATGAACGCACAGATGGTGTGACTCTACTTTGTGTACAACCAGTGAAACAATTGCTGTACTCCATTTGCGTTCAGTGAATCAATAAGTAAATTTAAAAAAAAAAAAGAAAAAAGTAAATAAAAAAAAAACAAAAAAAGAAATACTATCCAGGGGCTGGGGTTGTTGCTCAGTGGTAATGTGCCCACCTAGTTAGATCCTCAGCACCACATAAAAATGAATAAAATAAAGGTATTGTGTCCATGTATAAGCAACCAATTTTTTTTAAAAAATCATTCCAAAAAAAAAAAAAAAAAGAAAGAAATACTGTCCAATGAAGTAAAGGGGTCAGTAAGGAAAGGTGTGAAAGTTATGTCAAGATGTCGTAGAGAAAGAGGTATCCAGAAGGATCTCAGGAGTTCCCAGAGAGAAGAGGGAACATTAATCCAGACCAGCAAGGTCCTTGGTTTATGTGATGGAAAAGAATTTCAGGACATACCAATCAGAGGCATAGGTTTATATAGGAAAGTACACATCCAAGGAAGAATACAAGCTATCAAGAGAGACATGCCTTTTCATGTAAAGCAAAGAATACACCTCCAATGGGAAATGTGGGCCATCTCAAGAGTATGAAACACCTTGTGGGTTCCCAGCTCTTTTACTTAAGGAAAATTGGTGAGGGATGGGTATGGGAAGTTATGTGGGAATGACAGCAGTCTGCTGGTCCATCTCAGGATCCTTAGTATGACTAGATCTTCATTGTCTGATCAATAAATAGCATGGGGAAGTCCTGCTAAATCATAGTTTCTCAAAATATTTTTTCTCTATTTATTGGGAGGTTAACTGACAGTACATAGGTAAATTTACAGATTTCTCAGGAATTAGGGAGTAACAAGTCTGTGGGAGAAAGAATGGCTGAGGAAGTGACAGGCCTGGGAAAGTATGCAGAACTTCTGAATTATAATTTTATTTCCCTGTCCTTTCTTTATGTCTCCTTTCTTCCTGTTTCTTAATTCTTCCATCTCAACAACTGTTAGGTCACAGGTACTTCAGCAAAATCAGTTCAGTAATGTGAAAGAAGCACAAAGCAGACCACAGCAGAGAGCAGAGAGAAACAGTGGTAGAAGGAGGTGAAAAGTGATGTAAAGACTAATGCAAAGAAATGTGTTTATGAACACAATGACAGGTGCTCAGCATTAAAACATCAACTTTCAAACCAAAAAATAAAACAAATTCTTACCAGAGAAAGCATTCACAAAATGCTTTATAAGAAGTGGAACTAAGACTTTGGAGAAAAAAAATATATATTGGTTAATATTATCTACTTGTTAAATCAATGCTCTAATCAGCTTCATTCACAAACTCATTTGGAAATAGCATTTAAAATAGAATTAGTAATTGATCATATCAGCTCAATCATGTGAAAGGTGAGAGCAAGTGTTCCCACCTGTCAGCAATCACTGCTTTTTTTGTAAATATGTTCTTAAAACTTGGTTTAAAATTTTTTTTTAAATTTATGCAACTCTTTAGAAATCTAGGCCTAAGAAGTATACTCATCTTCCTTTAAAAAACTTTACATCTAGAGATATCTTATTTATTAAAGGGAGTCAATGAAATCTTAGTGGGTCATTTTTGCTATGACTCAATATGAAGCTACATTAAATCTTAAATCACTATTTTATCAACTTACAAAGCACAATTTTTGAGGAACCCAACAAAGTTAATTCTTATGCAAATGACATTAAGAAACAACCAGCTCCAGCACTAACAGAGTAAACAATATTAACTAATTTTTTTTTTAAATAGGGGTTGGGAGAACTAAGTAAAGAACACTGAAAGGCAGAGTTCTTTCTTCAATTTCCCTTCAGAAAAAATTATTGATGAAGTTTATCTCTCAAGACAACTTTTCTTTAAATTGTCCTAAGTCTTGATTTCTTACTTCATCATTTGTTTGGTTTCTTTGGTTTTGTTTTGTAGTTCAAGGGTTCAAAACCAGGGTCTTGCGCATGCTAGGCAAGCACTAACACAGAGCTCCATTCCCAGCTCTTAACCCATTCTTAAAGTAAAAGCCAGCATGATTTTTGTAAACATAGCAAATATGATCTTTTCATGGCACTGATTTAAATCTTTCAGTGGACACTGGACCCAGGTGGTTCCTGGGTCCCATCCAAGTGATGGGATCCAAGTGATCCCATCAAGTCATCCATACAAAGTTTGGCCATTTGAAAAAAGAAATTAATTTTATTTCTATATACCTCACAATTTAATATGTAAAATTGACTATAATTTTTACAGAAAATCTAAAGTACTCTTTAAATTTCTCATCCATTGCACTGGTCTTTTTAAGTTAGCAAAAATTTAGGGCCTGGTTTTCACAATAATGGTGTTTGCCTATTATTGGTTCCATTTGTTAAACGAGTGTGTTTGGTTATTATCACTATGTTAATTGTAGACCCAATATACCAAAGTGGTTTGATGAAAAGTTCTGATAATATCAATTTCTATAATCAGAATATCAAAAACAGAAATTGTGTACTGAATCCCAGTGAATATTAATCTCTTGATAATGAAACTGGCAATTCTAAAGCTTGAGACACATCCAAAAAAGGAAAAAAAATATGAATAAGAGTATGGCAACAAATATTAAAAACAGTATTTTATTAGACCCTTTGTAGTAGTCCTCTAAACACTGTTACAAAACTTTACCAAATAGAGACGTAAACTTACTTTTATAAGTTCAATTTCTAGTAAAAATATTCATCCTGCTACTGTCAAATTAATTTAAATATGATTGACTACTGTTATGGTTTAGATATTAAGTGTCCCCCAAAAGCTCATGTGTAAGACAATGCAAGAAACATTAGAGGTGATATGATCATGAGAACTTTAACCTAATCAATACATTAATCCCCTGGTAGGAATTAACTGGGTGGTAAATGTAGGCCAACAGGGTAAGCCTGAAGGAGGTGAGTCCCGGGGGCGTTCCCTTGGAGTGTACATTTTGTCCTAATTGAGGAGAGCTTTCTCTCTCTCTCCCTCCCTTTCTCTCTCTCTGTCTCTCTCTCTCTCTCTCTCTCTCTCTCTCTCCTGCCCGATGGTCAGTCTTGAGCTGCTTTTCTCTGCCACATCCTTCCACCTTGCTATTCTGTCTCATCTAAGGCCCAGAGCAATCACTTTTCTATGTGCTGAGACCTCTGAAACCATGAGCAACCATGAGCAATGTTTAACTATTCAAAATAATTTCTTAATCTCAATTGCAAATAGACTGTTTCAAGCCCATTGCTCAATGGCACTTCCACAATGCTGATTTTCTTCTTTTTTTTTTTTTTTTATTCTGGGTATGGGACACATGCTAGAAGACAAGTGGTCTTCCGCTGAGCTGCACCCCTGTCTCACCATGCTGACTTCCTGTTGCCCATTGTTTCATATACATTGGGTACTTAGGAAAAAGGAAGAAAATTGAAGGAGTAAAATGCTACAGAGGGATACTAAGCCAGCCATAACAGTAACAAGCAAGTTGAACATAACAAAAACATTGTTAAACACTAGCTTATTTTTCACTTTG
This sequence comes from Glaucomys volans, assembly GCA_020662805.1. Lineage (NCBI taxonomy): Eukaryota > Metazoa > Chordata > Mammalia > Rodentia > Sciuridae > Glaucomys > Glaucomys volans. The sequence continues at coordinate 488,622 of JAJEJO010005679.1, read as the reverse complement.
AAAGTGTATGTCTTAGATATATAGATCTCTATAATCATACACTTTGTACGTGTGCTTAAAGAATTAAAGCGTTACTAGGAATTATAAACGATTCAATTTATACATGAAAGTTATTATGATAAAATAAAACATTTTAAAGGACCACCAAGAGCCCAACTCAATTTTATTTTCCATGAGAACATGCTGAGATAAGAATAACTCAGATCATACAAGAAGTTATTCAATATAATGAAACAAGTTTCATAATACGAATTTTAAACCAATATTAATTTAAAACAAAGTATTAAAAAGCTATGAATTAATTGTACATAAAAAGAAGGCATTATCTCACAACAAATACGATCATTCTTTGATGTATCTTACTAGGTATAAGCCATATTATTAAATCAATAAGGTTTACAATCCACTTTTATAAGCAAATATATATAATCATTATTGAATATCATATAATATAGGAAAAAGCCAAAGAATCCTTTATAAACATAAGATTATCACTGCAAATCACATTTTAAAAGAATATTAAATAAATCAAAAATTATAAACAGCCAAAAAATTGGGCTCTATTTGTTAATATCAATTTACTCAAATTTACCACAATTCAAATAGTATCCTTTAATGAAAAATTCAAAACAGAACTGTTTCAAGTGTGAAGCACAGGCCAACACCAAATCACAAACTGTGTTAATGCATCATGATGGGATGAATACAGACACCAAGGAAAACGTTTAAAAAACATTTAGGGCACTCTGACATTGCCACAAGGCTTCATGGTTTACCGAAGTATTAAATCCAACCTCATTATTCTGTACTTGTTAAATGAAGTATATACAACATTATATTCTTTTTCATGATGTCAAATCAAATACTCAAACTCTCAATTTGTTAAGAAATTACATTTAATTACATGAACATACCTTTAAATGGTAAAGTATCAATGCAAGAGAAGTCTATAACTGCTAGAAAATTTAATGAACGTAACAGCAGGGGTTTTTTTCTAAGCAAAGAGTAGCTAAAGATACGCTTATCAAAAAAGTTAAATGTTACTTTTGGGTAGACACTTTTCACCAACAAGGATGTAAACACACATAAATGTGGGCACTGAAATTTCAAAGTACTGATATAGCCATGTTTTAAAAATATGTATATGAAAACTTTAATTACTAATTTTAATTGTCAAAGAAGCACTTAACTAAATATATGCTTTTACAGACTCCTGATGAATGTATAATTAATTAAATGAACAAGAAAAATAATAAAAACAAAGCAAAAAAAGCACAACCAGATAAAAAAGAGTCCAAAAAATTGTTACCAAAATAAGGGAAAAGGTACATCCTGATCAAAGAAGATTCAGATGGAAACTAGGTACTAACCCTACCCCATACATCCCCAAGAAATGAAACTGAGAAAAGAAGTCAAATCAACACAGTCCTGGAGAAATCTCATTTGCTATGGTTTGATTAGAGTACAAAGCCTCTGAAACTCCTGTTGGAGTTTAATCCTCATTGTGAATTATTAGAAAGGATGGAAACTTAATCCTATGATGGTGTTCAGGGATAGGGCCCTTGAGAAGTGATTAGGACTAGGTAAAGTCCTAATATATGATTGAATATTGGTAACTTTTTATAAGAAGAGATAGACCAGAAGACATGCATATACATATATACACATGCTCCTCATCTGATGATGCTCACCTCCACCTGGAGGTGATGGCCTTCTTACTGGCAGCCCCTCAATTTTGGACATTCAGAACCATGAGTTATAATAAATCTTTTTGATTTAAAACCTAAGCAGTCTGTGGTGTTGTGTTATTAGCAACAGAAAATGGACTAATATATCATTATCATCAATTTTAGAGTGAAACCTACTGTGGGAACCAGCAGTTAGTAGTAGAAGTCCTTCACATCAACTTGGACTTACAGCACAGACAAAAAGGGTCGCCAATATTTGCTATCCCGTGTATGGTGAATTAAGTGGGGATACTAAGAAGCCTATTTCTCATGTTTTGTGTCTGAACCAGAAACACACAGGGTTCTTCTTGGTGTTTACAACTGAAAGCTAACAAAAGAACAACCTGTGCTTAGCAACCTCCTTAGGTAAAACTTCGTGGACTGGAACCCCACACAAGCTTACCAGACTGCAAAGGGCCAAGCTGCCTACTTCTGTGCCTCATCAAAGGTCCCAGCATGAATTACAATCTCATCATCGTAACTGTTCCCTAACCAGGGACCCACAACTACAAGCAATTCTGAAATATTAAAAAAAATGTTTAAAAGAAAAAATGTAAGACTTTGTAGTATATCTTTAAAAAAACATAAAATGTGTAAGAAAATAATTAGGATATAGGACAAACTATACTAAACTTATACTTTTGAAAATAGTTTCTATTAACATTGCTTTAAGAGAATGTTTCAAAAACTATATAGTTGGTTGTCTTAAGCAAGGAAATTTTATTAACATATTCCAAAATTTCCTTCTAATTAAATACAAATACATACTGTTAAGAGTGATCATTATTCACAATATCATTAGCTATATCTCTTAACAACTGAATTCTATCAACAAGGTAGAAAATATCAATAAATTGAGAAAGCACTTTATAACAGGTTATTTCCTGCCTTTCTGTGGAAATCACATTATTCATAAAACTTTAAGTTTCACAACAATCATTTCGAAATAACAAATTTCTACTCTATACTCTACAAAAGCTTGAAGAAATTACATGTTCCTCAAGGACATAAAAGAAATATGATGACACATGCCAACACCAACTAAGATGACATTAACATTCATTCCACAAGCATTTAACTATCTATGATGAACACTCTGCACCCTACTAAATTTTAGGAATACTACAAAAACATGAAAACTTTTCCCTTCCTTATAGAAGCTTACAAAATTATAAGGCATCAAACTATTTTAACTAATTAGAAAAGTCAATTTTTTTATTTCTTTGGATCTAAAAGTAAAATGAATATTTTTATAGAAAAGGAAGAATCACTTCACTAACTTTATCACAAAACCTATCCATTTCCTGCACACTTAAAGTCCCTATTTCTCTCTTAAAATAATCAATTCCAAATTCATTATAAAATGTTGGCTTAATTTGTCAAACTTCTCCATCAATACTCATATTTAATGTTTCACATTAAGTATTTTACAAAATCTGCCTTTATTAACTTTCAAATTCTGCATGGTTCCATTTAAAAAAATTAATTTTTTAAAAGCTCTTCACTTAGTATCTATGACAAACTGCATACCAAAAAGCTGCAACTGAATTTTTAATTTGAATGTTATATTTAGAGGCATTGTTGGAAGTATGGGGTGAATTTTTTTAAGCCTTCAGATACCTAAATTTATAAAGAATGTTTTAAAAACTACTGTCTCTAATATCAGTAAATCAATAAATTAATTTGACCAAATCACATAATCTTGTCAAAAAAACTCTTAAAGATACATCCATTTGTCTTAGGAAATTCAAAGGTATTCTAAAGCTTTTCCCCTATCTGCCAACTCCTTAAAGCCTAATTCTTCCTCTGAAAATGCTGAAATTTCTCAGTACTTTCTCAGTAAGTTTCAATTCTCTAGTAGCCATATATTGGAAAGATAAACAAGTTAAATTAATAAATTTTTAACACAGTGTACACTTTAAAAACATTATTTCAATAATCATCACAAAACTGAAGATCTTTACATTCACCTTTTTTTGTACTAAGTCTTCAAAACCCAGTGTATATTTTACACTTGCAGCACATCTGAACTGGAACCCGACATACTTTAGGTGTTCAACACTCAAATGTAGTAATACAATACTACAATCACCAGCTTGTTTCAATCACCAGCTACACTCAAATTCTTTCAAAATAGATATTTCTAGCTTGGTCTTCTCTTCGTGCAAAATTAGTATTTCCTAATGCCTATCTGACATCTTATTATAGAGATGACTCTTATAGAGATGACTCTCTTATAGAGATGACTTAAAGGCACCTCACACTCAATTATCCTACTTCAACTCATGCACCACTCAAAAAGGGAGTCATCTTTTAAGAGTCCCTATCTAACTGAAATTGTAATGGTTTCAGTATGTACACAAGCCCAAAACCTAGAAGTCAACTACTGACACCATCTTTGACACTCCCATACCCAATCCATCAAAAAATTTACCTCATAAATGTTTCTCAAATCAATCACTATTCAATATCAATCATCACCATCTACTCCTGCACAGTTCCATTTTTTTCAGTGAAAGAATATCTCAAAACTGAACTGTGATGTCATCTCTGATTTCTATTAACTACATAATAAAAACAAAACTGAACACGGCCTACAAGGTCCAAGTTATATGATCTAGCCCCTAAGCATCTCTCCCCCTCATCTCACTACACTGCCCCTTTTTCTTGCCTTATAGCACCCTGGTCCTTCAGACCTTTGTGCTCACCTTGCTCACTACCATCATGTGACCTTTGCAGATGCTGCTCTTCCCTTACTTAGTCTATCTCAGGGAAGCATTCTTGGACCATGATGGAGAGACCAAATTCTATTTCCTAAGGACATCTGGAACAATGTCTCTTCTCCTCCCGAATATTTTTTATAGATGTAATATCTTTGAATATGTAATTAATGACTTTCCCTCCACAGACTACATCTAATTATACTAAAGAATCGCCTGCCACTACACACTGCACAATGTCCAAAAACTAGTTGTTGAGAAGATGCAATGATGAATCTGGCTCGCTTTTTCCCCAAATACTAGATACAATATTAAGATATATGCAACAACCTTGCTCATACATCGTTAGTACTAGCAAGCTTTCAAGATTTCCCATCTGAGTTAATAGCTTCTAGATGTGTTTTTTTGTTTGGTTCATTGGTTGGTTGGTTGGTTTTGTTTTTTGTTTTGTTTGGTACCAGGGACAGAACCCAGGGACACTTAACCACTGAGTCACATCCACAACCCTTTTTATATTTTATTTTGAGATGGGTTCTTGCTAAGTTGCTTAGGGCCCTACAAATTGCTGAGGCTGGCTTTGAACTTGCCATCCTCGTGCCTCAGCCTCCCAAGCCACTGGGAATACAGGTGTGCACCACTACGCCCAGCTCAGATGTGTTTTAACAAAACCATACAAATAAAATACCATGTTTAAATTCTGCCTGTCATGCATCCCCCATATTCCCACAACAAACACAGTGCCTTGCACAGAGGAGGCATAAATATTTACTAAGTATGTTTCAGTACTCACATTATTGTACTTGGTTACATATTTATCTGCATTGACTTACTTCTGTGAAAATATTATACTTTCAATAGTACTATACTGAGGTAAGGGTAGCTATTTGTACATACTTCAAAGGCTATAAAACTGCAATACAGGTGAGAAAGGTGCATACGCACACACACACAGACTCACACCCCTTAAGTACAGGTATAGGAGTTACAGTACAAAGGTACATGTAAGGCTCTTGTCCAGCCCTGGAGCATGACACAGTTCTTTCCTCTTTCTCTCCACCACCAATGTGTTTCTTTTCTGCTCTCAGTATCAATGATTTGGTACCCTTATTAATACTTTATATTATTACTACACATTTCTTGCCTCCACTTCTTTTATTTATTGTTCTCTGGCTTCACAAGAGCTTCTCAAATTTTTACATCAAAATTTTTGCATTGTTGGGAGCACAGTCTACTCCTTTGAAACACTGGAAGTAAAGTGCTCTTCAGCTATTTCCAGATCCTAGACCTTTCAAATAGGAAGGATTTTTAAACTGATGGGACTTAACTGTAAGATGATAAGTCAAAATGTCTGTTTTCAAAAGGAGAAAACATAAGCTAAAGTAAGTTGATATAGTCATATTTTTATGGTTCTTGAAATGTTACTATGCAATTTTTAGTTGATTTAGCAAAAGCTTCTGTGTGAAAGGAGAAAATTATTTTCAACCTGCTGAGATAGCAAGTTTCTTTTTATACTTTCTTCATGCTTGAAGTAGTCAAGTCTACAGGCAGTTGAAACCAGATTTATAGGTTAGTCACCAAAAAAATCACTGCAAACAGCACCTTAAAATCTGAACAGTTTAACAAAATACAAGTCATTTGGTGCAGTTTACAATATCAAAACAAGCAGTAAGGCAGTATGTAACGCATTTTGAGACAGAAGATCAACTAGGCAGATTACCTTTTAATTTCCCAAACCTACGAACAAAAGAGAAAATTACAGATGCTCATTAAACAAATACAAAATGTTTCAAAGTAGAAAAACATTTCCAATAATCTTTCCTGAAAACAAAATAAAAAGCGATTGGTTTCTTCTAGTGTTCTTCAGCATCTAAATGTCACAATGGCTCTTGCGTCACCCCCCTGCAGCCTAGGTGTGGCGAGGGAGTTGCATACTGTTCGGGCCCCTCTAATACTCGCAGCCCTTTCTCTTCAAGATGCCTGAGGAAGTACACCATGGAGAGGAGGAGGTGGAGACCTTTGCCTTTCAGGCAGAAATTGCCCAACTGATGCCTTTTATCATCAATACCTTCTATTCCAAGGAAATTTTCCTTTGGGAATTGATCTCTAATACTTCTGCTGCCTTGGACAAGATTCACTATGAGAGTCTGACAGACCCTTCCAAGTTGGACAGTGGTAAAGAGCTGAAAATTGATATCATCCCCAACCCTCAGGAAAGGACCCTGACTTCGGTGGACACAGGCATTGGAGACCGAGGTTGATCTCATAAACAACTTGGGAACCATTGCCAAGTCTGATACTAAAGCATTCATGGAGGCTCTTCAGGCTGGTGCAGACATATACGTGATTGGGCAATTTGGTGTTGGATTTTATTCTGCCTATCTGGTGGCAGAGAAAGTGGTTGTGATCACAAAGCACAATAATGATGAACAGTATGCATGGGAGTCTTCTGCCGAGGAGCCTTCATTGTACAGGCTGATCATGGTGAGCCCATTGGCCAGGGTACTAAAGTCATTCTCCACCTCAAAGAAGACCAGAGAGAGTACTTGGAGGAGAGGTGGGTCAAAGAAGGGGTGAAGAAGCACTCGCAGGTCATAGGCTATCCAATCACCCTTTATTTGGAGAAGGAACAAGAGAAGGAAATCAGTGATGATGAGGCAGAGGAAGAGAAAGGTGAAAAAGAAGAGGAAGAGAAAGATGATGAGGAGAAACCCAAGATTGAAGATGTGGGCTCAGATGAAGAGGGTGATACTGGTAAGGAGAAGAAAAAGAAAACAAAGAAGATTAAGAAGAAATATATTGATCATGAAGAACTGAACAAGACCAAGCCCATTTGGACCAGAAACCCTGATGACATTACTCAGGAAGAATATGGAGAATTCTACAAGAGCTTCAACAATGACTGGGAAGACCACCTGGCAGTCAAGCACTTCTCTGTAGAAGGTCAGTTGGAATTCAGGGCATTGCTGTTCATCCCTTGGCGGGCTCCCTTTGACCTCTTTGAGAAGAAGAAGAACAACAACAACATCAAACTCTATGTCCATCATGTGTTCATCGTGGACAGCTGTGATGAGCTGATCCCAGAGTATCTCAACTTCATTCATGGTGTTGTCAACTCTGAAGACCTGTCCCTGAATATCTCCTGAGAAATGCTTCAGCAGAGGAAAATCTTGAAAGCCACCTGCAAAAACACTGTGAAGAAGTGCCTTGAGCTCTTCTCTGAGTTGGCAGAAGACAAGGAGAACTACAAAAAATTCTATGAGGCATTCTCTAAAAATCTTAAGCTTGGAATCCATGAAGATTCTACTAATCGGCGACATCTTTCTGAGCTGCTGTGCTACCATACCTCTCAGTCTGGAGATGAGAAGACTTCTCTGTCAGAGTATGCCTCTCGCATGAAGGAGACACAGAAGTCCATCTATTACATTACTGGTGAAAGCAAAGAGCAGGTGGCCAACTCTGCTTTTGTGGAGTGTGTGCAGAAGTGGTATACATGACGGAGTCTATTGATGAGTACTGTGTGCAGCAACTCAAGGAGTTTGATGGGACGAGCCTGGTCTCTGTGACCAAGGCAGGCCTGGAGCTACCTGAGGGCAAGGAGGAAAAAAAGAAAATGGAGGAGAGCAAGGCAAAATTTGAGAACCTTTGCAAGCTCATGAAGGAAATCTTGGATAAAAAGGTTGAGAAGGTGACAATTTCCAACAGGTTTCTGTCTCTACCCTGCTGCATTGTTACCAGCACTTATGGTTGGACAGCCAACATGGAGCAGATCATGAAGGCCCAGGCACTTCGAGATAACTCTACAATGGGCTACATGATGGCCAAAAAGCACCTGGAGATCAACCCTGACCCCCATTGTGGAGACACCGCGGCAAAAGGCAGAGGCAGACAGAAATGACAAGGCTGTCAAGGACCTTGAGGTGCTGCTATTTGAAACTGCGGTGCTCTCTTCTGGCTTCTCCCCTGAGGACACCCAGACCCACTCCAATCACATCTACTGCATGATAAAGCTAGGCCTAGGCATTGATGAAGATGAAATAACAGTGAAGGAACTCAGCAATGCTGTTTCTGATAAGATACCCCCTCTTGAGGATGATGAGGATGCATATCGCATGAGGAAGTAGATTAGGAGTTGCCACTGAGAAATCTGCCCTATGTATAGTTTCCCCATGGCACCTACAGTAGCCTTGAATGGCCCTTTCCCACCTGGCTTCCTCTGCTGATGATGTTCTAGTGGTTTTTCTCCTGTCCTTTGGTGTCTTAAGGCAGGAAACAGGGCCTTCAAGCTCCCATGCCCTACCTAGTTTAGCAGCACGGTTGAAAGTTGTATGTGTTTTTTGTTGTTTTATTTTGTTACAAAATTAAAGTATGCAAAATAAAGATGCAGTTTTTAAAAAAAATATTATAATGGTTCTGATCCTTTCCAAATGAGTATTTAGATCAAATTGGTAATGAAAACATATTTCATATTTCTAGATTACCAAACAAACTGCACTTAATATATAATCTTATTTTAAAAAAAACTACCAACTTTCTTTACAAACATACTTTAAGGCAACCTGTGGGAAGGGCAAGCCCTTTAAGATAAGAAAGCAATAATTCCTTCATAACCCATACTGTTATTTTGTTGCTTATTTCTTGACCCCATGGTTGGTCTCCTTCTGGACTACATTATGATAAAGACTTTTACAAGCTATAACTTTCTTAGTTGCTCAAAGATGAAACAAAGGTAGGTAGACATGCACCTGAGACAGAAGATGTCAGCATGGTGTTATACCAGTAAGCTGAGGGCAAACCCCCAAATACTTTTCCGTCTTCTCTATCCCCTCTACTTCCACCCTCCATACAGAAAAGATATGGTTCCCCACCCTAAGGTAGCTTAGGAGTCCATAGAAGAGAAATTTTGCATGTGTTTGGGATCTAAATAATAAGACTAACCTTTCTAGAAGAGGTGAGGTTATGTTGGAAAGCAGCAAAGGACTGAGTTTATAAATAAAAATCATATTACTAGTTTCAAAAACTAAGACTCAGTCTAATGTGGAATGGAGGAAAAATTAAATAGAGTGATCAAAGAGTCTTCAGTCCTGCCTAATGAGATAAAGAAACTGAATGGGAGAGATTTCGTTTAAAAGAACAAACACAAAATTAAGGTGAGTTTTTTAACTTTTTGTTGTGCCAATAGTGTTCTGCAGAAAGGGGGGGGTGAAAAAATAAAATAATGTGTAAGAGTTAAAACAGACCTGATTTGGAACCAGACTCCGAAACTCACCTTTGAATTCCACTCTGTCTAGACACCTCATTAGGGAGTTCCTTAATGGACTCTTTGCCTCAGTCACTGCACCTGTGAAATGGGCTGAATAACAACAGTGCCACTAAACAGGGCAGCTTCTCCAAAATAGAGGTGTGATTATCACTCTACTGATCAAAATCTTTATTTCAAAATCAAATGCAGTCCGTCATTTAGATTTTAATTGGAATTGCATTGAATTTGTATAGCACTTTTGGAAGTATGGCCATTTTGACAATATTAATTCTGCCTATCCAAGAACATGGGAGATCTTTCCATCTTCTCAGATTCTCTTTAACTTCTTTCTTTAGTGTTCTGTAGTTCTCATTGTACAGGTCTTTCACTTCTTTTGTTAGATTGATTCCCAAGTATTTTATTTTATTTGAGGTTATTGTGAATGGGGTAGTTTTCCTAATTTCTCTCTCAGAGGATGCATCACTTACAAATAAAAATGCATTAGATTTATGAGCATTAATTTTATATCCTGCTACTTTACTGAATTCATTTATGAGTTCCAGAAGTTTTCTGGTGGAATTCTTAGAATCTTCTAAATAGAGAATCATGTCATCAGCAAATAGGGATAGTTTGAG
>JAJEJO010005679.1:447671-473301 GCA_020662805.1 Glaucomys volans | reverse complement strand
CCAGAGACTCTGCACCTAATAGAAGAGAAAATAGGTCCAAATCTTCATCATGTTGGCCTAGGACCAGATTTCCTTAACATGACTCCCAAAGCGCAAGAAATAAAAGCACGAATCAATGATTGGGATAGAGTCAAACTAAAAAGCTTTTTCTCAGCAAAGGAAACAATCAGCAATGTGAAGAGAGAGCCTTCAGAGTGGGAGAAAATCTTTGCCACACACACTTCGGACAGAGCACTAATCTCCAGAATCTACCAAGTACTCAAAAATCTTTACACCACGAACACCAATAACCCAATCAATAAATGGGCCAAGGAAATGAACAGACACTTTACAGAGGAAGATCTACAAGCAATCAGCAGATTTATGAAAAAATGTTCAACATCACTCGTTATAAGAGAAATGCAAATCAAAACCACCTTAAGATTTCATCTTACCCCAATTAGAATGTCTTTTATCAAGAACACAGGCAACAACAGGTGTTGGCGAGGATGTGGGGAAAAGGGTACACTCATACATTGCTGGTGGGAGTGCAAGTTGGTGCAGCCACTCTGGAAAGCAGTGTGGAGATTCCTTAGAAAACTTGGAATGGATCCACCATTTGACCCAGCTATCCCACTCCTTGGTCTATACCCAAAGGACTTAAAATCAGATTACTACAGTGATGCAGCCACATCAATGTTCATAGCTGCTCAATTCACAATAGCTAGATTGTGGAAGCAACCTAGATGCCCTTCAATAGATGAATGGATAAAGAAACTGTGGTATATGTACACAATGGAATATTACTCAGCCATAAAGAAGAATAAAATTATGGCATTTGTAGGTAAATGGATGATGTTGGAGACTGTTATGCTAAGTGAGATTAGCCAATCCCAAAAATCCAAAGGCAGAATGGTCTCTCTGATAAATGAATGATGATGCATAATTCGGGGGGGAAGGGTGGCAAGAATGGAGGAAGGATAGATAGCATAGAGGGAAGGGAGGGGTGGGGTCGGGGTGGGGGGTTAAGAATAATAACAGAATGTGTGACAGACATCATTGCCCTGTGTACATGTATGAATGCACAGATGGTGTGATTCTACTTTGTGTACAACCACAATAGCTGTACTCCATTTGTGCTCAATGAATCAATAAGCAAATAAAAAAAATGAAATGCACATTTTTTAGGGACTGGTAGCCTCTGGAGGCTACTTTCTTTTTTGATCTTAATCATAACCGAACACCCTCCTACTTCCATGAACCAGATCCATGTCAATTTTACAAAACAATATGTACACTTTCTGTATCTAAATAGTCTTTTATTATGTATCAAAGTCCACTTCTCTAGGAAATTAACTCCCTTCAATTCCACAGCACACTTGGCCCCTTCTTTACAGTTTACCACACTATTTGTATTGGTTTTTTATTTAATGCCTCCCTCTCCCTTACCACTAAGGTGGTGATCTTGAAGCTACCATCAGCGCCTATGCAAAGCTGGGGAAAGCGTTACTGAAGTAAAGTGGATGTTTACAACGGTAAAGATCGCAGACTCAGAAAATGCTTCATTTGGCATAATTTTTAATTGTCTTCGGATCCTAAAATCTTGACATGAAATGTCTCTGAAAAGCAGAGCAACGCCATCCTTTCAAGAAAAGTTCTGCGGAGCACCCCTGCGAGTGGACAACATGGTCATTCTTGGCTTCAGGAGTTGTGTGTGCGCCGCGGAGGGCGGCTTCACAGTGGCCCGGGCTCCGCTTTCAAATCAGAGGTAAAAAGAGCTGGCGGGTAGCAGCCGGAGCTGCGCCCCGGTACCCGCCGGCCCCAACTTCTCGCGGCCGCGGGCTCGGGTGGCGCTTGGCTCTCTGGCCCTCGCCTCCCCTCGTCCTGCCACGACACCCCCTGGCGGCGGCGCGGACGGCGCTGCAAGTCCTCCTGGGCGGCGGGGCTCGGGTCTGGGCCGCCGCCGCCCGTCGCGTTCCACCGGTGCTCCCCCGCCTTTCCGAGGGCCCGCCGGCCGCTCCCTGGGACCCAGGCTGCCGCCGGAAGGGAGAAGGAGGACTCGCTGGGCTCCGCGTGGCGCCGGGTCGAAGCCGGCCCGGAAGGCCCCAGGAGCGACGGGGCGAGCGGCGGCCTCCGCCTACCCGGACACCCACCCCGCCGCCCCTAACCCCAACCCTCGCGCCCGCGGCCCGCGGGGACCCACCACTTACCAACCAGCCTGGGACAACGCCGCGCTGGGGACCTCGGCCAGGGTAGCTGCTTAGGCCGGGGGCGGTGGGGGCCTGAGGTGGAGGTGGGCAGGAGGAAAGAAAGAAATTCAAAGATAGAAAAACGCAAAATAAAAAATAAAATAAACTCCTCTATACAACTGGACACGCTCTGTGCGGTCGGCACTTCGGCGTGCGGGTTCCGCTCGCTGCGTTTTGCAAGCGGCAGCGGGGGCAGCTCTAGCGTGAGCTGGTAGTCTGAGGGCACCGCGGCGGGGACCGGCCCAACACGGTCTGGGGACTGGGGATGGAGGACACTTCACTCCTAAGGACCACAGAGGCATATTCTCTCCTCGGAAAGCTTCGTTTTGTCTGAGGTCTTTTTTCTAAGTTGCACACCTTGGATGAATTCTTCGTAGAGCAAAAAGTAGGGTTCGAGTTTCAGCGCTCACAGGCGTCAACTCAGGGCAAGAGAAGTGTAAAGGCTCCGAAGCGGAGCAGAGCTTTCAGGACGGGGCCAATAAGGTCACATTTTGTGCAATAGCACTCAAAGGTCTCTCCAGCCTATTCTGCACCGGAGAAAAGTTTTCCTGTTGCCAACACTAGCACCATTTACCTTGCCTTCATGTCTGCCAGGACTCAAGAGGAAGGTGGTTAGGGATGTGTTTGAGACCCCAGAAGCAGACAGGGTTAACCGGGTCTGATTAAAAAAAAAAAAAAAAAAAAAAAACCTTCACTTGGAAACGTAAGGAATCAGGCAGTCGTGTGTCAATGCTGGTCCCCCTCCCACTAGGCGCTTGTACAACCCAGCGGGGCCCTCCAAATCTTGGAACTCACACACCAGGCCGGGCTCAAACAGCCAATTCACCTGTGCGGTTCATCACAACTCTATAGAGCCGAAGCCTAAGTTGGATCCCGTAATAGGCATGCGCGGCGGCAACGCCAAGCGACCAGTAGGATGCGCCAACGCAATTGGGCGGCTGGATCTCAAGCGGGCCAATCAGGGAAGAGCAGTCGGAAGGGTACGCTGAGCAGGAGGTGCTCCCTAGAAGTTTGCTACAATTTCTGGGTCTTTCACCTCTGTGGCCCCCGCGGAAAGAAGGTTGTGAGTGACACTGTCACCAGCTGCCAAGTCTGGGGAACAGTATTGAGAACTTAAATTCCAATACCACCACTTGCCATAGCGCAGGACATTTTCACATTTTCAGACATGGAGCAGACTGCGGACCTAGGCAGAACAGCTCTGGACTGCAGAGGAAATTGATAGTTACAGAAGGAAGGGGAATATTAATTATTCATGAGTAGAGCTAAAATTCCTAAGTACAAATTTTTGTCATTTTAACTGAGTCGTTCCGTTTGGCCGTTCCAAAATTCATAGTTTAAATTTGCCACGCTTTCTTTAGATCAAATGCTATGAAATTTGTTTCCAAGTAGTTGCTTAGAGAGTTTTAATGAAAAGGGTTTGCAGCACTTTCAGAATCAGAAGTAATGCCATGCTATTCCCTACAATTTGCAGTAGTATACAGTGCTTAGGTCACACATAAACTACAAGTGTATTTCTGTGTGCAGGCACTAGAAGTATATTTCAGTGTACAGTATTTTTCATTGTGTCCAGGGGCCAGAAAAAAAATAACGTTTTAAAGGTAAATAGAGGACTCAAAATTAACTTCCTAGTTTTGTTTGTTTTCTTTTTGTTGTTTATTTTATGTTTGGTTTGATTTGGTACTGTAGGTTGAACCCAGGGGTGTTTTACCACTGATCTACCTCCCTAGTCCTTTTTCATTTTTGAGGGGCTGAGTTATTGAGGCTTGCCTTGAACTTGGGATCCTCCTGTCTTAGCCTCCCGTGACAGGCCTGCACCACCACGCCTGGCTTTTATTGATTTTTAAATAGAATATTCTCTTACCAATTATTTACTTTTTGCAATTAGTGTGAATTCTTAACTATGGAAATGATATGTTGTCACAATCATCAGAATTTCTCACTGGATAAGTGAGAATCTTTTATACTTTTGTTCTCAAGGCAGTGCAATACAATGAGAATGTCCACTACATGGCGCTTATAACTACATCCAATGTGCCACAACTTCATAAAATGTGCCACAAAAAAAAAAAAAAACCCTGAATTCCCTTAAGAATAGAATGCCTACTGCAGGAATATGGGACAATATGAGCATCAAAAAGGATGATGATAATGATGACATACATAGAATTTTTTAAATGCCTAAGTTATGAGTGCTCCTCAAAACAAAGGGAGGATGAAACCTTGTCTTTGAGATCAGTACCATATTATAAATGTAGATCAAACTATCAAAATAGAAAAATCACAGTTTTCCAAAAGAATCACAACTGGCTCAGGTAGAGTTCATCAGAAGATACAAAAAAAATCACTGGGTGAAAAATTGTACAACTACTGGATCCTGACATGGTCTCAAAGTACCAAGCTGTATGTATTTTAAGAAAGGAAAATATACCTTTATCTTAAAAAATAACCACTGCCTTGAGCAAATGAGCAAAGCTAGAACCACAAACAATGGGGCAATCTAATGTCATGTGCTTTTTTTAAGAAAATAATTTGGCAAGTTTATTGGATTCTGTTATGTTTTTTGTTTGTTTGGTACTGGGGATTGAACTCAGTGTCACTCAACCCCTGAGCCACATCCCCAGCCCTATGTTGTATTTTGTTTAAAGGCAGAGACTCATTGAGTTGGTTAGCACCTTGCTTTTTGCTAAGGTTGGCTTTGAACTCATGATCCTTCTGCTTCAACCACCTGAGCCCCTGGGATTACAGGTGTGCAGCCACCACACCCAGTGTCATGTACATTTTGATATAATGCAAGTAGGCATAGTTGTTATTTTCTTAAATATTTATTTTCTTGCCAAAATTACTTACCCTGAATATAAGCAAGTTTTGAGACAGTGGTTCTCATCTAGGGGCTGGACCCTTAGGCCCCTGGTACATTTAGCAATGTGCAGACACGTTTTTTATTAAATTTATTTATTTATTTTTGGTTCAAGGTACACAAATGGAGTACAACTATCATTCTTCTGGTTGTGTGCAAAGTAGAATCACACCATTTGCATATTCATACATATACATAGTATAAAGATGTCTGTCACATTCTATTATCTTTCCTACCCCACTCCTCTCCCCTTACTTTCCTCTGTACAATCCATCCTTCCTCCATTCTTCCCCCACCCCCCCCAATTACATGTCATCAACTACTTATCAGAGAAATCATTCAACTATTGGTTTTTTGGGATTGGCTTATCTCACTTAACATGATACTCTCCAACTCCATCCATTTACCTGCAAATGTCATAATTTTATTATTCTTTATGGCTGAATAATATTCTATTGTGCATATATACCGTAGTTTCTTTATCCATTCATCTACTGAAGGGCATCTAGGTTGGTTCCACAATCTCGCTATAGTGAATTGGGATGCTGTAAACATTGATGTGCTTGCATCACTATAATATGCAGATTTTAAGTCCTTTGGGTATAGGCCAAGGAGTGGGATAGCTGGGTCAAATGGTGGTTCCATTCCACGTTTTCTAAGGAACCTCCATACTGCTTTCCAGAGTGGCTGCACCAATTTGCAACCCCACCAGCAATGTATGAGAGTACCTTTTTCCCCACATCCTCGCCAACACCTATTGTTGCTTGTATTCTTGATAATAGACATTCTAATTGGGGTGAGATGAAATCTTAGAGTAGTTTTGATTTGCATTTCTCTTATTACTAGAGATGTTGAACATTTTTTCATATATCTGTTGATTGCTTGTAGATCCTCTTTTGTGAAGTGTCTGTTCATTTCCTTAGCCCATTTATTGATTGGGTTATTTGTGTTCTTTCTGTGAAGTTTTCTGAGTTCATTATAAATTCTGGATGTTAGTGCTCTATCTGGAGTGTGTGTGGCAAAGATTTTCTCCCACTCTGTAGGCTCTCTCTTCACATTGCTGATTGTTTCCTTTGCTGAGAAAAAGTTTTTTAGTTTGACTCTTTCCCAATTATTGATTCCTTCTTTTATTTCTTGTGCTTTGGGGGTCATGTTGAGGAAGTCTGGACCTCGGTCGATATGAAGATTTGGACCTACTTTTTCTTCTATTTGATGCAGGGTCTCTGGTCTAATTCCTAGGTCCTTGATCAATTTTGAGTAGAGTTTTGTGCAGGGTGAGAGGTAGGGGTTTAGTTTCATTTTGCTGTATATGGATTTCCAGTTTTCCCAGGACCATTTGTTGAAGAGGCTATCTTTTCTCCATTGTATGTTTGTGGCTCCTTTGTCAAGTATGAGATACCTGTATTTATGTGGGTTTGTCTCTGTGTCCTCTATTCTGTACCATTGGTCTACCTGTCTATTTTGGTGCCAATACCATGCTGTTTTTGTTACTTTTGCTTTGTAGTATAGTTGAAGGTCTGGTATTGTGATACCACCTGCTTTGCTCTTCCTGCTAAGGATTGCTTTAGCTATTCTGGGTCTCTTATTCCTCCAAATGAATTTCATGATTCCTTGTTCTATTTCTATGAGGTCCATCTTTGGGATTTTCATTGGAATTGCATTGAATTTGTATTGCATTTTTGGTAATATGGCCATTTTGATAATATTAATTCTGCCTATCCAAGAACATGGGAGATCTTTCCATCTTCTAAGGTTTTCTTTAATTTCTTTCTTTAGTTTCTGTAGTTCTTGTTGTACAGGAAGAATGGAGAAAGGATGCATTATATAGAGTAAAATGAGGGATGGGGAGAGGGTAGGGAAGGAAAGATAATAGAATGAGACAAACATCATTACCGTATGTACATGTATAATTATGCAAATGGTGTGACTCTACTTCATGTACAACCAGAAAAATGAAAGTTATACCCCTTTTGTGTACAGTGAATCAAAATTTTAAAAAAGACAGATTCTGTGTTAAGGATGAAGTTATCAAGGGAGGTAAGCATGTTTGTCTATTCTTAGAAAATTTAAGTGTATTGGAGGACATTGTAATAAGCAAACAATCACTAAGAGATTAAAATAAATTTTTGCTAAAAAAAGAAAAGACAGGGGGATAGCAAAACAAATTAGACATGAAGACACAAACAGGTACATTCAGAATACAGAATAATTTACAAGAAATGTGGCCTGGGCTATTAAAATGTCATTGAGAGAAATTTCTTACAGATTAAAAAGATGCAGGAGAACATGAAAACAAAATTCAATCCTAGATATAAAAAACATGAATAAAAACAACTGTTTGTGACTATTTGCAGAAATTTGAATATGGACTGGATACTGGATGGTATAATCCAATTATAGTGTGATGATGGTATTACTATTAGATATAATAATGGTATTGCTTTTAATCTTGGAAATTTTATGCCAAGGCATTAAGGATCTACAACTTATTGGCAAATGATTCATATAAATATATGTATGCATATATGTGTATATATAAAAACGTTAATATATCAAATATATAAAACAAATATGTACATACTGTTATGTATAGATATGAATGAGGGAAAGGAGAAATATGTAGCAAAATATTTAAAGTAGATCAATTGATTGGAGCATCCTGGTACTTGTTAAATTGTTTAAACTTTTCACAAGGTTTGAAATATTTAAAAATAAAAAAGGAAGTATATATTAATTTCTTTCACATCAAAATTTTTAAGTTGAGCTGGGCATTGATGCACACCTATAATCCCAGAAACTTGGGAAGTTGAAGTAGGAGGATTGCAAGTTCAAAGTCAGCCTCAGGAACTTACCAAGGCCCTAAGCAACCTAGGAAGACTCTGTCTCAAAATAAAAAATAACAATGACTGGGGATGTGGCTTAGTGGTAGAACACCCCCTGGATTCAATCTCTAGTACAAAAAAAAGTTACACTTGAAGGCTTCTTAAGTCTGATTCATACCTGGAATAAAAATTGAAAAAGTTATTAACTCTGAGCATCATAAAAATACATTTTTTTTACCTTGAAGCTTAAAAATATATATTCACATGCCAATCTTTGGATATAGGTCAAACCCTTTGAGGATAATTTGAATTCCATCACCCCTTTTTCTGGGTCTCCAGTTTGCCGACAGCAGATCATGAGATTTCTTGGCCTCCAAATTCACATAAACAAATTCCCATAACAAATGTTTTCTCATATATATCTATATATCCTAATGGTTCTCTTCTCTGGAGAACCCTAACACAAAATGTATCTGTATTTTTCAATATGAGCATGAATTTTGCATAAACATATATACAAACCCAGTAAGAATATAGCAGAGTTAATTTATGTGGCTTATTTTATTCTATGAAACATTGGAGTTTCACACACATATGCAATATGACTGGTAGTCATATAAGTTTGAAGAATTCCCTAGTTAAGGACTTTACTGTCAAATATACTACAACATTTTTCATTATAGATATTTTGTCTTTCTCCTTGTTATTTGCTATGAATGTCATGAATTACATATTTGAAATACTATTTCTCTAGTTTGATGCTTTACTTGACCTAGATATTCCACATATCCTTTCCACTTAATAATTTCTTATAAGTCATTAAGTACTTCAGATATCTTTTATTTTTCATTGTGCATTTCCAAAACTGTATTAATGTTGTTTCGGTAAATCAAACTGAAAATGCAGTAACCTGTAGACGTCATTTAAAATCTTTGGTTCCAATAATACTGAACTTCAGCAAAAAGAATGTGTAAGGATACAGGGGACTCCATCAAACCCAAGAGCAGAGAAGTAGTGGACCTTAAGAAGAACAAGAATCAATAGCTGAAAGTCACTAGACTGATTCCCAGGCAAAACTCTTGCACATTATCTTCTTTCTTTCTCCTTTTTAATTCATAATGTAGTAGCAGTATATGTGTCTAGCTCCTGAGTTTGTGTATTACAATTCTAGCACCCCTCAGAGACTAGCATTCATTCTTGATTCCAAAGGAAAATTCTAGGGAAGGCACTCTGGCGTGGCACGGGTAAGAAACCTACCACATGTTCAACCAACATGGTCAGAGAATGAGGTCACATTGTTCACAAAATCTGCCAGAGGACCATTCTGCAGAGAAGCAAGCCATCAAGGGAGTCATTTATTTACCCAGAGACTCCAAAAGATATCTGCCATATATGGCTTCATTTTAAACATAATAAATCAACATTTTACCATATATTTTATTTTAAATCACCCACAGGACCTAGTTGTACCCACTTATAAAATGAATCATCACAATTTAATGTAACTTCTGGATTCATTTCAATTTCCCCATATTCACTTTTATTTAAACAAAATCACTCAGCCACTTTCCAACAACTTTCCAACATGTCTTTCCAAACTATGTGCAAAAGAGCAGATCTCTTTTGCTTTCACATCATAAGGCTGCATATATTTTAATTATTTAATTCAGTGCAAGCTTTATACTTTGCCATATTCCTTAGAGTCCCTGAACTTATCCTTCTTATCCTTTACACTATTTAAGACAGAGAAGGGATCTATTTTGTGTTCACAACATAATCTGATAAATTACACAGGATGATCTGTTTTTAAAGATAAGAGGAAAATAACAAAAAAAAACTTGGTAGACTTTTAGTGAAATTTGCAAGATTAGTTTTGTTGTTTTCCCATCTTCCTCAAAATTACCATAGTCTAAATATCTTAGAATCACTAATTTTCATCAAAACTTGTCATTAACACCTGACCTAACATGCAGCTGCTTCTTCAGACCTTCCAAAGAGCTCAACCACTTTCATTTCTTGCTGCTTGGTACTTCACCATTTCTCAACACACTGATAAAACTCTTATAACCTGAATAAATTTTACAACTAATGTTTCACAAGAAACTATATAAAATAAAATTAAAATATGCTTTATTCTTCACATTTTAGTTCAAGGTTAAAGAGTATGATAGCTACATTGCTTCATAGACTACTTCTTCTACTTTCCAATTCTCTTCAAAGTTTGGACCATATTTATGTATTATCTTGTTGATAAGTAATTTTCCATTAAGTTGGTAAATGATAGAGAGAGGATTCCAGAATACTCTGACTCCAAAACATATAGACTTAGCTCCTACATTCACAAGAAATTGGAAGAATGGTAGAATCATTGACAAGGAAAAGAGGATGAAATGAATGTGCTGGCTTAAAATCTAAATCTGAAGTGACAAGACATGCCAATTATCAAGGAGAAATTTGGGCTGGAAACAGATGAAGGGCAGATTTGGTGATAATGGTTTACTTGGAACCATCTTACAAGATGTCCCTAAAGCCCTTAAATTGAACAAGCTTCTGAGAAATAGTGTAAAAACTGAAAACAGGCTCAAAGATTGAACGACTGCAATAAATAATAGGAGGAATAAGCCACAAAGAATGAGACAAATGGATGGATTCTAAAACTAAATTGCTAAGTCAAAATTTATTTGCTTGACAACCTGTAGACAAACCATAGTAAAACTTAGCCCATACTGTATATCAATATTCAAATCATTATCACAATAAAATCTATTGAACATGTTAAATATTTTCTGAATAAATGAGGAAATGGGATCATTGATGTAAAATGGCCTTTTCAAGATATCAATGTCATTAAATGACAAAGCTGGGATTTAAATTCAAGACTGTCCAACACTTAGACTACTTTCTTAACCAGAACACCAATCCTAAAATGGGAAACAAGTGGAGATGTCCTTACTTCTTCCTTCATTCCTTCCTTCCTTGTTCCTGCTCACTAGCTGTCAGAACATTAGCTGGCATACTATGCTTCAGTGGGGTGTTTTTCTCCCATAAACTTGATGTGAGCTTTGAGAGCCTGCCTATAGAGTCCAATTCCCTTCACTGTTTCCAGGGCTAAAAATAAGAGAACTTTGACACACCAGTCAGAAGGCACTGCTGCTAATTCTTCTTATAAAGCGCTTAGAAGTGAAAATTGTCTCTTTTGAGAGGAAATAAAGCAGGTTTACATTCACTTTTATGCCTAAAATGTCTCAATAATAACTAAAAGGTGGTTATTACATTTCAAAGCTGTTTTTTAACCCTCTCTCCTCATTCAAAACTACCCAATAGCTGGGCGTGGTGGGGCCTGCCTATAATCCCAGCAACTTGGGAGGCTGAGGCAGGAGGATCACAAATTCAAAGCCAGCCTCAGCAAAAGTGAGGTGGTAAGCAACTCAGTGAGACCCTCTCTCTAAATAAAATGGGGTTGGGGTGTGCTCATGGTATAGTACTGCTGAGTTCAATCCCGGGTAAACCCTTCCCCCCCCCAAAAAAAAACCAAACTAACGAATAATATTCATTTTCCACATTTTGAGAAAGACCTTTAGACACCAGTCAACTGTTCTGGAAGAGTATCATGTGATTAGGGCTTAAGGGAGGTGTTGAGTGCAATTGACTCTATCCAGAAAGTACTATTAAAGAAGAAATAAAAAATTGGCTCAAAACTTCTGAAACCCAAATAACAGTAGTTTACAAATAACAGTAGGGCTTCATACCTTTCAGTGTACTGGCTCATTAAGTTGTTTTTTTTTTTTTTTTTTTATCGAACACAAATGGAGTACAGCTATTGTTTCACTGGTTGTACACAAAGTAGAGTCACACCATCTGTGCGTTCATGCATTTACACAGGGCAATGGTATCTGTCACACACTCTGTTATTAATTTTACCCCCCACCCGCCCCCACCCCTCCCTTCCCTCTATGCTAGCTATCTTTCCTCCATTCTTGCCATCTTTCCCCCCCACACATTATGCATCATCATTCATTTATCAGAGAGACCATTCGGCTTTTGGATTTATGTGATTGGCTGATCTCACTTAGCATAACAGTTTCCAACATCATCCATTTACCTACAAATACCATAATTTTATTCTTCTTTATGGCTGAGTAATATTCCATTGTGTATATATACCACAGTTTCTTTATCCATTCATCTACTGAAGGGCATCTAGGTTGATTCCATAATCTAGCTATTGTGAATTGAGCAGCTATGAACATTGATGTGGCTGCATCACTGAGGCAATCTGATTTTAAGTCCTTTGGGTATAAGCCAAGGAGTGGGATAGCAGGGTCAAATGGTGGATCCATTCCAAGTTTTCTAAGGAATCTCCACACTGCTTTCCAGAGTGGCTGCACCAACTTGCACTCCCACCAGCAATGTATGAGTGTACCCTTTTCCCCACATCCTCGCCAACACCTGTTGTTGCCTGTGTTCTTGATAAAAGACATTCTAATTGGGGTAAGATGAAATCTTAAGGTGGTTTTGATTTGCATTTCTCTTATAACGAGTGATGTTGAACATTTTTTCATAAATCTGCTGATTGCTTGTAGATCTTCCTCTGTAAAGTGTCTGTTCATTTCCTTGGCCCATTTATTGATTGGGTTATTGGTGTTCGTGGTGTAAAGATTTTTGAGTACTTGGTAGATTCTGGAGATTAGTGCTCTGTCCGAAGTGTGTGTGGCAAAGATTTTCTCCCACTCTGAAGGCTCTCTCTTCACATTGCTGACTGTTTCCTTTGCTGAGAAGAAGCTTTTTAGTTTGACTCTATCCCAATCATTGATTCGTGCTTTTATTTCTTGCGCTTTGGGAGTCATGTTAAGGAAATCTGGTCCTAGGCCAACATGATGAAGATTTGGACCTATTTTCTCTTCTATTAGGTGCAGAGTCTCTGGCCTGATTTCTAGGTCCTTGATCCACTTTGAGTTGAGTTTTGTACCGGGTGAGAGATATGGGTTTAGTTTCATTTTGCTGCATATGGATTTCCAGTTTTCCCAGCACCATTTGTTGAAGAGGCTGTCTTTTCTCCATTGCATGTTTTTGCCTCCTTTGTCAAGTATGAGATACCTGTACTTATTTGGGTTTGTCTCTGTGTCCTCTATTCTGTACCATTGATCTACCTGCCTATTTTGGTACCAATACCATGCTGTTTTTGTCACTATTGCTCTGTAGTATAGTTGGAGGTCTGGTATTGTGAAACCCCCTGCTTCGCTCTTCTTGCTAAGGATAGCTTTAGCAATTCTGGGTCTCTTATTCCTCCAAAAGAATTTCATGATTGCTTGCTCTATTTCTATGAGGTCCGTCATTGGGATTTTAATTGGAATTGCATTAAATTTGTATAGCATTTTTGGAAGTATGGCCATTTTGACAATATTAATTCTGCCTATCCAAGAACATGGGAGATCTTTCCATCTTCTCAGATGCTCTTTAACTTCTTTCTTTAGTGTTCTGTAGTTCTCAGTGTAGAGGTCTTTCACATCTTTTGTTAGATTGATTCCCAAGTATTTTATTTTTTTTGAGGTTAATGTGAATGGGGTACTTTTCCTAATTTCTCTCTCAGAGGATGCATCACTTACGAATAAAAATGCATTAGATTTATGAGCATTAATTTTATATCCTGCTACTTTGCTGAATTCATTAATGAGATCCAGAAGTTTTCTGGTGGATTTCTTAGGATCTTCTAGATAGAGAATCATGTCATCAGCAAATAGGGATAGTTTGATCTCTTCTTTTCCTATTTGTATTCCTCTAATTTCTTTGGTCTGTCTAATTGCTCTGGCTAGAGTTTCAAGAATGATGTTGAATAGTAGTGGTGAAAGAGGGCATCCCTGTCTTGTTCCAGTTCTCAAGGGGAATGCTTTCAATTTTTCTCCATTTAGAATGATGTTAGCTGTAGGCTTGGCATAAATAGCCTTTACAATGTTAAGGAATGTCCCAACTATCCCTATTTTTTGAGTGTTTTGAGCATGAAGGGATGCTGTATTTTATCAAATGCTTTCTCTGCGTCTATTGAAATAATCATGTGGTTCTTGACCTTAAGTCTGTTGATGTGGTGAATTACATTGATTGATTTCCGGATGTTGAACCAACCTTGCATCCCTGGGATGAAACCCACTTGATCATGGTGCACTATCTTTTTAATATGTTTTTGTATGCGATTCGCTAAAATTTTGTTAAGAATTTTTGCATCAATGTTCATTAGAGATATGGGTCTGAAATTTTCTTTCCTTGATGTGTCCTTCTCTGGTTTTGGTATCAGGGTGATATTAGCTTCATAGAATGAGTTTGGAAGGGTTCCCTCCTCCTCTATTTCATGAAATACTTTGAGGAGTATTGGAATAAGCTCCTCTTTGAAGGTCTTGTAGAACTCGGCTGTGAATCCATCTGGTCCCGGACTTTTCTTTGTTGGTAGGTTTTTGATGACTTCCTCTATTTCATTGCTTGAAATTGATCTATTTAAGTTGTGTATGTCCTCCAGATTCAGTTTGGGTGGCTCATATGCCTCTAGGAACCTGTTGATGTATTCCAGGTTTTCTATTTTGTTGGAGTATAAATTTTCAAAGTAGCTTCTTATTATGTTTTGTATTTCAGTTGTGTCTGTTGTAATATTTCCATTTCCATCACGGATTTTAGTAATTTGGAGTTTCTCTCTCCTTCTCTTTGTTAGCGTGGCTAAGGGTTTGTCAATTTTGTTTATTTTTTCAAAGAACCAACTTTTTGTTTCGTCAATTTTTTGAATTGTTTCTTTTGTTTCAATTTCGTTGATTTCAGCTCTGATTTTGATTATTTCCTGTCTTCTACTACTTTTGGTGATGATCTGTTCCTCTTTTTCTAGGGCTTTGAGCTGTAATGTGAGGTCATTGATTTGTTGACTTTTCATTCTTTTATTAAATGCACTCTCTGTAATGAACTTTCCTCTTAGCACTGCTTTCATAGTGTCCCAGAGATTTTGATATGTTGTATCTTTATTCTCGTTGACCTCTAAGAATCTTTTAATTTCCCCCCTAATGTCTTCTGTTATCCATGTATCATTCAATAGCATGTTATTTAATCTCCAGGTCTTGGAGTAGTTTCTGTTTCTAACTTTCTCGTTGATGTCTAATTTCATGCCATTATGATCTGATAGTATACAAGGTAGTATCTCTATGTTTTTGTATTTGTTAAGAGTAGCTTTGTGGCATAACATATGGTCTATTTTAGAGAAGGACCCATGAGCTGCTGAGAAGAATGTGTATTCGCTTTTTGATGGATGGAATACTCTATATATGTCCGTTAAGTCCAAATTAGCGATTGTGTCATTGAGTCCTATAGTTTCTTTGTTCAATTTTTGTTTGGAAGATCTGCCCAACGATGAGAGAGGAGTGTTAAAGTCTCCGAGTATTATTGTGTTTTGGTCTATTTGATTCCTGAAATTGAGAAGGATCTGATTGACATACATGGATGCGCCATTGTTTGGTGCATAAATATTTATGATTGTTATGTCCTGTTGATTTATGCTACCTTTAAGCAATATGAAATGTCCTTCTTTATCCCTTCTGACTATCTTTGGTTTGAAGTCTGCTTTGTCTGAAATGAGAATGGAAATCCCAGCTTTTTTGCTCAGTCCGTGTGCATGGTATGCTTTTTCCCAACCTTTCACCTTTAGTCTGTGGGCATGTTTTTCTATGAGATGAGTCTCTTGAAGGCAGCATATCGTTGGGTCTTTCTTTTTAATCCAGTCTGCCAGTCTATGTCTTTTGATTGATGAGTTTAGGCCATTTACATTCAGGGTTATTATTGAGATATGACTTGTATTTCCTGTCATTTTAGCTTTTTTAGGGTTTTTAGCTTAACTTTGTTTCTCCTTTGATGGACTCTTTCTTTAGGGTAGTTCCTCCCCATGGTGACCGAGGTTGTTATTTTTCATTTCTTCCTCTTCGAATATTTTGTTGAGAATGTTCTGTAGGGCAGGCTTTCTCTTTGTGAATTCTTTAAGCTTTTGTTTATCATGGAAGGATTTTATTTCGTCATCATATCTGAAGGTAAGTTTTGCTGGATATAAGATTCTTGGTTGGCATCCATTTTCTTTCAGAGCTTGAAATATGTTGTTCCAGGCCCTTCTTGCTTTTAGGGTCTGGGCTGAGAAATCTGCTGATATCCGTATTGGTTTCCCCCTGTAGGTAATCTGCTGCTTTTCTCTCGCAGCCTTTAAAATTCTATCTTTGTTTTGTATGTTAGGTATTTTCATTATAATGTGCCTTGGTGTGGATCTGTTGAAATTCTGTGCGTTTGGTGTCCTGTAGGCCTCTTGTAATTGATTTTCCATCTCATTCATCATATTTGGGAAATTTTCTGATATTATTTCATTGAACAGATTGTTCATACCCTTGGTTTGTATCTCTGTGCCTTCCTCAATCCCAATAACTCTTAAATTTGGTCTTTTCATGATGTCCCATATTTCTTGGAGGGTTCGTTCATGATTCCTAACCATCTTCTCTGTTTGTTCGACTTTGTTTTCAAGATTAAATATTTTGTCTTCATTGTCTGAGGTTCTGTCTTCCAAGTGATCTATTCTATTAATTATGCTTTCTATTGAGTTTTTAACTTGGTTGATTGTTTCCTTCATTTCCTTGTTTTCTTCAAGGATTTCTGTTTGCTTTTTTCTCAGAACTTCTATCTCTTTATTGAAATGATTTTTTGCTTCCTGAAATTGCTCTAATAGTTGATTATTCATAGCCTGAATCTGCTCTCTCGTCACCTCATTCTCTTCTCGGATCATTTTAATTATGAACATTCTGAACTCCATTTCTGTCATTCCCTCTACCGTGCTGTCCTTAGGATCTCCTGATGCACCATCCAGGTTTGTTTGGGACACTTTCTTCCCGTGTCTTCCCATGCTGCTCATATATCCTCACCTCTAGTAGTGCAAATCAGAGGGATTGCAACTTTCCTGTAAAGACCCAGAGCGTCCCTGCAGATTTCCAGCAACTCACCAGATGTTTGAGAGGTGCTTGATCAAGTGGTGAACCAAGATAGCCGCTATCTCACCACCTCCAGGTTGGGAATGATCAATGTTTCTGGGCAGAGGCAACCAGGAGATGCCGCACTGTGTCCCTGGAGCCGCAGCGCCATGTCGCCGGGGAAAGGGGTGGGCTTAGGTCCGGGGGCTCAGCGAGGTCAAAATGGAGACTCTTCGCCAGGGAATCTGGAGAATCTCATTAAGTTTTTTTCCTTGCCAAACTACTTTAGGTTCTTATTTATTATAATAAATTTTAGCACATAATCAGTTTTATAATATAAACACTAGAAACAGATTTCAAATATGATTATATTTTTGACACAACTATTCTAAAAAAATGTGTCATCTGAAAAAAAATGTGGACTTTTCTAAGCAATGTCTAGCAGGAAAGCTAAATACACTTCAATGGTAAGAGAGAGTCCTTACAATTTATATTATTAATACTAAAGATGAATGCACTTGTTAACTGCATCATAACAAAAGAATTCTTATTTCTAATTTTGGTTGTGCTCATTAATGGAAGTTTGTGTTTATAAGACATTTTTAGATCTTGGGACACCTGCTGGAGACTAGAAGTTCACTATCAAGGTAGCTAGAGATTAGCCACTGCTTCTGTCACCAACTTGGGACGTGGACACTTACATCCAGGGATAACAGCCAGGACCTGAAAGATCATTGCCAAGGGCCCTGCTGGCTTGGTTATATTTGAGGTATCCCTGCTAGGTGTGCTAATAGCCAAGTATCTCTCATGCATCTTGCTGCAGAGGCAGGAGAGAGCCTTGCAAGGGGTCCATAGGTGGGAAAAGGGTGTGAGGGCATCTTGATCTGGGCTCCTCCAGTCAACCAGCCTGGCACCCACCCAGATTCCAGAGACAACTCAGGCAGCACCTGCTGGGACCCAACATCAGCCTGGTCCATGACTCTACCAATTGCCTGGTCCCATCAGTTTAGCAATCAACACGGCCCTCTGGTTTCTCAACCCCCAGACTCCCAACCACCCCCTAGCCACCAGCCCAGCCCAGTGCCTGCAGTTACATGGCTGGCCCACAGTTTTCAACACCTGGTCCTAATTTGCCCAGTACAGAAGAGCTTTCTGGGACATGTGCTCAGGTCCTGGTGCTCAGCCCTCAGGACCTCCCGGGAAAGAGGTTCCTGATTGGGAAGTCAGAAGGGCAGGGTCAGGAGACCCATGATTTAGAGACTAAATTACAGACCAGAAATTGTGGGATCCATAAGAGAGGAAAGGGGCTAAGACCAGGCTCCTGCATCACACAAGTGGACCCCAAAGGAGAGTCCTGGGGTGCAGTCTTCCAAAGGGACTGGCAATTGCTATACCCTGCCTCCAGGAATCCTGCCTCCAAGTCTAATCCTCCCACCTTAGTAACTGTCATCATCCTGGGGGTGGAGTTACCAGCAAACTCCAGACAACCCTGCCTATCAGAACAGAAGGGAGGCAAAGAAGATATTGAACTCCAACAGAAACAATTATTCAATTTTCCTTAAAAACTCCTTTTTTTCCCCTTTTTTCTTTTTTCATTTCCCATTCACACATCCCCATCATCCTTGAAATCAATTATCTTTCATGCATCAGGCTTCTGAAGACTGAGAGGTTTGAATATTACAGTTTTGTTGAAGATTCTTTTGGGGTTTTGTACTCACTGTTTTTCTTTTATTTATGTTTCCTTGGGTTAGTCTCTTTCTCACTTTTCTCCTGCTAACAACCAACTTCTTTTGATTCTGCCTTCACTTTTCCTATGATGTAGTACCTCAATATTCTCACTTCTTACCTCATTAACATCACATCCTACATCCCTCCCCCATCCTCTTTGTCCACCATTAGAAATTATAGACCTTATTGCAAACCTATTGTTTATGCTGTAGACAATAATTGAACACATCTTCTCTGTTTATTATGACAGTACTGTTAACATCTTAATAGGGGCTATTTTCTTTAAGGCTGCATATTTTTTGCATTGGGTGCTGCTAATATTGATCTCCCCCTTAAAAGCAAGGTATTGGAAACCTGCAGGGACTCTATAAATCTATAGGGTGGAAACTGTAATACCTTGGATATGCACTACTAGGGGAAAATACACAAACAAAATGAAAAAACAAGGGAATAAATCACCCCCAAACAAACCAAGATGCTATATTAATAGAATCCATTGGCAGCACAGAAGAAATGTCAGAAAAGGAGTTTAGAATGTACATAATTAAAAAGATCAGATGATATAAGAGAGCAAATGTAGGCAACAAAAGATCACTTCAATAAAGAGGTAAAAGAGCAAATGTAGGAAGCAAAAGATTATTTCAATAAAGAGAGGTTCTGAAAAAAAGCCAAACAGAAATCCTTGAAATGAAGGAAACAATACACAAAATTAAAAACTATAAAGCATCACCAACAGAGTAGATCACTCGGAATACAGTAACTCAATGAAGACAAAAATATTTAATCTTGAAAATAAAGTTGACCACACAGAGAAAATGGTAAGAAATCATGAAAAGAACCTCCAAGAATTATGGGATAACATGAAAAAAAACAAATTAACTTAAGAGTTATTGGGATTGAGGAAGGCACAGATACAAACCAAAGGAATAAGCAATCTATTCACTGAAATAATATCAGAAAATTTCCCAAACCTGAAGAATTAAATAGAAAATCAAATACAAGATGCTTACAGGACACCCAATTTACAAAATTACAACAGATTGATGGGGTTGCGACATCAGAAGCCTTAACCTGAACAGCAACCTTTCAGGGACATAGAAACTCAGACTGCACACCAAAATCCGAGAAGAGCTTTATTCAGAAGAGATGGAGCACTTGTCACATAGGAAGCTACTTCTGTCTTTACTGCATATAACACTGTCGTTTATATGCTTGCAGTTAAGCTAGCCATACATCTTAAAGTTCAAGTCCTGCAATAAACAGTTACTAGCCCATTTGGCAGACCATAGGTGGGTTACAGAAAATTTCCATTGCCTTAGTTTTACTAATCACAGAAGAACATCTGTCCACCTAAAACAAAGGAGGGCCATTTCACAGACCACTGAAGAACATTCTGTTCACAGGACACAGGAGAGGAGGATGGGGCCCCAGTCCTGGAAGGATCCTATGTGGTTCATTCCATGTAGGCCTCCTTCCAGGGGATTGGGCAGAGCCTTAGTCCCTCAGGATTCTGTTTGGTGCCTCCAGAATGCCACATAGGCCTCCTTCCAGAAGACAGAGCCCATAATCCACATCAAGTCACATTATAATGAAAATGCCCAGCATACAAAATAAAGATAGAATTTTAAAGACCGTGAGAGAAAAGTATCAGATTACACATAGGGGGAAACCAATACGAATATCAGAAGATTTCTCAGCCCAAACCCTAAAAGCTAGAAACCCTAAAATCTGGAACAATATATTTCAAGGTCTGAAAGAAAATGGATGCCAACCAAGAATTTTATACCAGCAAACTAATCTTCAGATTTGATGACAAAATAAAATCCTTCCATGATAAACAAAAGTTAAAAGAATTTCCAAATGGAAAGCAAGAGAACATTCTCAGCAAAATATTCCATGAGGAGGAAATGGAAAACAACCATCAAAGTCAGCCAAGGGAGGAACTACACTAAAGGAAAAGCCAATCAGAGGAGAAGCTAAGTCAAATTAAAAACCAAAAATAAACCAAAATGACTGGGAATACAAGTCATGTTTTAATAATAACTCTGAATGTTAATGGCCTAAACTCATCAATCAAAAGATACAGACTGGGTCTCCTGGAAAGAGCACCCACCTGCAACTGCCTGAGCCCCCAGCCTGGAGCTCAGACCTGCCTGGGTTATCAAGCCCAGTGTCTCCATCACTGAGCACAGTTCTGCACCCCCACCCCAACTTGGTCTAGTGCCCAGGCCCACACCCTGGTCCGGTGTCTAGCACCTGTGCTGCATCAGATCCTCTATCAACACTAGGCTGCCTCTGCCCAGAAGCATTGTTCATTTCCAACCTAGAGGTAGTGGGACAACACCCTTCTTGGGTCACCATTTGATCCAAGATGTTTCACCGAGATGAGAGGTGCTTGCCTCTCAAACATCAGGCCATTGAAAAATAAGAGGTTTGAACTGTACAGTATATTTTTATCACAGAATGTTTTAAAATTAATTGTAATACTATGATTATTCCTAATATACCCACTATATTCCTACCTTTTTCTTTTATTAATATGCTTATCATTCTATCTCTCACTTATATATCCATTTCCTTGGGGAATCTCTTTTTTCTCACACTAACAACCTGTTTCTTTTAATTCCACTTCCACTATTCATATGACATAGTATATCAATAGACTCACTTCTTATCTCATTAGTGTTTGTCCTATACCCCTCCTCATTCTCACTGTCCAACATTAGGAATTGCAGTAATTATTGCAAACTTACTGGTTATGCTGTTGATAATAATTTGAACTCATCTCTGTTTATTAAGACAACACTGTAAATATCTTAATAGGGATTATTTAGATTAAGGACACATATTGTTTATATGGTGTGCTGCTAATATTGATCTCTCAATTCAAGGGGAGGTATTGAAAATAGGCAGGAACCCTATAAGTCTTTAAGGGGAAACTGCAATACCTAGGATTCTCACTACTAGAGGGGAAGATACACTAGCAACATGAGGAAAAAATAGGAAGAAAATGTCCCAAACAAACCCAGATACTATACCAAAAGAACCCAATGACAACATGGCAGAAGCATTGTCAGAAAGGGAGTTGTACATAATTAAAATGATCTGAGAAGTGAACAAAGAGTCAACAGAGCAAATGCAGGCAATGCTAAAAGAGCAACTGCAGGAAACAAAAGATCATTTCAATAAAGAGATAGAGATTCTGAAAAAAAAATCCTTGAAATGAAGGTTACAATAAACCAAATTAAAACTCAATAGAAAGCTTAACCAACAGGCTAAATCACTTGGAAGACATAACCTCAGATAATGAAGACAAAATATTTAATCTTGAAAAAAAACTCAACCAGACAAGATGGTAAGAAATCATGAACAGAATCTCCAAGAGTTATGGGACATCATGAAAAGACCAAATTTAAGAGTTATTGGGATTGAGGAAGGCACAGAGACACAAACCAAAGGAATGAATAATCTGTTCAATGAAATAATATCAGAAAAGTTCCCAAATCTGATGAATGAAATGGAAAATCAAATACAGGAGGCTTATAGGACACCACATGCACAAAACCACAACAGATCCACACCCGGGCACATTATAACAAAAATTCCTAACATACAAAATAAAGATAGAATATTAAAGGCTGCAAGAGAAAAACATCAGATTACATATAGGAGGAAACCAATAAGAATATCAGCAGATTTCTCCGCCCAGACCCTAAAAGCAAGAAGGGCCTGGAACAACATATTCCAAGCATTGAAAGAAAATGGATGCCAACCAAGAATCTTATACCCAGCAAAACATACCTTCAGATTTGAAGATGAAATAAAATCCTTCCATGATACACAAGTTAAAAGAATTCACAAATAGAAAGCCTGCCCTACAGAAATTCCTCAGCAAAATATTCCAAGAGGAAGGTATAAGAAACAACAATGTAAGTTAGCAAAGGGAGGAATTAACCTAAAAGAACAACCAATTAAAGGAAAAACCAAGTAAGATTAAAATCCAAAAATAAGTCAAAATGACCGGAAATACAAGTCATATCTCAATAATAACCCTAAATGTAAATGGCCTAAACTCATCAATCAAAAGACACAGACTGGCAGATTGGATTAAACAGAAAGACCCAACAATATGCTGCCTTCAAGAGACTCATCTCATAGAAAAACATACCAACAGACTAAAGATGAAAGGTTGAGAAAAAACATATCATGCGCATGGACTTAGCAAAAAAGCAGGAGTTTCCATCCTCATTTCAGATAAAGCAGACTTCAAGCCAAAGTTAGTCAGAAGGGATAAAGAAGGACATTTCATACTACTTAAGGGAAGTATAAATCACCAAGACATAACAATCATAAATATTTATGCACCAAACAATGGCGCATCCATGTACATCAGTCAGATTCTTCTCAATTCCAGGAACCAAATAGACCAAAACACTATAAGACTGGGGGAATTTAACACTCCTCTCTCACCATTGGACAGGTCTTCCAAGCAAAAATTGAACAAAGAAACCATAGAACTCAATGACATAATCGCTAATTTAGACTTAACAGACACATATAGAATATTCCATCCATCAAAAAGTGAATACACTTTCTTCTCAGCAACTCATGGATCCTTCTTTAAAATACACCATATGTTATGCCAAAAAGCTACTCTTAGCAAATACAAAAACATAGAGATACTACCTTGTATTCTATCAGATCATAATGGAATGAAATTAGAAATCAACAACAAAGTTAAAAACAGAAACTATTCCAACACCTGGAGATTAAATACTATGCTATTGAATGATGCATGGATAACAGAAGATATTAGGGGGGAAATAAAAAATTCTTAGAGGTCAACGAGAACAAAGATATAACATATCAAAATCTCACGGATATTATGAAAGCAGTGTTAAGAGGAAAATTCATTGCATGGAGTGCATTCAATAAAAGAATGAAAAGTCAACAAATCAATAACCTCACATTACAGCTCAAAGTCCTAGGAAAAGAGGAACAGGTCATCACCAAAAGTAGTAGAAGACACGAAATAATCAAAATCAGAGCTGAAATCCATGAAACTGAAACAAAAGAAACAATTCAAAAAATTGACAAAACAAAAAGTTGGTTCTTTGAAAAAACGAACAAAATTGATAAACCCTTAGCCACGCTAATGAAGAGAAGGAGAGAGAAATTCCAAATTACTAAAATTCATTATGGAAATGGAAATATTACAACAGACACTATTGAAATACAAAGCAAAATAAGAAGCTATTTTGAAAATTTATACTCCAACAAAATAGAAAACCTGGAAGACATCAACAGGTTCCTAGAGGCATACGAGCCACCCAAACTGAATCTGGAGGACATACACAACTTAAATAGATCAATTTCAAGCAATGAAATAGAAGAAGCCATCAAAAGTCTACCAACAAAGAAAAGTCCAGGACCAGATGGATTCACAGCCAAGTTCTACAAGACCTTCAAAGAAGATCTCATTCCAATATTTCTCAAAGTATTTCATGAAATAGAGAAGGAAGGAACCCTTCCAAAGTCATTCTATGAAGCTAATATCACCCTGATTCTGAAACCAGAGAAGGACACATCGAGGAAAGAAAATTTCAGACCAATATCCCTAATGAACATGGATGCAAAAATTCTTAACAAAATCTTAGAAAATTGCATACAAAAGCATATTAAAAAGATAGTGCACCATGATCAAGTGGGTTTCATCCCGGGAATGCAAGGTTGGTTCAACATCCAGAAATCAATAAATGTAATTCACCACATCAACAGACTTAAAGTCAAGAACCACATGCTTATTTCAATAGATACAGAGAAAGCATTTGATAAAATACAGCACCCCTCATGTTCAAAATACTAGAAAAAATAGGGATAGTATGAAAGTTCCTAAACATTGTAAAGGCTATGTATGCTAAGCCCACAGCTAACATCATTCTAAATGGAGAAAAATTGAAAGCATTCCCCCTGAGAACTGGAACAAGGCAGGGATGCCCTCTATCTCCACTTCTGTTCAACATTGTCCTTGAAACACTAGCCAGAGCAATTAGAGAGACCAAAGAAATTAGAGGAATACGAATAGGAAAAGAAGAGCTCAAACTACCCCTATTTGCTGATGACATGATTCTCTATTTAGGACACCCTAAGAATTCCACCAGAAAACTTCTGGAACTCATAAATGAATTCAGTAAAGTAGCAGGATATAAAATTAATGCTCATAAATCTAATGCATTTTTATTCATAAGTGATGCATCCTCTGAGAGAGAAATTAAGAAAACTACCCCATTCACAAAAACCTCAAAAAAAAATAAAATACTTGGGAATCAATCTAACAAAAGAAGTGAAAGACCTGTACAATGAGAACTACAGAACACTAAAGAAAGAAATTAAGGAAAGTCTGAGAAGATGGAAGGATCTCCCATGTTCTTGGATAGGCAGAATTAATATAGTCAAAATGGCCATACTACCAAAAGTGCTATACAATTCCAATGCAATTCCAATTAAAATTCCAATAACAGACCTCATAGAAATAGAACAAGCAATCATGAAATTCATTTGGAGGAATAAGAGACCCAGAATAGCTAAAGCAGTTCTTAGCAAGAAGAGCGAAGCAGGGGGTATCACAATACCAGACCTTCAACTCTATTACAGAGCAATAGTAATAAAAACAACATGGTATTGGCACCAAAATAGACAAGTAGATCAATGGTACAGAATAGAGGACACAGAGACAAACCCACATAAATACAGGTATCTCATACTTGACAAAGGAGCCAAAAACATACAGTGGAGAAAAGACAGCCTCTTCAACAAATGGTGCTGGGAAAATTGGAAATCCATATGCAGCAAAATGAAACTAAACCCCTATCTCTCCCCCTGCACAAAACTCAACTCAAAATGGATCAAGGACCTAGGAATTAGACCAGAGACCCTGCATGTAATAGAAGAGAAAATAGGTCCAAATCTTCATCACGTTGGCCTAGGACCAGATTTCCTTAACATGCCTCCCAAAGTGCAAGA
>JAJEJO010005679.1:277241-442671 GCA_020662805.1 Glaucomys volans | reverse complement strand
TCACAGCCAAGTTCTACAAGACCTTCAAAGAAGATCTCATTCCAATATTTCTCAAAGTATTTCATGAAATAGAGAAGGAAGGAACCCTTCCAAAGTCATTCTATGAAGCTAATATCACCCTGATTCTGAAACCAGAGAAGGACACATCGAGGAAAGAAAATTTCAGACCAATATCCCTAATGAACATGGATGCAAAAATTCTTAACAAAATCTTAGAAAATTGCATACAAAAGCATATTAAAAAGATAGTGCACCATGATCAAGTGGGTTTCATCCCGGGAATGCAAGGTTGGTTCAACATCCAGAAATCAATAAATGTAATTCACCACATCAACAGACTTAAAGTCAAGAACCACATGCTTATTTCAATAGATACAGAGAAAGCATTTGATAAAATACAGCACCCCTCATGTTCAAAATACTAGAAAAAATAGGGATAGTATGAAAGTTCCTAAACATTGTAAAGGCTATGTATGCTAAGCCCACAGCTAACATCATTCTAAATGGAGAAAAATTGAAAGCATTCCCCCTGAGAACTGGAACAAGGCAGGGATGCCCTCTATCTCCACTTCTGTTCAACATTGTCCTTGAAACACTAGCCAGAGCAATTAGAGAGACCAAAGAAATTAGAGGAATACGAATAGGAAAAGAAGAGCTCAAACTACCCCTATTTGCTGATGACATGATTCTCTATTTAGGACACCCTAAGAATTCCACCAGAAAACTTCTGGAACTCATAAATGAATTCAGTAAAGTAGCAGGATATAAAATTAATGCTCATAAATCTAATGCATTTTTATTCATAAGTGATGCATCCTCTGAGAGAGAAATTAAGAAAACTACCCCATTCACAAAAACCTCAAAAAAAAATAAAATACTTGGGAATCAATCTAACAAAAGAAGTGAAAGACCTGTACAATGAGAACTACAGAACACTAAAGAAAGAAATTAAGGAAAGTCTGAGAAGATGGAAGGATCTCCCATGTTCTTGGATAGGCAGAATTAATATAGTCAAAATGGCCATACTACCAAAAGTGCTATACAATTCCAATGCAATTCCAATTAAAATTCCAATAACAGACCTCATAGAAATAGAACAAGCAATCATGAAATTCATTTGGAGGAATAAGAGACCCAGAATAGCTAAAGCAGTTCTTAGCAAGAAGAGCGAAGCAGGGGGTATCACAATACCAGACCTTCAACTCTATTACAGAGCAATAGTAATAAAAACAACATGGTATTGGCACCAAAATAGACAAGTAGATCAATGGTACAGAATAGAGGACACAGAGACAAACCCACATAAATACAGGTATCTCATACTTGACAAAGGAGCCAAAAACATACAGTGGAGAAAAGACAGCCTCTTCAACAAATGGTGCTGGGAAAATTGGAAATCCATATGCAGCAAAATGAAACTAAACCCCTATCTCTCCCCCTGCACAAAACTCAACTCAAAATGGATCAAGGACCTAGGAATTAGACCAGAGACCCTGCATGTAATAGAAGAGAAAATAGGTCCAAATCTTCATCACGTTGGCCTAGGACCAGATTTCCTTAACATGACTCCCAAAGTGCAAGAAATAAAAGCTGGAATCAATGATTGGGATAGTGTCAAACTAAAAAGCTTTTTCTCAGCAAAGGAAACAATCAGAAATGTGAAGAGAGAGCCTTCAGAGTGGGAAAAAATCCTTGCCACACACTTCAGATAGAGCACTAATCTCCAAGATCTGCAAAGTACTCAAAAATCTTTATACCAAGAATACTAATAACCCAATCAATAAATGGTCCAAGGAAATGAACAGACACTTTACTGAAGAAGATCTACACGTGTAGATCAACAGATTTATGAAAAAATGTTCAACATCCCTCGTTATCAGAGAAATGCAAATCAAAACCACCTTAAGATTTCATCTTACCCCAATTAGAATGTCTTTTATTAAGAATACAGGCAACAACAGGTGTTGACGAGGATGTGGGGAAAAGGGTACACTCATACATTGCTGGTGGGAGTGCAAGTTGGTGCAGCCACTCTGGAAAGCAGTGTGGAGATTCCTTAGAAAACTTGGAATGGATCCACCATTTGCCCCAGCTCTCCCACTCCTTGGCCTATACCCACAGGACTTAAAATCAGATTACTACAGTGATGCAGCCACATCAATGTTCATAGCTGCTCAATACACAATAGCTAGATTGTGAAACCAACCTAGATGTTCTTCAATAGATGAATGGATAAAGAAACTGTGATATATATACACAATGGAATATTTCTCAGCCATAAAGAAGAATAAAATTATGGCATTTGTAGATAAATGGATGATGTCAGAGACTATTATGCTATGTGAGATTAGCCAATCCCAAAAAACCAAAGGCCGAATGATCTCTCTGATAAGTGAATGATGATGCATAATGTGGCGTGGAAGGGAGGCAAAAATGGAGGAAAAATAGATAGCATAGAGGGAAGGGAGGGGTGGGGTTGGGTTGGGAGGGTAAGAATAATAATGGAATGAGACAGACATCATTGCCCCGTGTAAATGTATGAATGTATAGATGGTGTGACTCTACTTTGTGTACAACCAGAGAAACAATAGCTGTACTCCATTTGTGTTCAATGAATCAAAATATAATGAATTAAAAAAAAAGATACAGACTGGCAGATTGGATTAAAAAAAAAAAAGACCCAGCAATACGCTCCATTCAGGAGATTCATCTCAAAGGGAAAGACATCCACAGACTGAAGGTAAAAGGATGGGAAAAAACATATCATGCACACAGACTCAGTAAAAAAATGTAGGGGTTTCTATTCTCATATAAGATAAAGTGAATTTCAAGCCAAAGTTAATCAGAAGGGATAAATAAAGACATTTCATACTGCTTAAGGGAACCATGAATCATCAAGACTTAACAATCATAAGTATTTATTTCCCAAATAATGGAGCATCTATGTACATCAAACAAACCCTTCTCAATTTCAAGAATCAAATAAACCACAACACAATACTACTTTAACATACCTCTCTTACCACTCTATACATCTTCCAAACAAAAACTGAACAAAGAAATCATAGAACTCAATAATACAATCAATAATTTAAACTTAACAAACATATATAGAATATTCCATCCATCAGCAATTACACGTTTTATCCTGCAGCACATGGATCCCTCTCTAAAATAGATCATATGTTATGCCACAAAGAAACTAAGAAAATACAAAAAAATAGAGATACTACCCTGCATTCTATCAATCATAATGGAATGAAATTAGAAATCAATGACAAAATAAAAAATAGAAACTACTCCAACACCTGGATACTAAATAATATGCTATCAAATGATGCATGGATAGTTGAAGGCATCAGGGAGGAGATCAAAAAATTCTTAGAGGTAAACAAGAACACCGATACAACATACCAAAATCTCTGGGACACTATAAGAGCAATATTAAGAGGAAAGTTCATTGCATTGAGCTCATTCAATAAAAGAATAAAAAGTCAACAAATAAGTGACCTAACATTACATCTCAAAGCCCTCAAAAAAGAACAGATCAACACCAAAAGTGGAAAAAGACAGGAAATAATTCAAATAAGAGCTAAAATCCATGAAATTAAAACAAAGAAACAATTGAAAATTTTAACAAAAAAGTTGGTTCTCTGAAAAAATTAAGAAAATTAATAAACCCTCAGCCACACTAATGAAGAGAAGGAGAGAGAAAACTCAAATTACTAAAATTTGTGATGAAAAAGGAAATATCACGATGGACACTATTGAAATGCAACATATAATTAGAAGATATTTTGAAAATCTATGCTCCAATAAAATATACCTCAAAGACATCAACAAATTTCTAAAGACATATAATCCACCCAAACTGATTCAGGAGAACATACACAATTTAAACAGATCAATTTCAAGCAATGAAATAGAAGATGCCATCAAAAGCCTACCAACCAAGAAAAGCCCAGGACCAGGCAGATTCTCAGCCAAGTTCTACAAGACCTTCAAAGAACTAATACCAATACTCCTAAAAGTATTCCATGAAATAGAAAAGGAGGAAACTCTTCCAAACTCATTCTTTGAAGCTAGTATCACCCTGATACCAAAATCAGACAAAAGACATGTCAAGGAAAGAAAACTTCAGACCAATATCCCTGATGAGCATAGATGCAAAAATTCTTAACAAAATTATGGCATGTCGCATATAAACACATTAAAAAGATAGTGCACCATGATTAAGTGGGGTCATCCCAGAGATGCAAAATTGGTTCAACATCTGAAAATCAATAAATGCAATTCATCACATCAATAGACTTAAAGTTAAGAATCATATGATCATTTCAATACATGCAGAGAAAGCATTTGATAAAATACAGCACTACTTCATGCTCAAAACACTAGGAATAATAGAGATAGTAGGAACATACCTCAACATTGTAAAGGCTATCTATGCTAATAAGTACATAGTCAACATCATTCTAAATGGAGAAAAACTCAAAGCATTCCCTCTAAAAACTGGAACAAGACAGAGATGTCCTCTTTCACCACTTCTATTAAACATCATCCTTAAAACTCTAGCCAGAGCAGTTAGGCAGACTGAAGAAATTGAAGGGATACAAGTAGGAAAAGGAGAACTCAAACTATCACTATTTGCCAATGACATGATTCTATATTAAGAGGATCCAAAAAAATTCCATCATAAAACTTCTAGAACTAATAAATGAATTCAGCAAAGTCACAGGATATAAAATCAATATTCATAAACCTAATGCATTTCTATTAATAAGCGATGAATCCTCTGAAAGAGAAATTAAGAAAACTACCCCAATCACGATAGCCTCAAAAAAATAAAATACTTGGAAATCAATCTAACAAAAGAGGTGAAAGATCTCCACAATGAAAACCCCAGAACATTAAAAAAAGAAATTAAAGCAAACTTTAGATGATAGAATGATCTCCCATGTTCTTGGATAGGCAAAATTCATATTGTCAACATGACCATACTACCAAAGGTGCTATACAAAAACAATGCAATTCCAATTAAATCATGAAGCTCATTTGGAAAAATAAGAGACCCAGAATAGCCAGGGCAATCATTAGCAGGAAGAATAAAGTGGGAGTTATCATAATACCAGACCTTAAATATACTACAGAGCAATAGTAGCAAAAATGGTATGGTATTGGCACCAAAATAGGCAGATAGATCAATGGTAGAGAATAGAAGACACAGAGACAAGCCCACAAAAATATAGTTATCTCATACTAGACAAAGGTGACAAAAACATACAATGGAGAAAAGATAGCCTCTTCAACATATGATGCTGGAAAAACTGGAAATCCATATGCAATAAAATGAAATTAAACCCCTATCTCTCACTCTGCACAAAACTCAACTCAAAATGGATCAAGGACCTAGGACTAGAGGACTAGAAACCCTGCACCAAGTAGAAGAAAAAGTAGGCCCAAATCTTCATCATATCTTAGGACCAGACTTCCTTAGCAAGACTTCCAAAGCACATGAATCAATAAATGAGATGAATTTAAACTAAATACCTTTTTCTCAGCAAAGGAAACAATCAATAATGTGAAGGGAGAGTCTACAAAATGGGAGAAATTCTTTATCACATGAACTTCAGATAAAGTACTAATTTCCAGAATTTATAAAGAACTCAAAAAACTTTACACCAAAAGTACAAATAACCCAGTCAATAAATGGACTAAGGATCTGAGTAGGAACTTCACAGAAGATATACAATTGATCAACAAATATATGAAAAAACGTTCAACATCTCTTGTAATTAGAGAAATGCAAATCAAAACTACACTAAGATTTTATCTCATGCCAATTAGAATGGCTATTATCAAGAATACAAATAACAATAAATGTTGATGAGGGTGTGGCAAAAAAGATACACTCATACATTGCTGGTGGGATTGCAAATTGGTGCAGCCACTTTGGAAAGCAGTGTGGAGATTCCGTAGAAAACTTGGAATGGATCCACCATTTGACCCAGCTATCCCACTCCTTGGCCTATACCCAAAGGACTTAAAACCAGCATACTACAGTGATGCAGCCACATCAATGTTTATAGCAGCTCAATTCACAAAAGCTAGATTGTGGAACCAACCTAGATTCCCTTCAATAGATGAATGCATAAAGAAACTGTGGTACATATACACAATGAAATATCACTCAGTCATAAAGAATAAAATTATGGCATTTGCAGGTAAATGGATAGAGAATATCATGCTAAGCAAGATAAGTCAATCC
Organism: Glaucomys volans; assembly: GCA_020662805.1. Lineage (NCBI taxonomy): Eukaryota > Metazoa > Chordata > Mammalia > Rodentia > Sciuridae > Glaucomys > Glaucomys volans. Next base: position 436,403 of record JAJEJO010005679.1, on the reverse strand, counting down.
TAAAAACCCAAAGGCCGAATGTTTTCTCTGATAAGTGGATGCTGATACATAATGGAGTGGGGAGCAGGTGCAGGATAAGGGAAAAAATGTTCAACATCTCTTGTAATTAGAGAAATGAAAAGATGGTGGAATGAGACAAACATCATTACCCTATGTACCTGTATGATTATACAAATGGTTTGACTCTACATCGTGTACAACCAGAGAAATGAAAAGCTGTACTCCTTTTGTGTACAATGAATCAAAATGCATTCTGCTGTCATGTATAACTAAATAGAACAAACAATAAAAAGACATTATGATCATTTAATCCTTAAAATAATACCCTAAAGGGATCATAATTTATATTTAGAATATCTTAATATTGGAGACATATATATTTATACAGTTTATTTATCATATTTCACCACACCCTGTTTTTTCAATCCAAAAATTGTTTCATAACCTTTCATGGTATAATCACAGTATGATATAACTCTGTGTCACAGTCGCTTAAAAGATAAATAAAGTAGCAATGTATTCACCAGTGGCTTATGGTTGCACATTTGTCTTCTCACCGTGTGCCACAAGACTAGAATTCTCAGCACAGGCACATCTTCAGTGTATTTTAACTGAAAGCTGCAGTACTAAAGGGAAACACATGAGTGGTGCTGAAGACTGCCTGTCAAATAACCAAATGATAGTGGCACAGAATCTTCAGACCCAGAAGATTAAATTTTGTTGTTCATACTTGGCAACACTACAAAATTTTCTCAAGTGTAATATTTTGACTATAATGCACAAATCAATAACAATATGTTAACTTTTTTTTCAAACCAGATAAGTGTTTGCTAACCTGTCATGAAGCAATGATGTGCATCAATTTGGACTATTCAGGGGGATTTTTGTGTTTGTTTTCAGTATCAGGGATTGAACCCAAGCATTCAACCACGGAGTCACATCCCCAGCCCTTTTTATTTTTTTATTTCAAGATAGGGTCTCACTAAGTTGCTTAGGGCCTTGCTGAGTTGCTGAGGCTGATTTTGAACTTGCAATCCTACTACCTCAGTCTCCTTTGTCACTGGGATTACAGGTGTGTGCCACCATCCCAGCTGAACTATTCAGCTTTAACATATATTCACAAGTATTCCATGCATCCGATCTTGTAGCAAGGTGAGTTTAGTAATAAATGGTTTTTTAAAATTTTGTTTGTAGTTGTGGATGGATAGCATGCCTTTATTTTATTTGCTTACTTGTGTATGCGGTGCTAAGGATTGAACCCGGTGTCTCACACATGACAGGCAAGCGCTCTACACCTGAGCCACAGCCCCAACCCCAATAAATGATTTTTAAGTAATACTGGCACAATTAAAAATTTTGAAAAGATTCACAAAATGATTGCACCCCATGTTTGCAAAAATATTTTGACATACAATCTGCAAAGATTATATAGTTAAGTATGGTACATTGTTTATACTATTACCGAAAAAATAAATTATGGAAGAAAAATCAATTCCAGGTAATCTGGATATTATATAGAACTCTCACAGACAACATCTCTGGCAACATGATTAAGAGTCAAATACATTTGGGATGAATACACTTCTGTGTATAATAAGTACTATTGTTTTTATTAGTGCACGTTACACAGAGTAATGGGTTTCATTTGACATATTTGTACATGCCTACAACACAGATTGTCCGATGTTACTCCCCAATAGCTCCCCTACTCTCCTCTCCTGCCTCCCCTTGGCCTCTTTCCTCTGCCCTAATGTTCTGCCTGTACTTTCATGACATTCTTTTCTAATTAAGTATCTCAATAAATCTTAACAACAAAGCTACTTATATGTCTTACATGTGTATCTAAAATCCCCATTTTACAGAAGAAGAAATTAAAGCTCAAATTTGTATAGCTGGTGAATGGCAGAGTTGGAATTTGTACCTAAACTGCTAACAACATATTATCCAGCCCCCACCACCTACTCAGCCCCACTAGACTTGCACACACCATTCCAACTATGTTTTTGTGATTTTTGTAAAGTTTCAAAGCTGCCCCAGATTTTAGGTGGCATAAGGAGACTTGGAAGTTATGAGAGGTGAAGATTCTGGGAATAGCAAAGAGAAAGACATTTTACAGGGCATCCAGATTGAAAAGGCTAAGGATCTCTGAATTTTAACAACAAAACTCTATAAGGATGTTTTCAAATAGTAAATGTTTTTGTAAAGGGTGAAAATTGGAATAATTTTATCATAATTTGCTTGACTCAGAAAAAGAAAAGAGAAATTTTAATAGACAGAAGTTATCCAAATAGTCCCTCCAAATACCCTTTAAAATTTCAAGCCATTAATTAAAATCATTGCTAATTAAATGTTAATTACAGATAATTTATTAGTATGATTCAAATTTTCACAGACCTTATCTGCCTGCAGATTCAAATGAGGTTTCATTAGCATGCATACTCAAATTTTATTGTCCCTGTTCACAACCTCACCACAGGATTTAAGCATCTTCTTTCCAACATCTACCCCCTCCCAGGCAATAATTCATTATAATTTTGCAAAGATTCCTCAGGAGTTGTGTAACACACAGGTAGCAACAATTCATTCTCTTCTGTCCTGACCTCTTGTTTCAATCCACTGCTCACAATCTGTTGGAGTATTTGAATATTGTAATTGCTCCAGTCACCTCTTTGAAAATGGTTTCTGTTGAAGGGATTGTCTATAACTGCCCCCAAAACATTCACAACCCCCATATGTCAAACAGAAACATGTATCCTCCACCGTATTTTTGCATTATGTGGGGCCCCTCTCCAAACTGTGGCTGCAATTGGGTCACCTGGGACCCAGAGCAGGTCTACTCACTTTGTGGTCTCATGGACTCTTTTTGAAATAGCTTCTGCTTCTGCTCTCTGGTTTCCTACAGCTTAAACAAGAAGTTGCTTGAAATAGGTTAAGGAACAGGAAAACTGCCCCTTACATTCAACTTGGATAAGCATGTATCAAGGAGATCACAAAGCTAGTCCGTTTTTCAGACATACCTACATTTTAAAAATCCCAGCTGGGAAACATCCTCCTCCAGTGTTAGTTTTGTGGGGTTTTTTTTCCCCCCACTATAGGGAACTGAACCCAGAGATGCTCTGCACTGAGGTATAACCCCAGCCCTTTTTAATTTTTATTTTGAGACAGGGTCTTGCTAAGTTGCCCAGGCTGGCCTCCAACTTGCAATTTTCTTGTCCTAGTCTCCCTAGTAGCTGGGATTACAAGTGTGTGCCACTGCAGCCAGCTTCCAATATTAGTATTAAATTTTTAATTAAATTAGTTCAAATTTTTCACAGGCAATAATTGTTTTTTATGTAGATGGATAGTTTTGGATTCCTTAAGACTCTTTTCTAATTAATTAATAAACTTTTGGACACATTTTATAGGATACTTATGATGCAAGTTACCATAGAATTGAGATTCAGAAAACCCGAGATCAACTCTTGACATTGTAATAACCAGTCAAATGGACCCACTCAGATCATTTACTTCTCTGGCATTCTTTTATCCAGAGGCTTAAGTTTCCTAAATATTTTGGATTATAAAATTCTCCAGACCCTCTTGCTTTCTATAATTTCAAATGTAATTTTATTATTTCAAATTATAGGTAGGTTGACAAATTATATTCTCCCAAGATGGCAGCACCAATACATATTTCAATTTATGATCTCATAGCATGAGTGCCACATGCCTCCCATGAGAGGTGAAGCTTATATTTCCTTCTTTTGGATCTTTGTGATTTTTTTGTAACCATTAGAATGTAAGATATAAGACAGCTTAATTTCTGAGACTAGATCCCAAAAGGCAAAACAGTTTCTATGTAATTGTCTCTTTCTCTCTCTATTTATCATCCACTTATCTATTTATCCATCATCACTTGCCTAGTTTTCTCACTTCTTGGCCACCCACCTTATCAGTACATTGTGAGAAAGTTCAGAAGGCAGGGAAGGCCAGGTGTCAGTATTACAGTTAATAACCATAAATAGATTACCAAGCAAAAATTACCCTCTAGGGCTAGGGATATAGCTCAGTTGGTAGAGTGCTTGCCTAGCATGCACATGGGCCCTGGATTAAATCCCCTGTACCACCCCAAAGAAATAAAAAAATCACCCTCTACTGCCAGACATGTGAGTGAATGAGCTCTCAGATGAGTCAACCTTCAGCCTTTGAATCCTTCAGCTGAGGCTTCAGACACTGTGGAGCAGAGAAAAGCTGAGTTGTCCTGTCTGATTTCCTAATTCACAGGAAATCTGAATAAGTGATGATTATTGTGTAAAATACCAAGTTTTGGGACAATTTGTTAGGTAGCCAGAGTAACTTGAAACTAACATGTATAGATCGTCTATTCCAGGAACTCTTGTGAGGCTCCTTATTTGTATTGTTTCCCTTAGTCTGCACTATACCTCAATATTTGCTTTTATGCTGTATTATTGGATGTATGTATGATTTATTTTATGTCAAGTTTTTGTTCAGTAATGCAACTTCCAGATGTATCATTGTCCCTTGGGAAGAATAATTATTACTTTAAGAAGTTCCATCTCCTAGTGTGGTTCCCAGAAATGCCCTGTACTGTCTGATTAGTACAAAAAAGAAAAAACCTACCACGAGGTAATGAAGACCCATTTAAGGGTTGATGCTCTGAGAGAAAGATTTTGATAATGACTATTTTTAAAAATCTGTTTTTAAATGACTACAATTAAAGACTAAACTGCTTTCTATCTACAAGGCTTAATTCTACAAAATTATCAATACGATTCCTTTTCAGATTCCTTTTAAAAGGAGGAATTTTGTCACTATTCTGAAATATTTCTTCCACCTCTTCTTGCATAATAACTAACCTTCATTTTTCTTAAACATTACTGAAGTTGACAACTATACAGAAAATGTGACCAGATCACATGGAAGTAGCCACTCTTTTAATTTAAAATACATATATGTTTTATGCCAGATTCTAATTTATTACAGAAATGCAGTAGGGGCTTATAGCTAGCATTTAAGTAATATGCCTATTTCCCCCAATTAGTCTCTGTTATGCAAAAATAAAGTCAATATAGAAATATATTTAAATTATAAGCCTACACATAGGCATTGATATAAATGTTTAACTTATGTATTAATTGTGACTGGTATTGTTAGTTTGATACAAATATTCCTATTTATTTTAAATATTACCTATAGATATTGCAAATATTTTTATCAGTTCTGAGGTGTCAAGTGCTTAGTGTTTTATTATAGAAATATTTAAGATGGAAATTCAACCCATTTTGAGTTCAAGGCAGCAATTTAAACTGCTTTGCTTTATCGGTCATCAACAAATGGAACAGATGCAGTATTTTGTTGACAGATAATATTCAGTGGTATATTGGATCTTGAGCTGGAAACACTGGTGAATATTAAAGTCATAAATAATTCAATTCTTTGTAGCATCAGTGTATGACCTCAAAATAACCCTGTTCAATCTGAAGCCACTGTAATGGCCCAAAGTTCGGCAAGGCCAAATCATACCCTGCCATATTTAGTAACACACTATAATATAGAGAGCTTCAACAAAGAAAATACAGTTAGCATAATAATGAGACATTAGCTGAAATGCACATGGAGTTGTTGACCTGAAACAAAAAATCCACAGAAAGAATGTGTTCTGAAGGATACTGACAAAGTAATTAAAAAAAACTAGAGAAATAGACCTAGCTTAGAACTTAGCAAGTCGTAAGGCCTGTCTTAGTCACTTAAGCTCTAACTTATGTTCCCTGATCCTTACAGACTATTTTAATATTCAATAGAATAAATCCACAGTATTGCCAAATTTAATTCCAATGCTCCTGCCACGAGCACATCTATCCCAACACCCAACTTCACTTATTTCCATAATGAACTGATGTCTTCTCCTCTTTGGTGGCCCCCTACTTACTGTGCCTTGAATGCTCCTCTTTTCTTATTTGCCCCAGATGCCACAGAATCAAACCTCAGCTGATTTACCCAGAAAAACTGCTGCCTCCTGCCTCTAGTTCACATGCCATTTTGTACAAATATTTCTACAGTTTTTACTATAGTACATTGTGTGTTTATACATTCATTTCTGAGGTGTCAAGTATTTAGTGTCAGGAGCTATTTCACCCTTTTTCAGCCCCGTATGGTCACAGAGGTTGATGTGGCGTTGTAAGTTAGACCCCCAGGTTTGAATACTGACTTCACCTTTCATTAGTAGTGTGATGCCAGATACTAAGTACCACTACTTAGCCTCTCTCACCCTTATTATCCTCTAATAGACACTATGGATATGACTGCTTTGGGAACTAAATGAAATAAAATACATGTACAGTGCCTGTTATACAGCAAGTGCTCAATAAACATTAATTACTAAATGTAATAAATGTTCGTTCTCATCTGATTGAATATTTGCTCTAGGTTAAATCAGACTGAAATTACTTTAGCAATGGCATTCATCCTTTCTATATTAAAAGAACATCATGTACTTGTATATGTTATCCACCCAATCTCTGATGCATCATGACATCCAGTTTTTTAAAAATGCCTAAAGGGCAGGGCATGGTGGGACACACCTATATCCCAGCCGATCAAGAGACTGAGCAGGAGAATCTCAAGTTTTCAAAGCCAGCCTCAGCAAATTAGTGAGGCCCTAAGCAACTTAACAAGACCCTGCCTCAAAATAAAAAATAAAAGGGGATTGGGATGTGGCTCAGGGGTTGAGCACCCCTGGATTCAATCCTTGATACAAGAAAAACAATGCCTAAAAGTAATATTTGAGGCAATATCTTTATCTGTTCCAGGACATTCCCAAAATGACAAAATGATCAACATCATTATAATAGTTACGAATTATTCCAAATTCATGCCCTCATGATGTTTCCCTATTAATAAGAAGTGTATTTAAATTAAAGGAAGTAATGTGCTAAAATTTAAATGTGAAAATGGATACATTATTACTGAAAATATTTTATTAGATATAAGGTTTTAAAATGTATCAATTTTTTAATATATTTGAACATAGTGACCATTGGTAAAGGAATAGAAACCATGATGGAATTCTATTGCATTTTCTTACAAAATAGCAGTGGTGTTATGTTTAGCCCTATACTAAATAATGTGACTGTCAGTGTTCCAAAATATGTATCTACAGGCTCATATAAACACAGCAAAGGCCACAACCTAGGATATGAACTGTCCTATGCACAGCAGGCCAAGTGAATTTAGTGTGGAATCTGACTGGGCTCTTGCTACAGGTCCAGGAGCTTGAAACATTTTGCATTTTTCAGTATCAAACTTGCCGGGGAAGAATTGAGTCTGGATAATTGACTGGTAATAAGTTAACCTTGTTCATGGCCTTGGACAGTAATAATAATGAACTGCCAACTGCCTGAAGACTCGGTCCTGAATACAGGACAGTGGCTAAATGAAGGGGGAATGTCTGTGTAGAGCAGAGAAGTCAGGAGTACTTCCCAGGGGACCTGGAGAGGGTTCAGAAAAAGCAGAAATGAACCTTTTCTCTCCCATCCATGCCAACACCCTGTCTTATAGAAACAGGATATTTCCCTTCTTCCCACCTGAAAAGGCAAAGAAACCCTCAGGATAGCACTTACTGCCTAAAGACAGCATGCAGGAGGTAAAAGGTGGGAAATGAGCAGAATAATGATACTGTTCTGCATTTCCCTCCATTATCACTGCTCTTCATTTCTTCTTGTACTTAAGTTCTTTACAGAAATGTCAAGCAAATAGCCAGTGTGGTATTACCTCAAAATGCACACTCCAGCTACAAATAGTGGGTGGTTTCAGTCCTTAATATATATAAACTGTAAGACTCTTACATTCAAGGCTCTCAGAAAAGCCTAAGTAAATTCATTCATTCTGAAATTTAGACCTTCCAGCAGATGATAGTTTAAAAATTGATTATTCTGACTTTAACAAAGTAAAATGAGATTTCCCAGTAAGTATTAATAAGTGGAATTAAATGTAATGGATAAAAATGTAAATAGATTAATAATGTCTTGATTTTATACATTTTTTTCATCAGGCCTCAAACAACTTAGTGTATTTTTTGCTACTGCAACATTGTATAGGTGATCTTTTAATTTTCATTTTATGAATGAAAAAATCAAACTTTGTGTGTGTGTGTGTGTGTGTGTGTAGTCATATAATTATCTCTTGGTAATTCTGATTGGGTTAAAAGGAGAACTGAGGGATCCTGAGCAATTCAATCTACCAAATACACCAGCCATGATATGTTCTCAACCAGTGGCGCTAGCTGTTACACTTCCTATACTATTGACTAGCTTCAAAAGATAAAAGTACAGAAGTTGATACTGGCTAACTACAAAAGGTTAATGTGTTAATGTCTATGGGCACCTTCAGGTGGTATTAAGTTCGGGCTCATTAGAGTAGTTGTAAGAATGTCACAGATATAGTAGAGAAACCTTTGAAACCTTTCTCACTGGAGTAATTATCTCAGGGGCATGAAGTCAGAGCTTATCAGGGGTAAAATACTGGAAAGTCTTTTTCATACCTTTATTTATTCATTTTTAATGTGGTGCTGAGGATTGAACCCAGTGCCTCAGACATGCTAGGCAAGTGCTCTACCACTAAGCCACAACCTCAGTCCTGACCTGGCAATCTTAACAATGAGCATAGTAGAACCCACATTATTCATTTGGTTTTCAGGACACCTTATGCTTGTGATTCTTCTTGTACAAGAAAGAGCAACTTCACAGAAATTGACCTATTGGAAAATCTTAAAATATATATCTATTCTCAGGAAGGCATTCTTTGCAAATATCCTATAATCCAAGATGCCCAGGGCTCAGTGATCTGATGGTTTACAATATTATAAAAATAAAATTCTCTGCACCAAACTTAAGAAACATAAACAAAGCAGGAGGTGGAATACCTAGCCTGAGATGAAATGGGCACTTAAAAGAAGTCTGATGGCCAGGCTCCTACCTAGCATCTCTTGTTATAAATTCTCTTTCTGCAAAAGGGAATAATTATCTTAATTGCAAATATTCACTGGGCATGCAGCTTGGGGGCCAAAAGCTGATTACCTATTGCCTCCTCACCTGTACACCATATGTTCACTGTGCTGAGCAACAAAGGCCAAGATAAAGGCCCTGAAATTGAAGTCTGGACAGGTAGAGAAGAAACTGAAGGTAATCAGTGAGAAGCAAAAATTCCCTACCCAGATTCTAAACAGAAAAAACTATAACTGAACAAGATGAAGAGATTTGATAATTAACCCATGCAACTGCAGACTCAGAGCCAACTAAATTCTCAGGAAAATTGCATAGCCAAAGAAATCTTAGTAAACAAAAACTGATAGTTATTCAACCTCCAAGTCCTAACTCATCCCTAGACCTCCTTTCAAGGATGTCCTGAATGATAAAATTGACTGTGGGGAAAGCATATCTTGATTTATAGCATTTACTGATTTCTGTTGCACAAATACTCTCCCCAAGAAGTCCACAACTGGCTCTCACACTTCTGCCTTCACACACCGACAGGGAGTAGGCTGCTAAAGATGTACATCCACCACAAGGGGCTTCTATGGAAGGTATTAGACTTGGGAGGTCGTTCCAGAAAGAGGACCAGTGGCAGCCAGATTGGCTGTCCAAGCAATTTCCTTTACTGTCCAGACAAAAAGTTCCTCATCTGCAGAATATAATAGTGAATCTGTGACCAATTTGAGTTGTTTCCCATTTTATCCTCTCCTCTATAAGAGTTTGAAATTGGTATTAACCTATTTCAATCTATAATTGAATTTTGAGTATATTGAGTGATTTTATTTATCATTTATCCATAGATTCTCAAAACATGAGAATTACATGCACGCCTGTTTGAAAGCATGCACAATCCAGATACCTAGATTTAGAATTAGATTCAGTAACTGGACCAAACGCTGAGTGGTCTCTTGGAGGTGGGCATAGTACATATGGAAGTGTGTCATTACGTGCCAAACAGAGGCACATTTCAAAATCTATATATGTGAAGAAAGATGTGCCTTGATTTTGAGTTAATCTGAGGATGGACTTCACTGATTAACCTTTTAATGCTAATAGTATGATATTTGGATTTTTTCTAGGATCCCATTTCTCTCCCACTCCCACCCATATAATTCAGTACAATTTCCTCTCTTATTCTTGTGGTAAAGGATGTTACTGGGACCTGGGCAATTTGACTATTGATTTCCTCTAGAGAGTAATTAGATCTAGTATGGACATGTGACCCCATTGCTCCAGTAAGAATGAAATCCAGACTTTCTGGAGTGAAAAACATCTCTTTTCTTCCTAGACATGAACCTCAGAAGTTGTAAGCCTGAAGATGTCAGAATGCCAGAGGCCAGCAGTTGGGACCTGAAAATGATGTTCCACAATGTACAGCATTATTGAAAGAGATACATTGGGTTATTTAATTCCCTGGATCAAGCCAAACCTGAAGAAACTACATTGCATAAGCCAGAAAGTTCTTTAGCTTGTTTATATGGGATTTTCTACCTTTTATAATCACTTCAAGTATCTCTTTTAGCATATTTCAAATTAAAAAGAAAAAACTTTCTCTACATTATATAAGCTTTATATTTTAATATGCATGCTTCATCAGATTCCGCTAGCCACAATCTACTTCTTTAATTAAATGGAATGTTACCACTTCATAAAAAAAAAAAATCACATTTAGGAAAGAGAAAATACTGATTACTTTATTCCATATCTGATACCTTTTCAAAAACTCTAGAAAATTTAATGCATGAAACAAAAACTGGCATATTTTATGCTTACAATTTAAATTGAAAAATTGAGATTTCTGCAGTAGCTGGTTTCTGTGACATTGCCCCAGCTCTGTCAACTAATGATCAAAAGTTCTATTGCCATCAAAAGCTTGTCTTTGCTGTGCTCTGTTCAATTTTATTGACCCTCAGACCTTTCAGATATTTCATCACTATGGAAATCAAGGTGATAAATACCTCATTTAATTAAATAATTTACATTATCATAACAGGAGAAGGACATGTTCTACAAAAGTTTCCCTTTTTACCATGTCACAGAAATATTTTGGAATGAGCTGGCCTGTTTGTGTCCTTCAGATCAAAATTGTACTGGAAACTGCCATTGTCAAATTATTCCAACAATACTAATGACTTCTCTTTAAATCATAAGTTAAAAAAATGTCTCAGAACAGTGTGGGATTTTGATTATGTCAAAGATTTACTTACATTAAAGATGATTAAACAACATCTGATACAGGTAAATTGCAAGCCATACATAATACATATGTTCCTAACATTTAATGATCTATAAACATAAAATAATACATTTGATCTTCCACTGAACAGGGTGTTACATTCTTTTTCTTAAACAATATGTTTATTTAACATTTAATCTTCCTGTTCTTGTATTCATAAGAAATAATTTATTCCCCCTACTGCATGAAGGTCAGGTAAATTCTAAGGTTTGATCCTGAAGTACTCAAAACTCAGTTGGTAATGTCAGAAAGACTAGAGTTGAACAGAAGAAAGCAGAGAATTTGGGAAACAAAAAGGAAAGAAAATAGGAAGTAAAGTTATATCTTTAAATATATATATATATATTGGGCTGGGACTGCAGCCCAGTGGTAAAGCATTTACCCAGAATACATGAGGCCCTGGGTTCAATCCCCAATACTGCAAAAGAAAGAGAAAACTATTTAGGCACTTAATGGGATACAGAAACACAGGAGAGATTTACCCTTATTCTGCTGTGCTAGGGCTAGTTCAGTACTCATTCAGAGCTCAGAGAGCCTTTCCCAGAGAATAGATGAAATTAAGCAAAACACCTCAAGTTTCTTTTCCTTGAGATACAATTGAATTTACTCTGCCTGTTGCATAAACTTTGTAAAAGAAGGATACTTTAATCACTGTCAGTTAAAACCACTTCCTCTCTTCTACTCTGTACTGAAATTTTGCAGGCATTGTGGGGATTTCCCTACGGGAAACTGTTGTGATTCTTCTAATTAGGGTGTGGAGACATATATTTATGTTGTCCACCGGTACTTCCCTAAGGAGCTGTTTTTGCTAGTCATTCCAGTGTAGGAACGCATTTCAGGAATCTTCCTACACCCCATTGTGCAGGCCCACCCAGAAAATTAACCCAAAGACATCATTAGACAAATTTGTTAATGAGGGCTATGAGACCAAGACATCTTGAAATGTCCTGAAATTCTGCAGCTCATCTATGAAAGAAACATGATAGTGGCTTTCCAAACTTAGCAACAATAATAAAATTGCACATGGATCTTATTATCATCGAAGAATTATGAAGCTGAAACATTTCTAAACTTTCAATAAGAATAAACAAATTTATAGAATGGAACCACCATTGGACCCAGTTATCCAGTTCCTCAGTTCATAGCCAAAGGACTTAATATCAGCATACTACAGTGACCCAGCCACATTGATGTTCATAGCAGTTCAATTCACAATAGCTAAACTATGGAACCAACCTAGGTGTCCTTCAACAGATGAATGGATAAAGAAAATGCCATATATATACACAACGGAATATTGCTCAGCCTTAAAGAAGAATGAAACTGTGGAATTTGCAAGTAAATGGATGGAGGTGAAGAATATCATGCTGAGAGAAATAAGCCAATCCCAAAAAAACCAAAGGCTGAATGTTTTCTCCGATATACAGATACTAATTCACAATAAGAGGGGGCAGCTAGGCAAGAATAGAGGTACTTTGGATTAGACAAAGGGGAGGAAGGGGAGAGGGTTTGGGGGTAGGAATGATAGTAGAATAAATCAGACATTATTACCCTATGTGCATACACAACCAGTGTAACTCTACATCACATACAACCAAAAGAATGAGAAGTTATACTCCATTTATATATGTGTCAAAATACATTCTACTGTCATGTATAACTAATTAGAACAAATTAAAATTAAAATTAATTTAAAAAAAGAATAAACAAGTTTAAATCACAACCACAAGAATGGGATCCTAATTAGAATAAGTTACACTCCATGTATGTATTATATGTTAAAATACACTCTACTGTCATGTATATCTAAAAAGAACAAATAATTAAAAATCAACTATGCTAAAGGAAAGGCTGAATTATCTTTCTATTCCCTAGAGTAAAAATTATATTTTGAAATTATTTTCATAGGAAGAGTTAATCCATGAATATGCAGCTAAAAAGCATAAGGAAAAAATGTTATAGAGATTTATTATGAAGTTCATTGATAAAATCACTGTTAATTTTCTGGATTTTGTGATCATTGTGATATTTTTCAGCCTTTCGAGATATCTACTTTGTTGTGATTTCCATTATCTTTCTAAATAAATGCTTTCTGACCAAATGTTACGTGCACAGTTTTGTAATTCTTTTCTTTAAAAAGCTTCCTCCCTCCAACCCCCAAATTGTATAAACTTCAGGACATACAAATCAGGATCCACACAAGGCTTCAAAATAAATATCAATACAATTCTATCTGAGTGCAAAGTATAAAATCACATCTTTCATTCAGAAGTTTCCAAATACCTAGATGATTTGCTGAATTTTTAAAAATATTGCATCAAAATGTTTAGCATCAGATTGCCATAATCAATGACTGGCATTCTAAGAATAAACACATGAGAATCGAATTTACAATCCCTGCCAGATTCCCCCAGGTAGTAAAACATTTGTTGGAGATTTCTTCCCTACCAAAAATTAAAGAAAGTTTCAAATTACTCTGCTTATCATGGAAAATTATTTCTGGCTCTTTGCATCTTTATCATGTTTCTTCTCATCTAAACACAGCAAGTTCTTCCCTCACATTTTTATTCAGTATCTTTTGGCTAAGCATAAAACAGTCACTATCAATTTCTCACCAGTTCCTGAACATTCCAAAGTTGAAATTATCTTAGAGTAGTTATTCATGGGGCTTGCAAGTTGAAATGTAAAAGCACTGAAAATCAATTTCATTACAAGCTTTGAAGTAAAGGGATGTTGCATCAAAAAACTTGACTGGTTGGTAGGTGGTATTTACTTATTTTATTCTGGAATGCTATAGCACAGCAGCTTTTAAAACCACTGAAAAACCCAGCTGGTGATTTTATGAATACATTCCCTGTACATAATCAGGGAAGTCTCAGCTTGACTGAGTATTTGCACAGAATTCACTGAAAAAGAATACATCTGTATTATTTCATGGCAGTGACTTCATTTATAACATTTTGTACTTCTGTCCTCATAGTGGCTGCTTCAGTTAACGATCTGGTTCCATCCAGGGTTGGATATTTTCCCTGGTGGGTATCAAAATAGTGCAACTAACAAACGGTTCTCAAAACCCTGAGGACAGTTCAAAAATCAAAGTTTACAGTATTTAATGGGCCAAAAGCCTATGATTTTAAAGTCATGCATACACAAACGAAGTGATGTGAAGAATAGCAATTGACACTCAGAAATTTTAATACACTGAAGAATCAGTGGTATACTAACTTCTATGAGAACCAGAGCTCTGCCCTAGCCCTATTCGCTCCAACTCGTGAAAAGACTTAAGAACGAAATGAAGTCCTAAGAAGGCCAAACCTAGAATTTGGTGTTAAGGGAAGACGTTTTAGTGGAAACTGCAAAGCCACAATCAATAGAATTCTAATGAGACCAGCTGCCTCCTTTCCCAAGGTTGGGGCTGGTTTTCTTCGTTCTTCCCCTCATTGTGACTAGTGTATCAAGGCAGAGCCTGAAGCTATTTCCTGATAGGTATCCACCTACCCCAAGTTAAATAGTGTAGTCCTTTAGAGTGCTGGGATATCTGAGGACCAAGAGGGCTGTCTACCAGCAGAGTTCTCTTGAGGGGTGCCTTCACTTTGGAAGGTTTAGGGAGTGGCAGGCTGGAGCAATGGAAAGAAGACACATAAGCCCCTCTCCAGTCTTAAAAATAAGACTTTATTTTTCTCTCTACCAAGTTCTTAGGTGAAGTGCTAAGGGCAGAGTGGTTTTAACCTACTAAAGAAAAACAAGGGAGTAAGATATCAATCTATCTTTGGTGCGACATAAAGGAATTCTCTGAAATCTCATGTCCAACTACAGTACCTTGCGGGTGACCAGAGAAGAGTTTTGACCAAAGCACATTCATTAGGCTTGCCCTGATGGTGGCAAGATTAGGCAGGTAACATGACTAAACCAAACAGACCAGGTCTAAGGAAAACAATGGCAGGAATGCTGTCACTCAGGGTCAGAGGCAGAAGTGGTAGAGCTGTGGCAGACGGGAGTGACTACCCCATCCAAAGAAGGCCTCTGCCCCTCCACTCCAGCTCATTGCTACTAAACAAGTGGATGCTTCAAGAAAATTTGGAAATCTCAGTTTTATGTGAATCTCCTGATTTTTAAAGTTTGTCAATCAATTTAAACAATTTTTTTTCAAAAACACTATGGCCAACACCATCCAGGCCAAGCAAAAAATATCTGTGAACTGGATGTGCTTTATGGATCACCAATTTGTAATTTCTGGCAGATGTATCCCTTATGTATCCCTTTCCAACTACATGAAAGTAGTTTATTGTTTGAGGATTCAAGAGATCTGGAGTTTCAATCTCTATATCAGATGGTGGGACTAATACTACCTGCCAAATAGACACAAGATACTTTTAAAATGAGATTAAGAATCAAAGTAATATAACAAATATATTGCATTGAATTGGAATTGAAGGTGATAATTTTATTTCCATTTTCATCTCAAAAGCTAGGTAGAAAGATAAATAAACAATGGAATCAAGGCCAAGGTACAAACTACAGTGGATTCAGGAAGAATATGGTGTTATAAAACATGTTGACAATACCTAATGCAGATGAGATTTTAAGAACAAATTTATGTTAAATAAATCACTCAGTTCTCTGATTTTTAGAACGGGTATTGCTAGCATCCAGAAAAGAAAGAAATCATAGCAGATATGGACCAAAGTAAGAACAGGAAGTCCTACCTAAAGAAAACCTGAAAGTGTGCCTCTAATACATGACCTATCACCATATGATTCAAGTCAGGGAGAAAAGCAAAAAACCATTGAACATATATTTTAGTTTACAAACACAACCAAATAAGTTCATTTATTAGGAAAATAATCCTGGGTCAGTTTAAAGGAAACAAACTCTCCGTATATAATTTAAAAACAACTCACTGGGAACTTAACAAAATATGTGGCATGAATTTAAAAGGCCAGGTTCTGGACAAAAATAAATTCTTTGTGGTTGACTGAAATGTCTTACAAATTGCAATGTCAAAGACACTATCACAGAAAGAAATAGAACTTCTCTTTAAAAATGTAAAGATTGCTCATGCTGAAAATCATGTAAAAATAAAATTGTGAGAGAAAAATTCAGGACTCATCATGCATTATAATATTAATGATGTATTGAACTAGACACCCACGAGTGCCAATAAAACTGGAGAATTCTGAATAAGATTGATTGTGTCAATTACAATATCCTCATTGTGTTATTGACTTGTTTTATAAGATGTTGCTATTGGGGGAACTGAACAAACAGTACATGGGAACTTCTGCATTCTTTCTCTCTTTCTTTTTCCCCCTATACAATCTCATTAATGTTAAATGTAAATCTTATATTTCAATGAAATCATCAAGGCAGAAAGCTTGTCTTGTCTATGTCCCCCATGATGACTCACATAAAGGGATCACTCTATGAAGATCAGGTACCTCTGAATCAGAGACTACACTGGTCAAGGCTCAGACTCTTCCCTTTCACATCTGCATGGAATGAGCCCCGAGGAGGAGGGTGACTTGGTCACTTGACAGGCTTGGCAGGGATGGGGGCAAGCCCAGAAGATAGGTAGCACTAGCCAAGGAAGACAAAGGATCCAGAGTAGTGAGGGGAGTTTAGCCTGGCACAGTGGTGCACACCTGTAATTCCAGATATTCCAGAGGCTAAGGCAGGAAGATTGCAAGTTCAAAGCCAGCCTCAGCAACTTAGTAAGACCCCATCTCAAAGTAAAAAATTAAGAGGATGGGAGTGTAGCTTAGTGGTAGAGCATCCCTAATAAAAATGTAAAATATCAATAAAAAATTTTAAATATCAAAAGGTAGGAATCTTGCTAAATAGGTACTTAAAAATCAATGTCAATCATGGACAGAGAATAAAGAGAGCAAAAACTGAGTTGTTTTCTTCAGTCAAAGAAAAATATGAGGGAACTTCTCATGCCATATTTGCCTTTGAAAGAGAAAGGTAGTTGGTGCAATTTCAGATATTAGGAATTTCTGTATCTTATTGCTGCTGGTCATGGTCAGCCTCTGGGTTGGCACACTGCGTTATCAGTATCTTTATACACTTACTGCCTATAAGACTACCTGGCACTTCACAAATTTACATATTTTATCTTAAAAATGTAAAATGAGAGAATAAAAGCCTGAAGATTAACAAAATGGTAGAGTAAGGATCGTCCTCAGGTGGTAGTATTACCTGAAAATTCATTGTATGGACAATGGTCTTAGACTGCCTGGGCTCAAATCTTGGCTCTGTCCCTAACTAGCTATGAAAGTTACTCAACCTCTCTCCTCCTTAGTTTTCCACCCTTGAAATGAGGATGATGACAATAACACCACTGGCTTCAAAGGTTTTTGTGAAGCTCAAAAGTCTATTGAGACAAGAGCACATAAGCACAAAGCTTAGTAGACAATAAACACTCAATGAACATTAGCTGTTGCAGGCCATAACAAAAATCTCAGTGGACATGGACTACTTAACTCCTGCTACCAGCTTCATTTTGCACAAGAAGAAGGTGGGAAAATTCAACCAACTTGCCTAAAGTCAAACAACTTAAAGTTGGAAAATTCCAATTTTAAGTCAAGATACTGCCTCAAGATTCCATGCTTTGACATTCAAATGACAGTTGCTTCTTTTAGGGGGATAAAGATAAAATATGATAAAGGACCTAAATACCAAAAGCCATATATATAAATTATCAAGTTGTATATACTTTGGACAGTAAACACCAAAAAAAAATATGAAAAAGTGGTCTCAGATATTGACAGAAATTATTTCTAAGGTCATCTAATTGGTATAGAGACAGTTTTATAAATAAGAAGGAATGCAATGGTTAACTTTCTATTGCCTTGATGACTCTGGAGAAAATCTTCCAAAATGGTCAAAGTAATTTCAGAAGATTAAACAAGAAACCACTGAAAGTCAGTGACTTGTGGCCTCTGAAAGAACTGGTGTAACTAGAAGACAGAGGATGCTAGAGACTTACTTGTCACTGTATACTCTTTTAACTTTTCTAGCTTTTTTAACCATGTGTGTATTTACAAAAAGAAATAATTAAGAAATTAAATGATCAAGACTTAAAGGGTGTGTATCTAGTTTGATATTATAGGAAGTTAGAGTATCAAGCAAATTATCCTGAGTGGTTAGTGAATTAGATAGACCTTGGCTTCAAACCAAAATGACATTTATGATTTCTCTTTAATTGAATAGTGTTAATAATGTTCAACTGCACGTAATCTCATTACCAAGTACTTTAATAACTTTTCTTTCAATGCGATTTTAGTCCTTTGATATTAAGGTTTAATGAACATTTTGAAGCCTGGTCTCAATTTTATATTTGTTATATTTAGATTATTTTAAATTTTATATTTAAATTACATTTATATTTCCTTACTTGTCTGATGTGACAATAATGAATGCTATGGGAAACCGAATGATGGACCCCCAAAGATATTCATATGCTAACCCCCAGAACCTATGAACCTCCAGATGTGATTAAATTAAGGATTTGGAGATAAAAGAGTCTCCTGGATTATCCAAGTGGGTCCAATGTAATCACAAAGGTTCATACTAGAGGAAGGCATGCTAGAGAAGGAGATGTGAGGAGTGAGTAGAAGGAAGTGACAGCCACAAGTCAAGGCATGTGAGCAGCCTCTGGAAGCTGGAAAAGGCGGGAAGCAGACTCTCTCCCAAAGGGTCCAGAAGGAATGCATTATGACCATTACCTTCATTTTAGCCCAGAGAGACTCCTTTCAGACTTCTGACCACTAGCACTATAATTCTGTGTAAAGTCTCTAAGTCAATGGTGATTTGTTATAGCAGCCATAGGAAACTAATACAACTGCTCTGCTTCCAGTTCTTCAAATATTATAGCTACAAGAACAAATACACAGATAACAGTAAAAATCTAAAGATAACACAACACTATAAAGATTTTAGTATAAGAGGAGATTTATCCACAAACTTCAACGTTATTAAAACAAGAGGAAACAACCAACAAAATGTCTCATTTCAATAAGAAAACAGGTGGTTATTAAGTAATCTTGAAAATGGAAACTCGTCATTGAAATTAAATTGGATTAAACAGTTCCTGACCTCCACTAGGGTATCAAGGTCTGCATTCCAGGAGAGTAGATCCAGGACCATAGAACTAAGAAGAGAGCAAGAGCAGGATGAAGGCCTGGAAGGAGGCGAGTATTTCTTGAGACAGAACAAGTTGAGCAGCCCAGATGCAATAGAGTGTGCAGTGCAAGGAACCTGTGAGGAAGGGGGAAGCCTGCCCCTGCTCCAGCTCCTGACCTGCATCTTCACTTACCTATGGGGAAGGACAGAGTTATTAGGACTTTCTCAAATGACTGAAATGGCCACAGTGATTTGCCCAACTTGTTCTTTCATCCTTCAGCTGCAATTAGGTCATCTACAGAAGATAAGCAACTTTTCTTATTTGGATCTACATTTAAGAATAACTGAACTTCTCAGTCTCCATAATGTCAGGACTTCAATCAGTACAGGACCTACATGTGGGATCATGTGGTTTTGTAAAATAGTAAAAGGGAAGAGAGAAATATTACTTTATAGCTTTGGTTTCTGTAGAGTGTTACTTAATTTCTGGTCTCTGTAAGAGTGTTGTTTAAATACTTATTTAAATTGTAACACTTCTATGCTAGGCTTTTTTTTTATTGCTCTTAGAGATCTAAGCTTACAGTTATCTTGAGAAATTGCTGTCTGTGGTGAAGGCCACTTTGTGATATCACTTGATGGTGTTTCACTGCCTTTGTTCTGCATCTGTGAACTGCTTACAGCAAGAATTCCTGGGCACAGTCTTTGGTCATGTAGGCCAAGAAATAATGTCAATACTTCATTCTTCTTTATGGCTGAATAATAATCCATTGTGTGTATATATACCACATTTTCTTTATCCATTCATCCGTTGAAGGACACCTAGGTTGTTTCCATACCTTGGCTATTGTGAGCTGAGCTGCTGTAAACATTGATGTGGCTGCATCACTGTAGTATGCTGGGTTTTTTAAAATATTTTTTTAGTTGTCAATGGACCTTTATTTTTATTTATTTTTATGCAGTGCTGAGAATCAAACCCAAGGCCTCACACATGCTAGGCAAGTGCTCCACCACTAAGCCACAACCCCAGTCCAGTATGCTGCTTTTAAGTCCTTTGGGTATATGCCAAGGAGTGGAATAACTGGGTCAAATGGTGGTTCCATTCCAAGTTTTCTAAGGAATCTCCATACTGTTGTCCAGAATGGTTGCACCAATTTGCAGTCCACCAGCAATGTATGAGAATGCCTTTCTCCCCGTATCCTCCTCAATATTTTTGCTACTTGTATTCTTTAAAATTCCCATTCTGACTGGAGTGAGATGGAATCTTACTGTAATTTTCATTTGCATTTCTCTAATTGCTAGAGATGTTGAACATTTTTTCATATATTTTTTGACCATTTATATTTCTTCTGTGAAGTGTTTGTTCATTTTCTTTGCTCATTTTTTGATTAACTGGAGAATATCATGCTAAGTGAAATAAGCCAATCCCCAAAAACCAAAGACCAAATATTCTCTCTGATATGTGGATGCTAACCCAAAACAAGGGGGGTGGGGAGGGGAAGAATAGAAATCCACTGGATTAGACAAAGGGGACAAAGGGAAGGGAATGGGGAGGGGAATAGGAGGGCAGTAGAATTAGTTGGACCTAACTTTCCTAGTCTTTTATTTGAATACATGACCAGGCTAATTCCACTTTATGTACAAACACAAGAATGGGCTCCTAAATAGAATTTTATACTCTATGTATGTGTCATTTGCCAAAATACATTCTACTGTCACGTATAACTAAAAAGAAAAATTTAAAAAAAAGAATTAATTTCTTATAAAAGCCCCATGTAACCTCATCTTGGGGCCTAGAATTTCAGAGCAATAGCTCATCTTGGTCCGCTGGTATAGTAAACCAGTTCTCCAACCCTCCATGTGCTGCTTGGTCTCTTGCCAAACATGATTTCCCACAACAAAACAATCTTGATAATTTAACTTCCTATGATCCTTCCTTCCCTCCTTCCACCTACTGACATCATGTTCTTGACTCCAAAAGAGGAATTGTGAAACATTGTTAAGAACCTAGTTGACACATTCATTTTAACCTTCTTTACCCTTAATTTTTGTGAACATAAACAATAAAAGTTCCAAGATCATTTAAAAGCAATTTATTAGTAGTTATTAAATCTATCTTTTCTATGAAACTAAAACTGGAAAGAAGGCAATGTTGCTCAGTAGAATGACAATACACTTGTAAAACAATATTTTGAAGGTGTTAATATGAAGAGTTAAATTTCATATAGACTAATAGAATCATTTCTATTTCACTTTCTTGACTTCTAATATAAATTTACCTAACTTTTAACACAAATTGAAAAAGTTAGTGGTATTAACTCATTTAAAATAGGTTAAATATGTTATGATTAAGTGGGATATATCTAACTATATTTTAGAAGATAATTCAGAGAAATACTTATATAGACTATGGAACAGTTAAACTTAACTTGTACTTATTGTGCTCAAATTAATCACCCTATTATCTTCATCTCACAATTCTCTACGCTTAGTTAAACACATTGTTTATAATATATTAAAGGTTGATACTTTAAAATAAGAATTAGATTAGCTTAAGATATGATCAGTAAATCAAATTAACTTGATTCTAGATTAAAGATAATAGAACAATCATTTTTACAAATATATGATGAATCAAGAATGTTAACTACTTAAATTTTTTTGTGTGTGTTGCCATTTACAGAATATTTGTATCATATAAGTCAGTCTGAGATTGTGCCTTGACCTAGGATCTTGTATCATATGTCAGTCTGAGATTGTGCCTTATCCTAGGTGGATATTAACCAAACTTCTGTTCCCTCTGACTTATTTGAGAAATAGAGAAAGGTCTGCATGCCTTTGTGTTGGGGAGATATCTTGGTTATTGCTTTTGGCTCCATGAATTGACTTCCCTGGACACTGGGATGAATCCAGATGTGAGCTTTCAGCCTAAGCAGGGCTATATATGCTACCTCACCTCCCCCAGCTGTGATGCCGGACGGCAAGTGACTCAAGATGAGGCTTTTGAAAGCTGCTTCAGTAGCTGAGATTTCCTTCCTCATGATAACAAAACTGAGACGTCAACATAGGGTTGAATTTCTGCTCCTTCCACTCCCCTGAAACTGCTATTGTCAAGATCCCCAATGACTTCAGGTCTCCAAAGCTAATTGTCACTTTTATTTTTCTCTTCCCTTACTCTAGGCAGCATTCAAAGCAGTTGACCTTTTTGTCTTCCATTTGACAACTGTGTTCTCTTAAAACTCTTCTCTTGGCTTCTGTAACACCAGACTCCCTTGTTTCCCTGATTTCACTAGCCATCTCTTCTTAGGCTTCTTGTCTGCCCTCTAATCAGCTGCTTTCAATGTTGGAGTGCTCTGAGGTTATTTCCTGGGCAAGTTTCTCATTTCTATCTGTACTTTTGCCCTAGAGATTTCTACACAGACCCTGCTCTTTTAAATGCCATATACGTAATAATGACACAAATCTCATTTCTGGGGCTGAGCTGGTGGCTCAGTGGTAGAGTGCTTGCCTCATATGTGTGAGGCACTGGTTTCAATTTTCAGCACCACATATAAAGAAATGAATAAAATAAAGGTCATCAACAACTGAAAAAGTAAAACAAAATAAAAAAAAAATTTAATTTCATTTCCAAAACCAGCCTCTCGCTTCTGCATGTTTGACCTCCCTCTAAATGTCTTTGGAATCTCAAACCTCCCATGGTAGATAATTCATGAATCCCACATTCTAGCCACCCAGCTTTCATCCTGAATTATCTGCTTTCCTCTCAACCTTTTCTGAGTAAATAACCTTAGACCCAGTTGGTAGCATCAAAAATATTGGCACTATCCCTGCCTGATTTCTCTCATTTCCTTAGCTTCCCAATTAACAAATCTTGTCAACTTAGGTCCAGAATGTGCTTGGAGTCCACCCACTTCTCTCTACCCATTATTATCACCCTAATCCAAGACAATGTCATGCCCCATCTCCATACCACAATTTCTTCCCAATCTATCACCCAGTGTCCACTCTTGTGGCCAATCACTTCCTGTCAGAGCATCATCTGACTTCTTGTTATTCAGGTATGGCTTAAATTTAACCTCCTCAGAGGAGTGTTCCATGGACAGTCATTGTCAAGTAGTCTCTCCCACTGAGAGCTAATTTTGGTATAGCTCTGCCCTGTCCTGCTCCATTTCACTCTCCTTATAATTTCCCACAATTGGAACATATACTCTATGCCTCATACACCACTGTACCCCTAGAACCTCGTACAGAGTACACACTAGTTGAACATTTATTGAATGACTAATTGAAAAAGTAATTGTGCACCCTGGAGCATCTCTGAAAATTTTTAAATCTTCCGTTAACCCACAAACTTCCATGCATTTCACAGTAGTTCCGATATTCTACACCAACAGCTTACTGAGCTAGTCCTAAAATGCACCTCAGTTTACAAAACTGAGGTCTTTGTCTTTTACTTATTTGATTTGAAAGGTTTAATGCAGAAAGATACTATCTTTGTCTATCAAATTGCAACATTTTTAAATTTATCATTGATATTTTAACTTTGTTAATAGAATTTAATGTTTACTCAATTAGCATTTGTTTATTTTTATTACTATGTAAAAGTAAACTTATAAATTTAAAAGGAACAATTTATAGTTAATTTAAATGTCATATTACTGTCTTTCATGTTATGTTTATTTTACATCCCTGTTTATTTTTCCTTCTCAAAGATTATATGATTATTGATTGTTGTTCTTTGATGTATTTTATGCACATCATTTGCATTTAACTCCTTTGGAACTTGCTTCACTGTAAGATGGAAAGTAAGGATCCAACTTTATTCTCTCCTAAATGAACCTCATTTGCCCAACACCAGTTACCCTCTAGTATATCATGTTGCCAGTAATGTGAACTGGAGGCCATATTTATGGTGGAAAGATGGTCTTGAGTTTAGATGGCATGAGCTAAAACCAGACTGGTTCTCTTATTTACATGTTGGCTAACACTTCTGACACTCAATTCCTTTATCTGTAAAAATAGGATAATAGTATCTATCTCCAAGAGGTGTGTCAAGAATAAAGTAAGGGCTGGGGATATAGCTCAGTTGGTAGAGTGCTTGCCTTGCAAGTGCAAGGCCCTGGGTTCAATTCCTAGTGCTGCAAAAAAAAAAGACAAAAAATCAAAAAAAAAAAAAAAAAAGCAACATGATCCCTGGCATATGGTGAGTTGCTTTACTGATCTCATTAATGTTACTATTACTGTTCTTCAGCTTATCTAATATCTGATAGGGTAACTACTTGTGACCTTTTTTATTTTTTTACTTTTCGGTACCAGGAATTGAACTCAGGGGCACTCAACCACCGAGCCACATCCCCAGCTGTATTTTGTATTTTATTTAGAGACAGGGTCTCACTGAGTTGCTTAGTGCCTTGCAGTTGCTGAGGCTGGCTTTGAACATGAGATCCTCCTGCTTCAGCCTCCTAAGCAGCTGGAATTACAGGTGTATACTACTACACTTGGTCTTTTTATTATTATTATTATTATTATTGTTATTATTATTATTATTATTTCTTAGTCTAATCATTCAAATTCAGATAGAATTTTGATTGAAATTGTATTGAATATATACCTAATAGGATTACCACATTTATAATACACAGTCTTCTCATTCAGGAGCATATGTCTCTCATTTTTCAAGCTTATATTAATGATCTACTCTCTTTTTTCATTCTTATTAAGTATATTCCCAGATCATTTATGTATATTATTGCCATTCTGAATGGATTCTCTTTTCTAGATGGCTAGTCCTATTTGGAGTTCTGCCCTAATTTGAATAATTTTTTTTCTAAATGTGTAGTCAATCTTGCCTAATGATTTCTCTTTTATCTCCTTTTTCATTGGTTAGACATGTCTGATGTTTGTCTATCTTACTGGCTCTTTAAAGATTTAAAATATCAAGTCGAATTTTTTTTTTTTTTGGTCTATTTTATTGTCCCTGAGTTTTTTGTTTTGTTTTTTCTCTTTTGGTCCTGGAGATTAAACTTAGGGGTGCCCAGGGTGCTCTACCACTGAGCTACATCCCCAGCACTTATTATTTTATTTTGAAATAGAGTCTTCCTAAATTGCCATGACTGCCTTAAATTTGTGATCTTCCTGCCTCAGCCTCCTCAAGTTGCTGGGATTACAGACGGGGGTCTTCATGCCAGGCCATTGTTCCTGCTTACAATTTTTCTTTTAATTATAGATTTATTGATTTTTTTATGTTTTTGTGGTTTTCCTCCCAACTTTTTAGTTATGTTTGTTTTTCATTTATAAATTTTGCTACACCCCAAATAATTGTTTTCCCCTGGGGTGTTCTCATTCTTAATTTCTAAATTGTCAGGGACTTTTACTTCTGGCAACTCTACGCTAGAAAATTCAACACTTTCACTGAAAAAACTAAATAACAAAAACCTCCTTAAAATAGCATTAATTAAATTATTGACATTCCACATACATCCTTTTATGTCCTTCCCTACTTAATGGCTTCAGGCTTTGCATTTAATTCTCTCATTCTTTTGGAACTCCAATTAGCTGTGTATTTGCCATCTCTTACTGTCTAACAAACTGTACGGACCTAATGACTTAATACAGCATAAATTTGTGATCTTACAGTTTGTATGGATCAAGTGGCAAAGCTTGGCTTAAATGGGTCCTCTGATCAGGTCCCCATAGCTGAAAGCAATTGTTGGCCTGGCTGTGATCCCTTCTAGAGTTTTGAGTTCTCTTCTAAGCTTACTTGTTGTTAGTAGAATTCACTTCCTTGGGTTTTAGAATCCTCTTTTTTGCAGGCCTACCAGTCAAAGATCACCCCTAACTCTGAAGCCCCAATTCCTTGCCATGTAAGTTCCTTCAGCATGAATGTTTACTTCTTCAAGAGCAGCAGGAAAATCTCTAATGTCTAAAACCCCCATTAAAGGGCTCAACTGATTAGGTTAGGCTCCCCAAGATAATTTCCCTTTCACTAATTGAAAGACAGCTGTTTAGAACCGTAATACATCTGCTAAATCTCTTCACTTATTCCATATAATGTAATATAATCCCAACAGTGACACATATCTGTGATCAACTGGGAGGGATTATACAGGGATATACACTAGGCAGGGATCTTGAGTGTCATCTTGGAATTCTGCCTTCCACAAGGTGATATGGTTTGGAAGTACTTTGTCCTGGAAGAGTTCATGTACTGCAAATTTGGTCCACCAGTGTGGCAATGTTGAAAGGTGATGGGATTTTAAGAGCTGAGTCCTAGTGGAAGATCATTAGGTCTTGGAGGTGCTGTCCTTGGAAGGAATTAAAAGTAGTTTTCATGTGATTCTGGTTAGTTCTCAGGAGAGAGTTGTAAAAGACCAAGGCGCACCTCACATCTTCATTCTCTGGCTTCCGTCTCACCATGTATTTGCTCCTCTTACATGCTCTCAACGTAATGCCATCTGCCATGTTATAACCCAGTCAAGAGCACCTTTATCAGAAGCCTAGGGGACTGCCTGATCTTGGACTTTTAGCTTCCAAAAACTGTGAGTGAAACTTGATGTTTCACTCAAGTGAAACAAGTCTGACTTGTTTCAAGTCTTGACTTCAAGTCTCAGGCATTTTGTTATCACCATGGAAAACAGATTAATATACAAAGTATGAAATATCTCCTTATTTTTTCTCCAAAAGCACCTCAGTTTTTCAACACCATTCATTGATAGTCCATTTCTCAATAGGTTTCAAATGCTGCAGTTAACATATAGCAATTCTCAATATGGATCTTAGTATGCATTTGGCTCTGTTTCTGGAATTTTTATTCTTTTCTACTTACTTGTCTTAATGACTTGTAGTAGTTTAACATTTGGCAGAGTTAGTTCTATTTCATTATTCTTTCATTTCTTTCTCTTTTTTCTGTAGAGAAATTTCTTGTTTAATTTTTGCTTTTTCATTTTCCTACATAAATTTAGGAACAACTTGCCTACTAAAATAAATCTGTTGTTTTTTCATCAAGACCACAATAAATTAACAAATTAACTTCGAGGAAATTGATTTAAAATGCTAATCAAGCACATGTCTTTCTATTACTTGAAGTGTTTTGTATGTGTTCCTTCTTTCTGTTTTAATATTTTCTTTGCATAGGCCTTGCAAATTTATGAAAAAATCGATTTGGAACTTTAATTTTTCCCATGCTTGGAATAGTTTCAATGACATTGGAGTTAACTTTTCTGAAATGTTTTACAGAAATTTCTGTAAAGTTGTTTGGAGCTGGTAATTTTTTAAGAAGATCACCCTGTGACAACTGCTATTTCTTCTTAGAAATTGGTTTGTTTACATTTTCTATCTTTTTTATGGTAATTTATTCATTTCATCCAGGTTTCTCAATTTATTTGCATAGAGCTGAGAGAAGTAATCTCAGAATTCTTTGAATGTCCTTCTTCTGGGGTTACTTTCCCATTGTCATATATTAATTTATGTGGTTACACTTGCCCTGTGTTTTTCCTTTATTAAGCTAGTTAGTTTGTATGCTTTACTTTGTTTTTAAGACTTTGTTTTTAAGACTCTTTTAAAGACTCAGGTTTCAGATTATTTTCAGTCAGTTTTTCTATTTTTTAAATTCATTAATTCTGCTTTGATTTTACTAATTCTTCTGTTTCCTTCAGTTTGTTTTTCCTTTTCAAATTTTAAGTTGATAGCTTAACTAATTTGTTTTTATTCTCTTTATATGAATAATATAAATATTTAGGGCTATGATTTCTTGAGTAGAATGTTACAATTATTATTATTTAATAATGAATAATTAATTTTTTTAGAAATTCTGGAATTTTAGTTTATAACAACTTCTTAAGAAGTTAAGAATATAACTTCTAATTATATTCTTAAATCTTGATTAAGAATAATATATTCTTAATTAGATATTAATAATACATTCTTAATTTATATTACATATAATTATATATTGTAAATGGTATATACACATATATGATGTTTATTAAGAATTTTTAAGTTATCATATGAAAAGTACATTTTATTTTATGATTTGTTTCTCCTTTTGATTGTGCTCACAAAGTTATTTGTGATCAAATGTACTGAGAATTACTATATGATCAAAATTTATGATCAGTTTTCCTGACTTGCTCCATAAATGTTTGAAAACAAAGTTGTTGTATTTTTAATTTTCAGGATCTGAATTCAACACGCATCATATCTGATTTTTCTAAAAATGTTTTTTAGAAAATAGACTGGTGTTCACCAAGGTTGGGATGGTTGGGAAGATACTGGCTAAAGTTAGATAGGAGAGATAAATTTCAAGAGGTCTATTATACAGCAAAGTGACCATAGTTAATGACATTTATAGTCTTGAAAATTGTAAAAAGAGCAGATGTCATGCTCTCACCACAAAATGATAACTATATGAGGTAATACAGTTGTTAATTCACTACATTTGACCATTGCACAATATATATGTACTTCAAAACATCATGCTGTTTACAATAAAAACATACAAGGTTATCTGTCAATCTTTTTTTTGTAATCAAAACTTCAAATCCCAAGGATTCTCACAAAACATTACAAATGACAACATGAAGAAAAACATCTTACGCAGCAAACAAAGTTCAGCTACAGAATATAATCCTTAAACTGGCATGACATTGGTACTTTGAATAATCTCAAATTTCTAAATAAAGAATGTTGCTCAAAGCCATGTATTCATACATATCAATTGCATAAGCAATTTATGTGTTATAAAGATGAATATTCCTGAAGATTCTACACCAATTGGACAGCAACTGCTTAATGTGAAGACTAGTTGGACTTTTTAAATCTCTAATGTATTTTAAGAGTACAGCTTCTATTATTGTCTTCTGGCATGTGTTCATTTTTTTTTAAATAAAATAAAAATAAATAAGTCACTTGAGTAGGTCAGTTATATTAGTATATTTTTGCCCATTTCTCCTTGTAATTTCTATCATTTCTGCTTTATGAATGTTATTGGTATTTTGATTGGTGCATGGATTTTCTGACTTTTGTGTCTTTGCTGTCAATTGTTCCCTTTGGCATTATAGAGGACATGGGTTATAAATGCTTTCTATCCTGAATTTCACTTTATCTGATATTGACATCTTAAGAACTACTTTAATTGCAACTCTTCTGAAAGTTTTAGATGTGTCCCCTGCATGCAGAACCAAGTTACATTTTCCTTTAGTCTCCAATCTGAAAACAATTTTTCTTTTGACATATGAGTCAAACTCATTTACTTTACATTTATTGATACGATAGGTATGTTTGACCTTAGGTCTGTCATAGTGTTCTAGGATATGTTACCAGATGAGAACTGTTTTTAAAGTCTTTCCAGTTGTTCTTTTGTGTGTGATATTTTTAATATTTTAAGAAGACCTACACGTTTGATTTTCTATTTACCTTTACTTATTTAGATACTATTAGTTCCATGTGAAGACCAATAATAATGGAATGGAAGGAAGGAAGAAACTAGAAGAAAAAGGGTAAGTTTATTACTACAAAAGAGGAACTGGTAAGAAAATAAGGGAAAAATAGATACTATGGAAATTCGTAGAAGATATGAGGAAATAGAAATTGGTAAAGCCCTCTTTCTTTCTCTTTGTCCCTTTGTCTCCATTAGGAGTCAATAAAATTACATTTTTTATGGTTTGTAAATTTTCTTTTATTTCCAGTATTGTCAACTTGAAATAATACCTTGTAACTTTTAGATTCTGTAGAGGAGACAGCCTCCCTCTTTCTCTCCCACACTCTCCCAATGTATTAGCTAATTAATTTTTACACTTGACCTTAGTCAAAATAATGAGAAGCAAATAATTAATTTCTAAACTGTGAGCACACACAAGGTTGACTTTCTGTCACCCTTAATCTCTTTATTTGTTGGAGTCTCTCTTCTATTGTTAAACGTATTTAATTCTCACCACAAATTCTTTTGCTATTGTTTTCCTAGTCATACTTGGCTAATGAAGTTCAATGACCTCCTCAATAAGTTCCCATAGATATCCTATTTCTTGAGTTCTGTTGTGCTCAAATGTTTCCAAAATGTCCTTTAAGGCCTTTCCTTCTCAAGAAATCTTTTCAACCCCTTAAATTTTTTTTCACTTTACCAATTTCTATTTCCTCATATCTTATTTCCACAAATTTCCACAGTGTCTGGTTTTCCCTTATTTTCTTACCAGTTCCTCTTTTGTAGTACTGAATTCATCTTTTTTCTTCTAGTTTCTTCCTTCCTTCCTTTCTATTATTTTCCATAGTGCTCAGGATCAAACCCAAGTCCTGGCTATTTGCATTTGTTTTCTATACAAAAGTTCAAAGCACTACTATTGAAACCACCTCATATGCACAGCCAAAGGACACTTTCTTGCCAGGCAAAGGCTCTACCACTAAGCCATGCCCTCAGCCATCTTTCACTTTTTTCATTTGAGTTCTGTCACCAAATATTTCATTTTTCTCACTTTCTGCCTCTGTCTCCCTCTCCCCCGCACCTCTCTTTCTAAGTGTTTATATAGTCCTGCTTTGTGGTCTTTTTTACAGAAATAATTGCTTCATGTGCCATTTTAATAATATCCATTGTAGCCAGACATGGTGGCGCACGCCTGTAATCCCAGTGACTCGGGAGGCTGAGGCAGAAGGATCACAAGTTCAAAGCCAACCTCAGCAACTTAGTGAGGCCCTAAGCAACTCAGAGAGACCCTGTCTCAAAATAAAATATAAAAAAGGGCTGGGGATGTGATTCAATGTTTAAGTGTCCCTGGGTTCAATCCCTTGCACCAAAATAAATAAATAAACAAATGTCCATTACAATGAATTGAATGTGTGTCCAAATTCATATGTTGAAATACTAATGTCAATGTGATGGTATTCTGAGGTGGAGCTTTTTTTAAGTCATTAGGTCATGAAGGTGGAGACTTCATGAATGAGATAGTACCCTAAAATAAGAATAGGCCAGAAAGCCAGCTAGCTCCACCAGTGAGAACATAGAAGATAGCTATCTAAAACAGGAGGATGCCCTCACTAGGAATTGTACCCTATAATCACCCTGATGTCGGACTTCCAACTTATAGATCTGAAAGAAATACAAATTTTTTGTTTAAGGCACACAGTGTGTGGTTCGTTTTAAAGCAGCCCAAACTGACTAAGACAGTCTTACTTTGTGGAAATATCAGATGTTCTTTAGCATCATTTCCTGGAGTGTGTTGGTCTCTTGACTGATATCAGTACTCATGTCTTTTTCATGTAGTATCTTTTTATCAGAGCTGTTTCTAGGTTTTGTTTTGTTTTGTTTTTGGTCAGTGGGGTTTAGAGAATGAGATTTTTCCTATCTGACTATTTGCATTCATTTCCTATACAAAGGTTCAGAGCACTACTACTAAAACCACCTCACATGCACTGCCAAGGACACTTACTTAAACACATTGTAATCAGCAAAGCACTTTGTATATATGCTCTTACTATTATTTTTGTCCTATCATTATCTTATGAACCAGACAAGGTAATTATTTTACCCATTTTTAGATGAGGAGATTTAGAATCAAATTATATCATTTTTCTGACTAGTTTGTAATTAGAACCTGCTCTGAGTCTAGACTTCACTATTAAGTGTATAGAAATAAATTCTTCCCTTGTACTTATCACAGTATCTTTCCTTTAGGTGCTTTTAGCAGTCAGAAAATTTTTGTTGTTGTTGTTCTTAGGAAATCACTAGATAAAAGAGTAAATTTGTTTATATTTCATGTCCTTTGGATTTTAAATTAGGTAGAATCTGGAGTGCTCTTTAGGAAATATTGTGCCGATTCCCTGTACCATGGGCAATCAGCTGACTAGCTAGAATTTAATGTGCCAGGTCTTCTGGCACGTTTCTTTACCTTTATTTTTAATTTATGTGTGTGTGTGTGTGTGTGTGTGTGTGTGTGTGTGTGTGCTTTGTGTGTTTGGTACTGGGGATTGAACCGAGAGATGCTTTACTGCTGAACTATTACCCTCAGACCATTTTTATTTTGTGAGAGGGTCTCGCTAATTTGGTGAGGGTAACTTTGAGTTGCTGGGATTATAGCATGCTGCACAATGCTCAGCTAGTTTCTTTACCTTTAAAGGGCCTAGGTTTAAACTCTATTAATCTAAAACTAATATTCAAAGAGACTTAAAACTCAGTACCTACTGAACTGAGACAAAGCCGTGACATTTGGAATCAAACACCAGATTGAATCACAATATGAGACTCTCATACACTACCATTCTGCAGAAAAGGTAAAGAGTTTCCTTACAGGAGAAGACTGCATGGAAAAGACAACAGGCCCTTTTCAGACCCCCTCCAGTGTCACGGTCAGCCTTCCAGCTTCTCCAGTTCAGTTTTACCCAGTTCCTCAAGGCAAGACAGATACTAATGTCTGAGATGATCCTATGGGACAGGAATCTGGAAAGGGTCTTCTTTCTTTTTTCTACATGTTTTTCCTATCTCTGTGTCTCATCCCTCATTGCCTCTCTTTGAAATAACATTGACTATGATTATACTCGACACAAACACAGATCTCGCTTACTACATGCAGATATGGTGTTAAGCACTGCAGTTAGTGCTTGAGAAATAATTCTTATTGAAAGTTATCTTAAAATCTTGATCTATTCAGAGGGGAAAAAAAATCTATGGAAATTCAATCAATAAAGTAGGGAGACTTTCAAGCAATAGCTTATTGTTATCTCCAATCTGGAAATGTAGCAACAAATATACTTTGTGGTTTGCACAGTTTTTGTTTATTATACATCATTTTCTCCTTCAGCCAGATTTGTGGCTTATAAAAATAACCAAATATTTGCTTACAAATTGTTATAATGAAAATCTGTAGCCTGCTGCAGTAAGATTCATGGTCATGATAACTTTGAAAGCATTTGTTTGCATTGGGAGTGTGGCGGAATAATTTAAATTTAAAATTTTTGCATAAATTATTTATGTGTTGAGTCCATGATGCAGTGCAATTACTATAACATTTTTTAGAAGCAAGGCAGAAGTTTAAAATTTATAAATACCTTTTTACGTTTTGGCGGCGCTAGATATAGTTTTCTAGAAAGCTGTATTTTTTGTTGTTTGAATAGCAGTTAGCTGTTTCCACTCTCTAACAGATGGAACCAAAGCATTGTGAACATTTTTATTAAAACAGCAAATGAAGCTATGAAAGAAGTGTCGCGTTGCCAAGTATTCATCTTGCAAATTAAATTCTACAACTTAGCAGGTGGTTTAAGTTCCCTTCAGAAATTTAAAATCAGCTTATTTCATTTCTCTGTGGTTTAACAGAGACACAGGTTCACTGCTGCATTCGCTTACAGGGAATCTGTTTGCATATTTCTTAGAATTGGCAGTTGGGAAAATATTTGCTAACTCTCACTCAGAACGGCTTATGATTGCCACATTCAGATGGTTGGTTCTTCAATTTCCTTCACTATTAATTTCTACCATTTGTCTCTGGAGTCTGTTTAAAGCCCACAATCAGCATGGTTTTTGACCATTTTAATACCCTACATCACTGAACATACTGTCACTATACTACCCAACACTGAAAAGTTCAATATTCAGTTTAGAAAATGACAGTGATATAGAGTCATTCATTGGTTCTATGGAGGATTGATCCCAGGTCCCCCACAGATTCAAAGATCCATGGATGCTTAAATCCCTCATATAAAATGATGCAGTATTTGCATACAACCTAGGCATCCCTTCCCATATACTTGAAATCATCTCTACATTACTTAAAATACCTTATACATTGTACATGCTATATAAATAGTTGTCAGATTGTATCACTTAGGGGGAAATGACAAGAAGAAAGTCTGCACATGTTCAGTATGGACAATATTTTAAAAATATTTTCAATTCAAAGTTGGTTGAATCCACAAATGTGGAACCTGCAAATAGAGAAGGGCCATTGCAATCAGCACTGTCAGGTCTCTAAGATTATAGTGGTGAGCGAAGGCAAATCAGATACACGAAAGAGCTACCATTAGTGGTCATTTCATATGTAAAGAATGAGAACTGCCTTATTGCCTTCACTGCTTCTGATGTCACTGCCGTAGGATTAATTTCACAAAAACATCATTTTCCCTGCACAAAAGTTTTCAATATTTCTCTACTCCCTGCAAAATAATAGTTAGACTCATCACTCACAGACTTCTTTAATTTAGCCCCAAACTCTTCTTAAATTACTTTTCAGAAGATTTTCT
Source organism: Glaucomys volans (assembly GCA_020662805.1). Lineage (NCBI taxonomy): Eukaryota > Metazoa > Chordata > Mammalia > Rodentia > Sciuridae > Glaucomys > Glaucomys volans. The sequence continues at coordinate 401,798 of JAJEJO010005679.1, read as the reverse complement.
TCTTTTCCAGGTCAACGAGACTATTTATTTATTGTCTCCCAAGCAAGATGGTATTTCTCTGACTACCTCTCCCTTCACATGTACTGATGCATCTTCCTTTGCCTCTTTTGATTATCTAAGTCCTTATTTTCTCTTCAGATATAACTTAAATCACAGTATGGTGAAGTCCTCCTTAGCTATCCTAGCATGCTCTCATTTCTTCTCCTTTAAACCTCTTCAACACTCCTTCCTACATGGTAGCTTGTAACTATTCTTTATTTTCCATGTAGATATTCTGTTTCTCCAATTAAAGTGTGAGATCCTGAAAGCAGAGATGCCATTTTATATAGTGAAATACTAGCACCCCAGTGTCCAGGACATAGTAGTCCTGTGTGTTAATACTGGAAGTTAACCAATATTCCTAGGCTACATTCAGAAATAGAAAACACAATAGCTCAAAGTCCTGAAGATTTAAAATTAAAGATAAAGGTTTGCTTGTCCAACACACTTTCTCTTCTCCCTTCTCCTGACCTTTTGTGGACTCCATACCCACTCCTTGTGGAGTTGTCCATTATAGTGCTGGATTTGACAGGATAGATCTGTACACAACCTTCAGATATTAAAAAATTCCAAAAAGTCTAACCTCACTAACACTGTACCCCCAGCATGCTTTGGCTCAGGGTGATCATACCATCACTCGGGAACCCACACTAAGATTATAGCCTCTTTTCAGAGAATTGCTGGTGAAGATGCAAAGGAATGAGGTGTGGAAAATCATTCACTGGCTCTTAAAAGTCTTTCTTTCTTTCTTTCTTTCTTTCTTTCTTTCTTTCTTCATTTCTTCATTTCTTTCTTTCTTCTTTTGTGGTTCTATGAACCCAAGGCCTAGTGTATGTTAAGCAAGTACTCTAGCACAGAGCTATGCCCCCAGCCCTAGCTCTTAAATCTTTTTCATAGAAGAGGCACACATGTACTGGTAGAAAGTAGGACATATAGATCAATGAAATACAGTGTGAGCCCAGAAGTAAACCTTTACATCAATGGTCAATTGATTTTTCAAAAGGGGACTAAGACAGTGGGAAGAGTCTACCTATTATTTGGTGTTGAGATAACTAGATATTTACATTAAGAAGAAGGAAGAAGAGGAGGAAGAAGAGGAGGAGGAAGTCAAACCACCATTTCATATCATATATAAAAATTAACTCAAAATGGATCATAGACCTAAATATTAAAGCTAAATGTAAAACCTAAAATTTTAAAACTCAACACAAGAATAAAACTTCATGACCTCCGATTTTTTACATGTAACATAAACAACAAAAGAAAAAGTAGATTGGACTTCATTAAAATTTTAAAAAAACAACTTTGAGCTTCAAAGGACATTATCAAAAAGTAAGGCAACCAAAGAAATGAGAGAAAACATTTGCAAATCTTATTATCTTACAAGAGACTCAAATTCAGAAAACATAAAGCATGCTTACAAATCAACAATAAAAAGGCAAACCAATTAAATGAGCAAAGGATTTAAATTGACATTTATCCAAAGAACATATACAAATGGCCAATAAGGAGGTGAAAAGATGCTCAAAATCAGTCATCATTAGGAAAATGCAAATCAGAATCACAGTGAGATACCACAAAGGATAGCTAAACTTAAAAGACAGAAAGTAAGTAGTGCTGGTGGAGAAGCAGGAACCCTTAAACATTGCTGGTGGGAACATAAAAGGAAGTAAGTGCTTTGGGAAGCACTCCATTGCTCCATTGGCAATTCTCCCTACTGAGCCTGGAATCTTAGCAGCTTAAGAAAAACAGCTATCACACCACACAGCAATCACACTCCTGGGATAAAACCTCTTAACAAATACTTATAGCAGTATCATCAAAATAAGCTCAAAAGTAGAAACAATCCTAATGTCCATGATTAACCCAATATGATATATTCATATAATGGAATATCATTTAATCATAGAAAGGAATGAAGTGCTGATACATGATACAAACTTTTCTATGTTTAAACATGTATAAACCTTAAAACATATGAAAGAAGCCAGTAACAGAAAGGTCACATGTCATATGAGTTGTCAAAAATAAGTAAACCCATAGAGACAGAAAATAGGTTAGTAATGGCCAGGAAATGATAGAAAGGAGAAATGGGGAGGAACGGCCATGGATATGGAGTTTCTTTAGTGGAATAAAAATGTTCTGAAATTAGTGATGAGAGCTGCATAACTCTGTAAATACACTGAAAAACTACTGAACCTTATGATTTAAGAGGGTGGATTTTATGGTATGCAAATTATAGCTCAAAACAGCCTTTTTTAAAAAAGAAACACCCATTGTTTCTGTTCACTTTCATTGATCAAAGAAAGTCACATGGCCACCGTTACTCTGATGGGATAGGGAGGTACAATCTTTCCATGTGCCTGGAAGGAAAGTGGAAATATTTGGTGAAGTGAGCAACACCGATTACTACAACAGAGACTCTCAGTCTTAGCCACACAGGAGGGCATATATCTCAAGGTAGGCTAATGGTAGTACTACACCCTCCTGGGTACAATTATTGGTCTAGTAAGAAGGGCACATAAACAAAACCAGGCCAAACAGTCCTTCTCCAGAACTAATGTATGTTACAGGCAGAAAAATGTTATAATTTAGTAGTAGGAAGATGAGAGCCTGAAATATTGGAAAACATCTTACTGGCCTTATGGAGAAAGCTTGGATCCAGCTGTGACTGTTCAACCCTAAGATGCAAAAGAAGTTCTGATTAATAAGCCATTAGCAGCAAAACGGAATTCTAACCTTATAATTCTTGGCCCAGCAGATGTTGCACTTATTTCCAGAGAAATCTTGACAGTATTTCTTCTTTGCTGCCTTGTGGAATCTCCTCTTTTCCCCACACTGTTTCCAATGCCTAAGCAGAAGGATTCCCCTTCTCGGGCTTTCATGTTCCCCCTTTTCTATAACTGCACACTCCATCTCCAATGTTGCCCCCTGAGTGAAGGATTTTTAATGAGGTTTATTCTTTTACTGCTGGTGCTAAATAGCTTCTAATATGGCTCCTGGTGATTCCTACCTGTTTACATGTATGTGGGATCTTCTTCCTTTGAGAGTGGTCTGGATCTAGTGACTGACTGCTAGCAATTAGCACACAGCAACATGGCAGGACATCACTTCCAAAAATAAGTTATAATAAGGCTCTGATTTCAGATTGGTTTAATCTCGGTAGCCAGTAGTTACTCTACTGAGAGCCACTCTAATGCAAAGGCCCATTTTGCAAGGAACTGATGGGGACCCCAGCTAACAATCTACAAGAAAACTAAATCCTGCCAACAACCATGTAAGAAAACACGGAAGTGTACCCCAGGATGAACCTTGAGATTTCTGCAGCCCAGCTGACACCTCAGTTGCATCCTGTGACAACCCTGAAACAGGAGACCCAACTAAGCCATTCCCAGTGAGATAAATATTGTTAAGTCACTCTATTTTTTGTTCAGGTAATTTGTTATAAAGCAGTAGATAATCAGTACAGTGCCCCTTCCTCAAACTCTTGGTGCTCTCTGTCTTTAGATCTGAGTTGAGAGTTGTTATGTTTATCTTTGTTCTAAACAGCTCCTAAAAATGATCTATGCTATGCTGGGGATATAGCTCAGTTCATTGAGTGCTTGCCTCACAAGCACAAGGCCCTGGATTCAATCCCCAGCACTGCAAAAAAACAAACAAACAAATAAAAAGGTGATCCATCCTTACTCCCTATTTCAGACCCTACACCAAGCAGATTCACCTCAGTTCTCTTCCTTTCCGTATTCTGCTTCATCTCCCCAGTAGGCTGCCTGGGGAGGTCACACAGCACAGCCCATGTCCTCCCTGGTCTGAACCCCAGAGTTTCAGCCCAAAGTGCACAATATTTTCCTCTTCTGACTGTAATGCTGCTTTCGCACTTGATAGAAGTCCACTCCTCCTGGACACTCTCCAACAGGTTCCAATTTGCAGAGAGCCTGTAGTTAATCACCCACTATAGGAATCTCAGCTAATGAGTTCTGGGACTGGATGAGAACCAGGAGAGTAGTAAGTAAACTGCAGAAAGGGCTTGAGTGGGCTTTTAATATAAAGAAGTGATGGTTCTCCAGTAAGTGTCTGCTCCTGTCAATGCTACTTTCCATCATCTGATGACCCATCCATCTCTACAGAGTGATGCCTCCACTACTTCACATTCCTACTCTCTGATCTCCCCTGCAGTCCTTGCTCACATCTGGGGTCCAGCCACGCTGCATTCGCTCCACTTGCAGGGATCTCATGCCTAGTACTTTTGGCATACGCTTCCCTTTTTGAAACACTAATTTCTAACTTCCTTTATGCATCAAAATCAGGGCTCCTCTCCATTCTGTCCCTCCTCTATAAACTCTCCCCCAAATAATAGTAATATTGCTAAATTCAGTCATCCTAAAGGCATTTCCTGTGAGAGGAAGAAGCTTTCCCCAGGGCTGAGAAGAGAGATCAACGCATGAGTCCATGAGCAGACAGTCCTGGTGGTTTCCTTGTCTGGTACCACGGCCTCAGGGAACTGCCCCTGCCACCTTGACCTGATAGGGCTTGAGGTAGGTGGTCTGAATCAGGTAGGAGTCAGGGTGAAGGAGACAGCACAAGATGGCAAAGAAAAATTTTGAAGCAAGGCAGTTTGGCTTAGCACAATTCCCACGATCTTCACTAACTCGACCGTTTCAACTGGCTTAGGGCCAAGCTAATCATTCACTCTGTGTATACATTTATCTGAAGGACTTCGAATAGATGGACCACAGTTTTTAAAAGAATTTCATAATAATTTGGTAACCCAAGACTCCCTGGACCAGGTACCTGTCTCTTTATGTATAAATGCGTATTGACATCCCATTTGGCATGACTTTCTTCCTCTGGGAGGTTGCCTTAGTCTTCAGGCTGAGTTGTGCATCCTCCTGTGGGCGCCCATAACAACATTTTGTACTTACATCTGATAGAGCACATAAGACTCAGTTGTTGTTGTTGTTGTTGTTGTTTCTTTTAACTCATATGTTTCTCTATCGTCCAGGGAGCTTCTTTAGAACAATGATAACATTCATCTTTGTGTCCTCAATACCTAAGACGTTTCTCTTCCCATCACACTTTTTCAACATTTATTTACTACATGAATCAATGCTCTACAATACCCCAATTTTTATCCAATGTTTATCACATAAAGATGCTGGATCACATTTTGTCTTCACTTGTTCTGTAATATGTAATATATTACATTCATGACGCTCACCACCTCCCTGTCGTATTGATATCAATTCCTGTCCCTGTCTTAGCCCCTTTCCAAAAGGTGGTCCCTGGTATCAGTAAATTACTCTGTTCTGCCTCAAATTTGAATGAGAAGATGGTGAATCTGCATATCAGCTTTCTCATTCAAGGAACCAATAGAGTGTAAATGTTCAAACCTGAGAGAGAGAGTTGATAGGTGAGCCCATGAATTCACCCAGGAAAACACCATAAGCACGTCCCTCACACCATTCCCAGGCTATGCTGCTTAACTGGCTTCTTCTATTTAGATCAGGAAGATTTAACACTCCCACATAGACTCACAACTTGTAGTACTCCTCACATATACAACCTTAAATACTTGGCTCCCTATGTGGCTTCAGCAATACGCCTCCCCTCAGCAGCTGGGATTTGCCCATCACCCTATTCCTACCAGCCCTGCTCCCAGGGCACCAGACCCAGCTTCTGCCTCCCTTGATCTGGTGACACCAGTGATATGAAAGACTTCAGTTGCTAGCACCTAAAATGCAGTAGTCAGTAACCAGTTCATTCCTCTTGTAAAGCTCATGGACACTTGGGGGTCCCCTCCCCCACAGGTCTGATACACATTTCCATCCTGTCCTGTGCCTATGTGGACTATGTGGAGCCCTCCCCGTTATTTCCTAGAGCTGTCTCAGAATGCATTCTTTCTTGCCTCATTATCTCCAGAATATCCATTTCTACCTTTGCACCAGTTTCTAGAAGAAATCCAACCACATTTTGCATTTGTAATTTTCTGTAGCTTTTTATTCAAGTTGTGATGCTGGTGAGAAGCAAGGGGGTGGATTGTGTACCCAAAACAGCCTTCTACTGTCTGGCTCTTTCAGCCTCTCCCACCCCTAGTGTCTTTCCAGGAGACCAGTCCTGCTGAGCACAACAGGGCCATTTGTCTTGCCTTCAGAAGTTGTGGTTTAGAAAGCTTTCTCCTTATTATTTTGTCCTGGATGCATGTTTCTTCTTTTTCCTTTTTTTTTTTTTTTTTTTTTTTTTTTGCATTTTTCTAATACAATCTGGTTTTACATCTGATAAAAGTTTCCTCCTCTGTAAATCCCTCTACCTCTACCCATTTAACCACCCACCCACCTACAATGAAGCACCTTTTGTCTCCAAGGCTTGCTCTAGAACTGGGCACTGTCTATGGGGCCTTGGGTCTATTGACCTGTGCCTGAGAATTTGATCCTCCTTCCCCTGGTTGATAATGCATTATTTATCTCTAAGCACCCTTTTGTGGGGGGAAACTCTAACAATTGCCTGAAACACAAAGTTCTTTTTTCTTTTTGCAGGATATGTGTGCTGAGCTTGAGGCAGTGTTTCCTCTGGAATCTGCAGGCAGGGAAGTAGATTAATCAAAGAGATCTTAAGCAGGCACTGTTTGTTTTGCATGAACAAACAGCAATTGCTCTTTGTTTAAATTTAATAGTTAAAAATGAACAGTTCTGGTGATAATTGCCACATATTTATATTGGCATTTTACCTTTTAAGTTCTAGAAGAACAGCAGTTTAATTCAATTGATTCATGTTTATCAAGTCAGAGGTTAAGTACTACTGCATTTTAAAATTAGAGAAGACAGTGAATTTAAGAAATGCTGATTTAGTAGTCATGTAAATACACACATCTTTTGTTGGGGGGCAGTGAGGGTGGTGAAGAGAGAAACAAGAGGAACAGTAGTTCAAAGGAAGTACAACATTTGCTTATTAATACTGAGGAAGGTACATAGAAAACCAACATTCATTATTGCTGTTCATATTTGCACACACTGACTTTGGTCATTGGACCAACAAAACACGTTTGCCATAGAAGACACTGCAGTACAGACCAAATTCTACAAACCCCTCTCCATAAAACTAATCCCACTGAAACGACCTGTAACACTAAGTGGGAATGTCAACAGTAGCATTTTAATAAGAACGTTGTTAATGATAGTCTCATGGTTTATGAAATCCATTGCTGATTGAAGAATGGTGCTTACTCGTAATCCTGTTTCTAACCACCACCCGAAAGAACTTCCTTTTTGCATTGTGACAATCTATTTGCACCTTTCCTTACAATGTGTCTTGCCAGTGCATGGTAGGCAGGTATTTTAATTAAAACTCATCTGTATGGAAGGTTCCTACCTGCTCCTGGTAAATAATTGTGAAGAGAAATGCTTGAAATGAGACCAAGTTATGAAATGGAAGCAGTTACCAATTTGGAATTGGAAATAGAGTAGGTTATATATAATATGCTTGTAAAAATCTCTCTATAGTTATTTTTACTGTAGAAATTTAGACATAATTCAAATTACAGAATTACAGAACTGGAAGAACTTTACAGGGTACCAACCTCTCCTCACTTGATAGATAAGGTAGCAAGAGGTTAATTATGCACCCAAGACCACAAAACTGGTGGCAGGAGGGTACCTAACACATAAAGCTTCTGATTTCTAGATTAACATTCTTTGTACAACCTCAGTGCCCCTGCAGTAAATAAAATTAATTTAAAGTATTATGCTTCATTGTATTTTAATAGATCAATTTTCTAAATGAAAATAAGATATCAATATTTCAACCAGTCAAACCATTGACTTTGTGTGGATATATTTTTATGTTTATAGTATTTTGCATATTTAATATTCAAGATGTTCTTTCCATAGACCTAATTTTCAATCCCTACAATTACTCAAGGTTGAAGGAAGGATAAGACATAGACTTTCAATATTTGCATCTTTTATGCCAAATGAGAATTCAAAAAATTAGTTTCAGTGAGGTTTTAATATTAAAATATGACTTGAATTATAGAATACATTAATGAGAAATATATATTCATTCTCAGATAAGTAAAATGCTTAATCCATTATTCCTAAGATGATTTTTGTTGTTGTCTTATAAGATTAGGTTGCTGATTCCATTTTATTAGGAAAGTACTTCACAACACTAGATGAACAATACTTCATACAAATAATCTTTCTTGAGAATTTGAAATAAGTTGGTGACTCTCTGACAATTAAAAATACTGAAGCAGCCTGTATATATATATATCACTGTAACAGATAAATGGCTTCCAGCTACAAGTAACAGAAAGCCTAACCTAAACTGACTCAACAACAAGGAAATGTATAAATGCACATAACCATAACAGAAAGTTTGATATGATAGATTTGGTATCTCAAGGAGTTTGGTTCCTTCAATCCCTTTGCATTGCTGTCCCAAGTGTCAATTCCATCCTTCATGAGGTAGATACTAACATTATCTCCATTTTACAAGTGAGGCAATGTATGATCTTAAAATGGTGCTCACACAGTCATAAAAGACTGCCACTAATAGCCTACCTTATTTGCAGTCTTGTTTTCCACAGTTTCAGTTACACACAGTCAACTACAGTCTGATTGGAGTTTTAATGGAAAATTCCAGAAATAACCCATTCATAAGTTTTGAATTGTACAAAATTCTGAGTAGTGTGATAAAATCTCACACAGTCTCTCTGTGTCCCATCAGGAACTGAATTATCTATCCCTTTATCTCCTGGACCCATGCTGTATACACTACCCACCCATTGGTTATATAATAACCATCTTGGTTATGGGATCAACTGTCCTACTGCAGTACCTAAGTTCAAGTAACCCTGATGGTAGTGACCTAAGGCTCCATCACAATGCCTACATCATTCATCTCATTTTGAATACAGTACAGAAAGATATTTTGAGAGAAAGATAGTACATTCACCTGACTTTGTTATTATAATTGCTATATTTTATTACTGTTCATCTCTTACTGTACCTAATTCATAAGTTAAACTTTATCATAGGTTTGCACTTACAGAATAAAACATAGTATAGTGCGTTTGTGTGTGTGTGTGTGGCTCAGTACTATGTATAGTTTTACAAATCCACTAGGGATCTTGGATATATCCCCCACAGATAAGGGGTCTACTGTATTCAGTGTTATATTATTTATATCTGACGGAACAGATAGACAGTGGTTTCTTATTGTTTTCTATTTTTTTTTTAAAAAAAAAAATTTTCACAAAAGTCTCTGATACACTTCCCTTTACATCTAATTGGCTGAAATCTCATGATTATTCTTGTATAAACCTTGGCAAGAAAGGGACTATTTTTTACTCCATGAGACCCACTCTTGAGTCAGGGTCAGTTCAAAAATGCACTAGTATTATTCAATGAGAAGAGGAGAATTTCTGCATTCAGCAGAAGGGGGCCCAACTTCCTCCCTAAAACTTCACTCTTGACACTTTTTGCCTTGAACTTCCCTAGCTACTACCTCTCAGACTCTTTTGCAGGCTGCTGTCTTCCTCTTCCCTCCCTCTAAATGATGGAGTTACCCATGTCTCTATCCTAGGTCCTCTTTCTTTCTCTATTCCTCCCCCTAGGCTACCTTACCCATTCCTAACACTTTAAATATCACACCAAGTTGATCATCTCCCACCCAAAATTTTCTCCTCAGCTCCACAATCATATATCCAGTTTTTTTCCACATGGACGTTCAGGGTCTTAGGTTTCTTTCTTCTAGTTCAGTGCTTCTTAAACTTAAGCATGCATCAAAATCACTTGGAAGGATTGTTAAAACATGAGTTGCTTGTGAAAGACGCCATCTCAGAGTTTCTGATTCAGAAGCTCTGGGTAGGAGATCCAGAGTACATTTCTAACAGCTCTTTCTGGGTGTCGCTCATTGCTGCTATGGTACCACTGAACAAGTATCTGAGAGTACTGTCCTCAAATGAGTGGTTGAAGCTGTGTCATAGCCACAAAGGGAGAGCAGCCAATGGTAAGGGGGACAGGAGAGTGCAAGGAAGGTACATCCACTGTTTGAGGCATTGGCCCCAAAATATACCCATCACTGACATGGATCCTTTGTTTGCCCCTCTGAAAGGAAGGGAATCCAGAAACTATAATGTGGTTAGACCTCAATTGACCTGGTCACATTCTGGAGCTATAAAAGAAGAGAATGGGATTTCATGGCCAGCAAGAAGTCTCAACCCCTCTCCAATTCTGTTCTACCAACTAAGTAGTCACACTTGCTTTCTCTTATCTTCTCCAGCATTCACCAGGGGCCTCACCTTTGCTTCTGTGCACTCCTCTCTGCCCTGCACATGGCCGACTCATTCTTCTTCTTTGGTATCAGGTAAAATGTCACCTTCACAGAGAAGCTCCAGAAGCACCCTACCTTGAGCAGACATCAGGCTACTTCACAGATCCTTGTTTGCTTCCTGTTTTATTGCTCATCACAATATATAGACTTTTAAAAATTTAATAGCTGTCTCCCTTGCTAGGAGTGAGCTTCTGGGAAGGAACCACATCCATTTTTCCCCAAGTGTGTATAAAATCATATGGGAAACCATTTGAATGGGTTGATTTGAACCCATTTCCCTTGCCTTCTTCCTTACTAGCAGAATCCCAATTTAGTTCAAATATCAGAAAAATTTTTTATCTGAGGGAAGATGGGGCTACTGGACCAGGTATGTGATCCAATTCTGCCCATTGAGATGTATCTAGAAATCTGGAAAATCTTCTGGGAGAGTTTTTATTCCCTGATGATAAAGAGATGGTGAGAAGAAAATCTGCCCTGCATTTCAGTATTTTCTACCTTTGAACATGCTTCTTTTAGGGTAAGTTGTGTGGAGTTGAAACAGCCACATTGCAGCTGTGAGGGAAAGGTCCAGAAAATTGTAGAGAAGCCAATCCTGAGACCTGACTTCCCTAAGCCACTATACCCACTTATCAACAACCTACCAATTGTCAAGGGAATAATAAAAAACACTGTATATTTAAACCACTTTCTGTGGACATGGTTGGATGCAGTCCAGTGTTGTGACTTAGCATACAGCTTGACACATACTGGCAATATGTGTTCAGTTAATTCTGGTATTTGTCATTTTTTAATAACAGAAGAATACATAGCTAAGGTAAAATGGGAAAGGTTGAGTCAAATAACCACGCAATTTAATCAACATGAAAACACAATTTTGTTTTTGTTAAATTTGGTGGATGAAGAGGAGAGAAATAGGAGAAAAGAAGTGGATGCAGGGCACATATTACACAGCCTACCTGTCATTATTAGCAAATTATACAAATACTCTCATTCTTTTAAACTAAAATGTAATGAACTGGTTGTGGTGATGCATGCCTGTAATCCAAAGCTACTTGGGAGGCTGAGGCAGGAGGCACGAGTTCCAGACTACTTTTGCAACTTAGTGAAAACTTGTGCTGTGGTGACTAAAAGAGGGTGAGATGAGAACTGGATCAAAGGCTTTAAAACATGGGGAAAGGAAGGCATGTGTTTTGATCCATTCCTGCTGCTATGGTGAAGTACCACAGATGGAGTAATTTACAAATAATAGAAATTTATTTCTCATCATTCTGGAGGCTGAGAAGTCCAAGATCAAGGTACTGGCAATTTTAGGATCTGCTGAGCATTCAGTCTCTCTTCCAAGATGGCCCTTGAATGCTGCCTCCCCCAGAGGGAAGGAACACTGCTCACTTATGTGGCAGAAGGGGTAGAGGGTCAAAAAGGGCAAAGGGTGAATCTTTCAACATCTTTTATAAATTCACTAATTCCAATTATGAGGACTGTGCCCTCATGATTTAATCACTTTAGAAAGTCCTCACCTATTAATATTATCCCACTGGCAATTAATTTTCAACCTATGAATTTGAGGGACACATTCAGACCACAGCTGCAGGAAAGGACCAGGCGTGCTTGGGTCATGACTAATAGCATGGTTTGGCACCACTGTGGATTGACTGAGGCGGCCCATGCAGATGATGAAACAGGGAAAGCGGAAGAGCTACCTCATGAAGAGCCTCAGGGAGGAAGGCTACAGCATTTGGAACAGGCAATGATGAGCCGTGAAAGGGTTTTGAAGAAGGGCATGAAAGTAGAGCAGGTACTGCTAACTATCTCCCCAACAGCCATTCCCTCATAACTTTAATAGATGATGACCATCAATTCTGACATCGGAACACAAGTCTTAGCAATGAGCTGTAAGAGAAGTCTACTGTGTGCTTGGGTGGGGGTATTTAAAAGAGAAAGATACAAGTCAAAAATCATCTTCCTACTTCCTTCTCCATCTCTCCATCTGTCTTGCCATCTGACTTCTCCCCTTTCTGTTGTTTTCACACGTCCCTCTTACTATACTGTAAATAGCTATTTTGAGGATTTATTTTTAAATAAATATTCAACTTGTTATGTGTTTCAAAAAAAATAATGAACACATCGTGTGTGTAGTTGTTATATTAAAACATATATATAGCATTTGACATGAAAGATGTTGCTCATCTATTCCTCATAAACCTTATCTGAGGTAAATACTATCATTATTCTCCTTTTCCAAAAAAGGAAACTGAGTCATAGACAGGAGATAAAATGTTTCCCAAGGACACAGAGCTAGTAGATAACAGAATATTTAACAAAGCTCTCTGGCTCTGGAGCCCGTGCTCCTAATCATTGGTAATGTATTTAATTTACACACAAGTATTGTTTTACTTCTATGTAACAATTCTACAAGAAAAATCCCATAGTATTGGCCATTTTGCAGATAAGAAAGTGCTTTAGTCAGCTTTTTTGCTGCTGTGACTAAAGGACCCAACCAGAACAACTGTAAAGGAAGAGAAGTTTATTTAGGGGCTCACAGTTTCAGAGGTCTTAGTCCATAGAAGGCCGGCTCCATTCCTCGAGGGCTCGAGGTGAGGCAGAACATCACAGCAGAAGAGTGTGGGCAGAGGGAAGCAGCTCACAGGATGATCAGGAAGCAGAGAGAGACTTCACTTGCCAGATACAAATATATACCCCAAAGCCAAGCCCCAATTCCCACCTTCCCCAGCCATCCCTACCACTTCGATTATCACTCAGTTATTCCCTATTGGGAAATTAATTCACTAATTGGGTTAAGACTTGTATAATCCAATCATTTCTTCTCTGAACCTTCTTCCATTGTCCCACACGTGAGCTTTTGGGGAACACCTCACATCCAAACCATAACCCGAAGTAATGTAAGATAACAAGGGATGGAGCAGAAAGTCAAGCCCAGGTCCTCCTGTCTCCAAATGTCCAGCCATGATACCAAACTCCCAGTTAGAAGACCATATCGGCACTAGGTAATGAGACCCTGAATCAGGAGGTCACTTCAGAAATGTAAAGGAAGAAATTTATGTAAAATCAGATTGTGAAGAAAGGTTATATAAGAATTATAGGTAGATTATATGTAACGAGAAAGGACGAAAGATGATTCTGTCTTTTCAGAACTACATTAAAACACAGGTATGCTTTTTAAAGAAGTCTAGAGAATGAATATTTCAAATTTATATTTTTAAGTGAACACTTCAAAGTCATTGTCAGCATATCCAATGAGTTAGGATAAACTCCAAAGGCAGGTATAATGATTATTACTTTTTTAAGTGGCAATTTCTATGTGCATCTAAAAATGTGGTCCAGGAGGAATGGATAGAGGCCTCTTCTACTTCATTTTCGTAGGCGATTCTACTTACCAGAGTAGGGTGGGATTGCTTTTCCTCATCATCCTCTCCCCTTGTCACTGTCACCTCAGTGTAGGACATAGAAATAATCCAGAAGAACTTGACATATTGTATTGCCATGAGAGAAGTCTGGTGATTATATACCACGTCTCCATGTGCAATTTCTTACACTTCCTTTCCAGGGTCTACAAGCTCCAGTCCTTAACTACTTCATTCTTTCCTCTTTGAGTACCTTACTTCTATCTGTGGGCCAAGGCAGATGATCTTTTTTAGTTATTGTAATCATTGTAGAAGTTTAGCTCTACGTGGAGGTCTTGGTTTTGGATTAATATTACTTTTTTCATCTCTACCTGGAGCTCCATTGGTGACCTCCAGGAATTCAGCTTAATTCATTCAATAAATTTTCATTAAGCATTGACTAAGTGCCAGGCACAATGCTAAAAGTTTAAAGCCTATGAAAATGGCACTTCTCAAACTGAAGTGCATAGGAAACACCTGGGCATCTTGTTCAGCATGCAGGTGTGAATGCAGATCTGGGGTGGGGTTTGAGATTCTACATTTCTACAAGACTTCCAGGGAAGGCCCTTGCAGGTAGTCCTAGGACCACATTTTGAATAGCAAAGAGGAAGATAGGAATATAGGAGGGTAAGTTCAATAGGAAGTTATAGATGCTATGATAAAATGTGACAATGGAATAGAAGAGGGGAGTGTCTCCCAGATCTCTGGTCAGCCCATTCCTCATTAACCTCCCCTGGCTGCTCCTGATTCATTTCAGTATTTGTTGCCCTATTCTAAATCTCTGCCATCAACTCCAGCTGCAAAGATTTACTGAACATCTACTAACAACTAATATTTTTCTCTCCACATTAGCAAAAACGTCTGCCTTCTTTGCTATTTTCTCCTTTGGTTTCCTTCTCCTTTATTTCACTTAAACCTTTATAGAATTCCCTCATTTTGATTTCTAACATCTGATTTTTGGTTATCAGTCACTCCTAGGAAAGTTTCATTTTCCATGGGGAAGTAGTGGGGAATGAAATCTACCAAATTATACTCTTTCCATGTATGAATATACCACAATGAGTACTGCTCATATGCATAATTATAATGTACTATAATTGAAATAATAAAAAAGAATAATAATAGAAGGGAGATGAGTGGAGTAGAGCAAACAGACCAGGGAGAGGGATGGAGAAGGAGAGGAAAAGGAAAGGGAAAAGGGAATGAGACTGACCAAATTATGTGCATGTAAAAATATGGCATAATGAATCCCACTATAATGTATAATTATAATGCACCAATAAAAGTTTTTTAAAAGTTCCACTTTCCAGGCATACAATACCAACTTTTATGCTCTCATTTTTATGAACAGTAATAGTATAGAAATACAAATATGTTAACGTATGCATTTATGTGTTGATTCTTTGCATATAATAATAGCCAACACTCTTAGGGAGCTTAATATATGCTAAGTGATGCTATCTTATAAATCTTATGTTATAGATACTAACACTACTACATTTTGTGGATTGAATGTACTGAGACACATGGGTTACGGTCACACTACCATGAAGTGGTATAGATATGATTTGAATATAGACACTGAAGTCTTCAGAGAATGATGCATCTTAAGATAAAGTGAATTACAGTACAGTCTACTCACCTTTGTGGCAGGGCTGGGGTGTGTGTGTTACCCTCATATGGCATGGAAACATCATGATATGGAAGGAGTCGGACGTTTTCTCCTCTGCCTGAGTGGAAAGATATTGGGGGAGATCTGGTATCTAACAATCAGGCTTTCATATCTGCTTTAATGCTGTGCCCTGGTAACTTATTTCCCCAAGAGTCACACACACTCATGATTCAGTTCTGCCTTATTTAAATGAGAGATTCTCTTTTATTCAAAGCTTTAGTTTCTGATCAAGTCTCTTAGTCAAGAGTCTCAGGATGCAAATACAAATTTTGGTTTTATAAAATCATCGGGGTTTAGCAGTAAATCGGATCTCAATGGAGAATTGTATCATATTGGGTTCCTTTTATGCTGTCACTATAATTGAATTGCCTTTTCACCAAAAGGATTATTTTGAACTCATTGAAAACTTCTTTAAAAAAAATGACAATGAAAGCCCAAAGGACATTCAATATGAAACCAAATTAGTATGGCATTAAAGGATCTAAGTTAAATCCACGAAGGCAAGAAAATTCAAAGCAAGGTTTGAGGAGTAAAATTCCTTCAGTCTCATGCATCACTGCATGTTCATGACCACTTCCTTAAACATATAGGAAGGAGTAGAAGCAATTAAATTGTTTAGCTGACAAGGATGCCCACAGACCTTTCCATCAGTGAAGAAACTCAAAATATTGGTAATAAAAAAATATCATAAAGCAATGATTTTTTTTTTTCAAATGAAGCCTTTCTTTGTTACTGTTCTCCCATCTTGTCTTTGTCCTTGGTGTTTTCTTCAGCATACTTCTTGGAAGCTATCTTTTGGCCATCAAAATAATTTCATAAAAAGTGAGATTCCAGGGATATAGCTCAAGGGCGGAGTGCTCACTTAGCACATATAAGGTTCTGGGTTTGATGCCCAGCGATGCACAGAAGAGAGAGAGGTTACTTTTCAAGTGCTATAACTATTATTGCCACCTCACCTACAGTCATCATGCTTCCCAGGTTCTGACTCTTCATCTTTGTTTTCCATTAGCCAGTTCTAACAAAAACCATCTTTCTTTGTTTTCCATTCCCCCCCATAAGACCTCAATCACAAATTCATTTATTATATTAATGCCTTCACCAGATCTCTGAACTGTCCTAAACATGATGCACACCTGTTTTCAACATACATGTCTGTGGGATGTTCTAATAAGATAAGCAGTTTTGTTGGAGACTGTTATGCTAAGTGAGATTAGCCAATCCCAAAAATCCAAAGGCTGAATGGTCTCTCTGATAAGTGAATGATGATGCATAGTGCAGGGGGGGAAAGGGTGGCAAGAATGGAGGAAGGATAGATAGCATAGAGGGAAGGGAGGGGTGGGGTCGGGGTGGAGGGGTAAGAATAATAACAGAATGTGTGACAGACATCATTGCCCTGTGTACATGTATGAATGCACAGATGGTGTGACTCTACTTTGTGTACATCTAGAGAAACAATAGCTATACTCCATTTGTTTTCAATGAATCAATAAGTAAATTAAAAAAATAAGATAAGCAGTTAAATGATAGGGCCCCTGGACCACTTGGTAAGTAATAGTTTTGTTTTTTTTTTTCTATTTCATTAGATCAGTCAAAGGGCCTTGAATTTACCTGTAATGTGCTTTCCATTGAACCTTAAAAAAAATGTTTCTTATATCTTCTTATAGCAAAGTAAGAATACAGGAATAATTCTCATGTACAAGAGATAACTCTCTCTGTACATTGCAGTAACTCCTGTCAGCTCTCCAGATTCTCTTTGTATGGAAACTAAAGAGCATCCCTACCTCACGTGGCTCTGATGACTGCATCGTACCCAGTGTTGGGAACAATTTCTTCTCAATCATTTTTGAAGCTTTGCTTCAATCATGTACACAGACCATACAATTCAGAACACCAGACCTAGTTTTCCCCCCTTTCCTTCTTCCCTTTGGAATCAAAATGTACTGAAATTTGATAATTTCCTTTACATAGTTTCAACTAAATATATTAATCTTTCCTTTCTGGCTATTGTATGTGCTACAGAAATAACTGGGAAGGTGGCAAAATCATCTAGATAAGATCTTTTAACATTAAGTCTCGCTAAGTTAGCAGAAGTATGCTGATTAATCTTCATTATACACAACTTTCAGAGCTGTATCTCCTCCTACACTATTTCAACGTATTCAAAAAGTAATGCAGTTCTGCCGTTTGTTCACAAGATGGCACTCTAAGTTTCTGTATTTATTATCAAGCAGGGAAATTCAATTCTAAAATTTATAGTTAAATTACATAAATTGTAGTTGAATATTAAAGGGAATATAATAGCACAAAACTATATGATGATCTAATTTTCCTTAGATATTTTTAACTCCCTTTTAAAAAGGAATAAGTGAAAATCAGAATGAACTCAGGGAAAATTGTGTTTTTATTTCTTCCTTGTTTTTAATGTGTACTAAATCAGGGAAACCTTCTCTCCTTTAGAATAATATGACTTGATATTTCCACTGGTGCAGAAATGCCAGACCTCTATTTAGCTTCTATTTTTCTGATTTAGATTTTTCTAATAATGTAATAAATACTCATCAGGAGAAAAACCATTCCATTGTTACTAATATATAAAAATGTCAGAGCATTTTTTTCCCCAGAAATTTAGTCTAGAGGGAGGTCACAGAGCTATGAGTTCAAATTGGGGTCTTAGTGCATCTATGGGAAAGATTCTATGAAAAGCAAACATTTTTCAAAAGGAGATCTAAATAATGGAAGTGATGGGGTAAATAAAAGGTAAAGGGGATGTACAATTATTTAAAGACTATGAGATATGCATTTCAAGTAACTGTGTAATAATCATAGAAATAGTTCATACTTATTGAGCTCTTACTCTAACATGATGTTGGATTGTTTACAGAATGAGCTCATGTAATTCTCAAAGACTTGCGGGGTGGTTGCTGTGATTGTACATATTCTGCATGAGAGGAACTGATACTTGGCAAGGTCAATCATTCATTCAACAACTGATTACCAAGTGCCCACTAATGACTTGAACATTTGAGCATGGCAGTGTTGGAAATTAGAGTCAGAATCTGCTGAGACCAGAGACCAAGACCCCTTTGCTTACTTACAGAGTTATAAAGTACCAATTTCTTAGATAAACCTAACGTAGTGAAAAAGAGGAAAAATCCACTGTAAAATGAGTAAGCAAATATACCACCAAAAACAGCATTAGTTTCTTGCTCTATGTATTTCCATGAAGTTTATTTAAAGTTTCTCATACACAGTTCAACTCAGCCAAAATACAATGTATACTATAATTATACAACAATTCTTCAGCTATTTCTTGAACACCTAATCTGTACCAGAGTAATGAACACTTGTGGTAAAGATATAAAAGGCTAGGAATGACTTCCAGTTAGCATGGTAGGCAGAACAGAAGAAAATCTCTGTACCCCTCCAACAAAGAAACTTAGGAACCTTCATAGAATATTTTAAATTATTTTAACAGTACATAGCCACTAGAAAAATCTCCAGGTTACACAAATTAAGAAGTCTTAGAACAAAAATGAATTAAAGCTTCAGAGCCCATGAAATACCAGGATACCCTAATTGGGGCTTTCATTCTTCATAGGGATAAAAGTCAAGGTACAAAGCCTGTGTACAGCAAGAACTTGACTCCCTGCCTAAAGTGGAAAGTCAAGAATGGTCCCACCATGAGACCAATAAACTTAAACAGAACCCAAAGACAACCATCTGTCTGCAGATGTGGAGGAAATAGTTCACATGGAAGAGTCAAGTATGTGCTGAGGTGACAGTAACTACCCACATGATGCAGAAATCTCAAACTAAAGCAACATAGTTCAGAACTCTTTGAGAGTTCACTAAACTCTTTGGGAAACCACTTCTAACAGAAGCTTCTATGGCCCAGGTGATACTGCTAGGAAAAGCAACTCTTATAGAAGTGGAACTTATAAGCATTATTCTGAGCATGATAAAAAAGAACAAAGCCATTCTTAGACACAGTAAAATTTCAGGATAAAGTAATCAGTTTAAGAATCATGAGAAAAGCTTGGTGCAGGAGCACATGCCTGTAATCCCAGCAGCTTGGGAGGCTGAGGCAAGAGGATTACAAATTCAAGGCCAGCCAGAACAATTTAGCAAAGCCCTAAGCAACTTAGCAAGATCCTGTCTCAAAATAGAAAATAAAAAGGAGTTGTGTGACTCTACTTTGTGTACAACCAGTGAAACAATAGCTGTACTCCATTTGTGTTCAATGAATCAATAAGTAAATAAAAAAAAAATTAAAAAAAAAAAGGAGTTGAGCTGTAGTTCAGTGGTAACCCCCCTGGGTTCAGTTCCCAGTACCAAAATTAAATAAATAAATGTTAAAAATAAATAATAAAATCATGACAATCTTAGAAGTAACAGAGAAAAGACAAATTTACCTCCAAAATGTACAATCAACATGAGCATTGACTTTTCTTCAGCAAAGTGCTAAGAGACAACATATATTCTAAACTAAATTTATTCTAAATTGAAGGATTCTTTACTTCCAGATAAAGATACTTCCAGATTTATTTATAGCATATAAAAGAAGCATAAATTGTCCAACATATCCTTCTTGCACAGCACATTTTTCTTTTGAATAGAAAAGTTGCCCAAAGTGGAGGTGAAATCTGATGAGTACAGCAAAGCCTACTTCCAGTTAGGGCAATCTACAACAGGTCAGGTAGTAAAAAGTATTTTCTCTTTTACTGTCTTCCCTGAAAAAGGAGAATTCCATTTGCTTCCTAAGAATACTCCTGTTAGGTAAAGGAAAAACAGATTTAAACAACTATTTATTTTGGTTTCAGTCAGAAGGAGTGTGAGGGAGGGGGCCATATAATTTCAGATATCAAAATATTAAGAGTAAAGGTTTTCCTTCAATAGTTTTATGTACAACCGTAAACCCCAAACATTGCTTTTCCCGCCAGTTGGTTGTCACGTATATCCTTGGGGTGGAAGTAAATTAGGAAAGTGACACTTTTGGCACTTTAGCTTTGGGGTAAACCAGTTCCTCCTTGTGTAGGTCTATCCTGTGTGGGTTTAGCACCTCTGATCTCCACCCACTAATTGCCAGTAAATCTCCCACCCACACTAATTATATTGACAACTAAAAACTCCCCCATATTTTTGGAGGAGCAATTCTACCTCACTAGGGACTAATTGCTCTTCTTTTCCAGTCACCACCAGAAACACCATTAGCACAGCGCTTATCTGAAGGCAGTTCTTATCACCTTCATCTCCCATCCTCTTATCACCTAGGCACTTAAACAAAGCTGGGTGAACCAGAGCAGCAGTTTTGTTCTGATTGATGCTAATTCCCACTCCCTATCCAATTATAGCCAATGCGATCTACCAAATATAAATAATGTTCCCTAATCAGTCAATCATAGGAAAGTCAGCTCGAGTTATGAACATTCACATTGTGGCAGAGAGGCCTGCACTCCTGAGACCCCACACTATTTCTGTCCCTCTGTCCATTGACAAATCATTCATCTTGTTCTTAATTTCAAGCCCTGGTCAAGTGATAGAGAAGAGTACAGACTGCTGTGAGAACTTAGAGGGGGTCATAGAGGCTAAAATGCTTCATGGACTGTCTTTAAAGGGTAAATGAAAAACCTAAGACAGCATAGGCCTGCCAAGTTGTAGGAGCTGCAATAGGTCCACAATGGTTAGTACTTTGCTTGTTTACAGGAAAGGATGGGGCCTGAGGCTATAGAGGTAGGTAAAGGCCTATTTATGAATCTGCAATCTGAGAAGTCTGGATTTTATATAGTAAGAAATGTAAAGAAAGTAAATAACAATTTACTAGGAAAAAGGGGCTAGGCATGTTAAAATACCTCTCCCATCACTCTGGCCTCACCCTGCAGAGAAAGGAGAACCCTCATACACCTTTAGTGGGAATGCAAATTAGTATAGTATAGTATTAGTATAGCCACAATGGAAACCAGTATGGAGGTTCCTCGAAAAACTAGAAATTGAATTACCATATGATCCAGCAATCCCACTAATGGATGGATATCCAAAGGAACTGAAATCAGTACATGGAAAAACCCATGTATTCACATGTTTATTGCAGCCAAGCCATTCAAAGCAGCCAAGAGATGGAATCAACCTTGGTGTCCATCTACTGATGAATGGATAAAAAAAATGTGGAATACATACACAAAGGAATATTATCCAGCCATAGAATAGAATGAAATTCTGTTATTTGCAGCAACATGGATGTAACTGGAAGACATTATGTTAAGTGAAATAAGTCATACACAGAAAGACAAATACCACATGTTCTCACATGTGGAAACTAAAAAGCTGATCTCATAAAAGTTGAAAGTAGAATAGCAGGTCCTAAAGCCTGGGAAGGGAATTGGGGGAAATGGATTGTGGACAGGTACAGAAGTGCACTTGGATAGAAGAAATAAATTGTAATGTTCTGTAGCACAGTAGGAAAATTATGGTTGACAAAAGTTAACTGAATATTTCAAAATAACTAGTAGGGAGGATATTGGATGTTCCCAACACAAAGAAATGATTGAGGTGATAGATATGCTAATCATCACACACTGTGTACATGAAAGGTCACACTTACCCTATAAATATGTATAATTACTGCATGTCAGTTAAAAATAAAATGCATTTTAAAAAAGAAATCCAGAGAAAGTAAAGGATTTTAAATATGGAAAGTGCTGTGATCTAAATGTTTGTGTCCCCCTAAAATTCATTTGTTGAAATCTAGCGCCCAGTGCAATCATATTAAGAGGTGGGGTCTTTGAGAAGTGAATAGGCCTTGAGGGCTTTGTGAAAGAGGACCCAGGAAGCTTGTTCTCCTTTTCCATCATTTGAGGACACATAGAAAGCACCATCTAGGAGGATTGGACCCTCTCCAGACACAAAGTCTGCTGGCACAACAAATCTGGTGGCACCTTGATCTTGACCTCCCAGCCTCCTGAATAGAGAACAATACTTTTCTATTACTTATAAATTACTAAGACATAAAGCATAGCCAATGTTTTGGTGAAATAGTCAACATCCATTGCTAAATTCCTTTTTCCTTGCCCATCTTTCTCTCTAGAAGCTGAATATTTGTACATACATTTATTTTTCTTATCTCCTTTGCAGTTTACATAGCTATGGATCCAGTTCTGACCAATGTGAAATAAGAGGAGATCCAATGTGAAAGCTTCTAGGAAAAAAAGGGACAGGCATATTATGGGGACTACCTCACCACTCTAGCCTCACCTTTGCTTTTTGAATTTAATTTCTGAAGCCTAAGACTGTGATGCTTGGTGCTGCCAATAACAGACAAGAGAAGCACAGTGTCATCAACCAAATGCCCTAAAATTTGGAGCTGCTGACCTAATATCTTAACCATATACCTCCAGGCTTTTGTCACAGAAATAATAAATATTCTTATGACCTAACCTACTGTCAACTGGAGTTTCCTGTTACATGTAGCTCAAAGTATTCCTGTCACAGAGAATGAGCTATTAAAAATTTCTGCCGGGCGCGGTGGCACATGCCTGTAATCCCAGTGACTCGGGAGGCTGAGGCAGGAGGATCATGAGTTCAAAGCCAGCCTCAGCAACTTAGCAAGGCCTTAAGCAACTCAGACCCTGTCTCTAAATAAAATACAAAATAGGGCTGGGGATGTGGCTCAGTGGTGAAGTGCCCCTGAGTTCAATCCCTGGTTCCAAAAAAAAAAAAAATTCTAAGTGTGGTATTCAAAAACCAAATAAACATATTCTAGAATTTACTGGACACTCTAAATCAGTATTCTACTGATTGTTAAATTTTGCAAAGTATTTACTACTTATGCATTGAAGATACTTGGGATTCTTCTCACTCTCTAATACTGATAATAAAGCACCTTTATTATCAGTATATCAACAATGTTATCTTGGGTTGGTCATAATTGTATCCACTACTAGTCTGACTCTTGATTATATACAACTCTTTTGCTTCATCATCAATGTAGCTTGTTTTGCATTCTTTGAGCTATGGTGTTGGTTTATTTTCATTTGTTCTATAGCTTCCCAAAACTAGAGTTCGGTTCATGTATATATTGACATTCAAGTAAAACTCAACTCTATTATCGCTGAAAAAGAAGTAATGCTCAGCCACAACTGGTTTGTCTATATATCATTGGCCACAGACTATTAGGGTATTTGTGACTTTTTTTAAACTTGTAACATGCCATCACGTTGTCACAATATTACTGGATTATTCTTAATATTAACTGTTCAATGATGCTATATTATTATCATGAAGTATGAGCAATTTGTGGGTATTCTGAAATATAAATTATGCTTCCTAGTTCCTTCTTTTCCCCTATCAGGGAAGCATTCTCCATTCTTTTATATCTCCTTCCACCCCACACAAGGAGGGTGGGTACTGGGGGTAGAACCCAAGGCCTTGATCAGGCTAGGCAAGTGCTCTACCTGGGGCTGGGGATGTAACTCTACTGTAACTCAGTAGAGTTACATCCCCAGCCCCAGCATTCTCCATTCTGTAAGAGATGCCAGGTTCGGTCTTAACAGTTCTTTAGAATGCTCTCTAATGCTCTCTCACTGGGACTACCCCATATTACTGTTGGTCACCACATGGATTTCTGTCACCAGGGCCACTCAGCAAGCTGATGCCATCCTCCCTGAGTCTACCATTTTCTTTTGGTCTTTTCATGGGAACACATCACATTATGCAGATTTCCTACTGGATCTCTAACAGGGTAAAGGACAAATTTCTAGCTAATACAAAATTTTTATTTTGGTATCAAGGAAGTCAGTCTCCCCTCTCATCTTCCTTCCCTGCGTACAGCATAAATCATTCTCCTTTCTTCAGTTCTCTCCAACTGGAACTCTGTTCTCTTCTGTGAACACTCCACATCTCTACACAGTAAGAGGCTTCATTTCCTGGTTCATTCCCCTTTACCATCATGTAATACTCCAAATATAAACTGTCATCATGTGATTAGGGTTAGGTTCTGTTTCCATGTACAAAACTGGATATCGATTTTTCTTCTGAGTTCCTGTTCTGTTTCACAGTGGTTTCTTCACCTGTAGCATGCAGATAATAATAGTACCTTGCTCACAGAGCAGCTAGAAAGGTTATGCAGTAGCTCATAGCTTATAACAGTGACAGGCACATAAAAATTGCTACAGAGGAGTTGAAAACTCTGGCATTCCTTAGATTAATTTATCTAATTAAGATAGGTATACATCTCTCAATGAGAATTACTGCTTTTTTCTGATATAGAATGATCAAGTCTTGTGCTGGGATTGTTAGTGTATGCTATGGTTTGCTCTAGAATGTTCCCCAAAAGCTTGTGTGTTGAAGCTTGATCTGTAATGCAGCAGTGTCCAGAGGTGAAACTTTTGGGGAGTGATGGAATCATAAGAGCTCTGAGTTCATCAGTGAATTAATCCATTGGTAGCTGAATGGACTACTGGGAAATGGTGGAAACTGTAAGCAGAATGGAGCATGGTTGGAGGAAGTAGGTCACTGGGGGTGTGCCCTTGGGTCTATACCTTGTCCCTGGCCCCTTCCTCTCTCCCTCTCTGCTTCCTGACTGCCGTGAGCTGACAGCTTTCCTCTGCCATCCCATTCTGCTGTGATGTTCTGCCTTATCTCAGATGCAAAGCTATGGAGCCAGCAGACCATGGAGTAAAACCTCTGAAACTATGAGCCAAATTAACCTTACCTCTTTTAAGATGCTTATGTCAGGTATTTTGGTTACAGCAACAAAAAGTTGACTGACACAGTGTGTTTAAGTGAATAAATAAGTACAACAAGGGTCAAACAACACTTTTCTGAAGAGCAAAAAATAGAAGTACAAGGGAAAAAACTGACCAGAAAAGAGCTTTAGATTATTTTTTTAAAAACAACATATAAGGAAAATAACAAAATTAAAAGTAAAATAAGAGAATGGCAAATGTAGTAAGAATGCATCTTATGGAAGAATAACGAGAAAAGAGGAAGAAAATCAGGTTGTTTGTTCCAGTAAGCAAGCCTCAGCGTTAATGAATCTGGTTTCCTGTGGATTACAGCCAGAAGAAAATTAACAGTTTAGGTAACAGCCAATCCTCACTGGATGCAGAGGTCCAGAAAATTGCCAAAGCAATAGCATCTATTTATGACGTTGGGAAAAGAAAGGATATTGGGAATTTCTTTTCTTTAAGCAGCTGAGACAATGGCAGAATACCATCGAATGGTGGAGGTGAGGAACAGAGCTGGTCCAACACCCAGCAGAAACACAGTCAACAGCAGCACCGACACAGGGGGTACACTAAGTGTTTGTTAAATTCAATTCTGCTGCACAATAAAAGAGATGTAAGAACAGTGGGGAAATGTGGAAACTATAAGAGAAACAAAGGAGGAGCTCTGGGTTTTACAGCCTCTATAAAGGTAGGACATGACTTTTAGTGCCAAAAGAAAATTTGACTTTGGATCCTGGCCATATGTCACTGGACAAGTTACTTAAAGCCTCTGAAACTCAGCTCCTTACCTGTGGAAAGGAGATAATATTAGAGGGTTGTTATGAATTTAAGTGTAACAATGATATGTTATCCCTACCTATTTTACAGGAAGTGCCCCATACATTTCAGATCTTTCTCCCAAACCTTTTTCAAAGAAGAGAATTAAAATATCCAAAAATTAGTATGAACAGAAAAAAATTTTAATATTCTTTGTGTTTGGACTACATTTAAAAGTGAAAAATAACTGAAAGGGAGTCTGAAATTTATTTCAGCTCTCTAAAAATCAAAGGATTAAATTACATAATCCTCCATTATGTATTTATTGATAAAGTTTGGCTAACTGTAGACTGTGTTTGGTTTTA
This sequence comes from Glaucomys volans, assembly GCA_020662805.1. Taxonomy (NCBI): domain Eukaryota; kingdom Metazoa; phylum Chordata; class Mammalia; order Rodentia; family Sciuridae; genus Glaucomys; species Glaucomys volans. The sequence continues at coordinate 375,511 of JAJEJO010005679.1, read as the reverse complement.
TATTAATTATATATATGTAATAAATGACTAAATTAGACACATGGTTCTAATTGCCTAAATTACATCTTCACATGAATATCTCATAGCAACTCAATCATTGCAGGTTCAAATCCAGTCTCTGAATCTTTCAACGTACAGATCTTTGTAGGAATTTTTCAGAACAATTCATGGCACCATGTTCACACACACTGAGCACCAAACCCAACAGGTTTCCTTGATTCATTTTTCCCTGTAGTGGCCACATCCAATTTACCTTCAAGTTGTTTTCATTTTACCTCCAGAATCTGTCCATTATTCTTCACATCTTTCACCACTCCCTGCTTGACACCACTATCATCTCTAGCCTGGATGACTACAATGGCTGCTCAGCGTCTGACATCTACTCTTACTTTGTTATCCATTTTCCACACAGCCATAGGAGTGATCATTTGAGAACATAAATCAGAGCATGCCATTTGGACTCTATTTCTCTCTGAACTTAGAGCAAAATCCCATTCTTTTTAAGGGCTGAAGAGATCCCAAATGATTTGGCCTGTAGCTACCTACCACTTGCTTGTTTCACCCTGCTCTCCATTAGGCTCACTGACCTCTGACATTCTAGAAAATCTCATGCTTTTTCTTATTCAGAGGCCTTTGTGTTTGTTATTCTCTTTGGAAAACTCTCTCCTAGATTCTGACCTCACTGACCCTACTCTTCCATTAGTTCTCACACAAGTCATTTCTGAACATCCAATGTAAACAATTCCTTCTTTTTACTTTCAATCACAACCTTTACTATCACAACCTGTAATTATTTATTGATTTATTGCTTTAGCTCTTACTTATCTGCCTTTCCCACTAAAATTTTGGCTATATCAGGTTAGAGAATAAGTTTGTCTTATTCAATGATGCATCCCACACATTTAAGGTTTGCCCAGCATATATTAAATGCTCAATAACGAGGGGGAAAATTAGCAATTTTTAGTCTATTTCCTATGTTTCTGTTTCTGTTAATGGATATGTGTGGATATACACATTTACACATATACTCACTGTGAAAGGGGAAAAAAAGGAAGCCCTCCTGAGAGTGGAATCAAAACCATTTTCTTCCTTTAATTTTTCCATCATTTGCATTTTGTTGTTTCTGTGGTTATTCAAGCCAAACCTGAGGATTACTTTCTCCCACAGTAATTAGCTCCTTCTGGGAAACTTTTTAGAAAAATTCTTTGTGGTCTTGCCCAATCTGAGCTCTGGTCTTATGTTAATTTTTTTAAATTTTTATCTCTTATATTACATCTCAACTGGCAAAAATACTGATTGACAGCCTAAAATCCATGTCCCTCTCTTGGAGCAGGGATTGATAAAGGGATTAGGAAATTCCAGCACAGGGTAAGAAATCCAACTGGCTGCTACAAATTTCAAGTCCTAAAGAACACCCAGGCCAGATGGTTTAAACATGCCTCTTTACTAATAGCTTAGTACAAAAGAGAAAATAATTCCCTTGCTAGGTACCATGTTTCAGATGGTTTTAGAGATGGAAATTAAGGTATAAAAACCAGGTAAGGAAATATCAACTTTTATTATTAAAAGTGGTAGTAATTTTAAGTGAAGCTATTATGTTTTAGAGGGATAATAATAGAAATGTTTTTTTTAGTTTTACCATTTTAAAACAATTTGTTTGAAAATATAAAAATCTTCCATGACAGCAAGATGTTATAATAGTCAATATCATTAAAACTGACATTATCACTTGTATTAGCTACCTAAGGCTGTGTAACAAATTATCCCAAAATATGGTAACTTAAACAAGATTTTCTGTAAGTAGATATCTGGGCATGGCCTATTTTCTCTGCTCATTATCTCACAAGCTAAAATCAAATGTTAGCTCATCTACAGAAATCTCCATGCTCACTCATGTGGTTGTTGGCAGGATTCAGTTCTACTTGGTCCACTGACTGGAGGATACCCTCCGTTCTTTGCAGTGTGAGCTCTCCATAGGGCAGGTCACAAAAAGGCAGCTTGTTTCATCAGAGAAAGAGAGCAGGAGGGAAATAGAGAGCGCCAGTGAGGATAGTGCTACTGTGACTGAAGTCACAATGTTTTACAATCTAATCTCAGTGTGGCAGCCCATTACTTTTGCCTTATTCTAGAAGCAAGTCACTAGGTCCATCCTACACACAGGGGAGGATTCTACCTCTGAAATACTCCTTCAATCTACAGGTTTCTTTCTCTTCAAAGACACATTCCTTGACTACATTATGGCAATTGCCTCCTAACTAGTTTCTCTAATTCCTTTCTTTCATGTCTTCCACCAAATCTTCCATACAGTAATCAAGGTGATCTTTTAAAAGACAAAGCACTCTCTATACTTTATCCTTTTGATGGTTTTTCTAGTATATGAAATTAAAGTATTTCTATATGGGCTACAAGGCCTTCCCTGTCTTTTCAACCTCCTCTTGTCCCACTTCACATTGTACTTTATATTCAGCCATATCTGCTTTCCCTTGGGTCACCGAACTGTCAAATTTTTGCATGCATCAGGGCCGTTGCACATTCTATTTTATCCATCAGCAAACCTCCTATTCAAATACTTTATCTGATTCCAGTCACCCTTCAGATCACAGTACAGAACACTCAGTATGGGCTTCTATTACCATCTTCTTCCAATTCAGATGGGGTTTTCTCCTTATTTCTTAGAGTATCTTGCTCTTTCCTTTACAGTTTCTGAGTTTATTTTGGGGTTGGGGTTATATATTCAATGTCTGACTCTTCTGAGAAGGCTGAGACTTTGTTGTATTCCACTTTATATTCAAGACTAACACAATGTCTGACACATACTAGGTAGTAAATAAAGTCAAAATTCTAACTGCAGCATACACCCTGAAGCTAAACTTCTCTTCTTACTTGTAACACCTTCCTCTACTTTCAATGCTCTAGTCCCTATTAATATATTTCATGCTTGTATAAATATATCAAAATAGATTCTACTGTCATGTATAACTAAAAAGAACCAGTAGAGAAAAAAAGAGGCACCTAGACTTTCTGCATTTCAGAAATATTAGAGAACAGCTTTCTGTTCAGTTCATTGTATCTTAAGGGGATAGTTTTTCATATTTTTATGCTAACATTTAAAGATCAAGAAAAGTGTTATTTTAAAAATATTATATTTGATGTTTAACTGAAATAATAATGTTGGAATATTTAGGGATTCCATATCTTTTAGAGATATATACAGTCATTGTAGATGAAATGATATTGTCTAGATATTGCTTTAGATAATGTGGGGAATTGGTGAAGGACACAGGTTTAAATGAAACCAGATATGTTTTGAAACTGGGTAATTATACACAGATGTTCATTATACTATTCTTTTCAGTTTTATTTGAGTTCACATTTTTTACTAACAAAATGTTTAAGAGAATCCTTTGAACATATATTTAAGGTTTACTAGATTCTATGTGCCTGCTTTCCTTCCCCCAGACTCCCCTTGGTTATGATTCTTGTAAGACTGGACTTGGAACCCTAGTGATTGAGAGTGTGGTACAGTCCAGACTACCAGGGTTCAAATCCTGGCCCCAGCACTCAGTTAAGCAGGCACAACTGATAAACACTGGAAGAGGCAGCATAACCTTTCTGTGACTGAGTTTCCTCTTTTGTAAAATGGGTACAAATATCCCAGTATCAAACTATTGTGAAGATACAATGAAATGGTGCCTATAAATTGCAAAATCTAGCATTGACTAAGTGCTTTTTGATGCTAATGACAATCATTTATAAATTAATTCAATTATTTGTTTAGTACCTAATCTCATGGGAAACTGTTCTAAGGTTAATTATTAGTATTCCCTGATTTGGCTATTGGCTATATATGCACAGAAACACTGAACAAGAGGGGAAGTGGGTAGAGACTGAGGAGTTAGGACTGAAAGAGCAAAGGCATTGAAGAATCAGAATAAGGGGAAAAAGAGATAAAGCCAGGGTGCTGCCTTGTCTGTTTTCCAGCTTTGTCTCTGTCCTCTTTATTCAGTAAGGGAGAGATAAGAGAATGCCTTTGGTTGAAGGACATAAGACCCTATGGGCAGAAGATGTATTTTGAGGGTCCTCCTTACAATGGTTAAGAACATAATTGCCTGGTTAATTAAAAAAAAAAAATTCTATGTGCTGGAACATTCACCCATTCAGTAAGGAAAAACCCTGGAGAATTTTTATCTCAGATTCAAAACCTCAGGGGAAAAGATTCTTGAGGATTTGATGTGCATTTCTTTTTCAGGCTGCATCTAAGAAGAAAAAGTCCCTCACCTCAGTCATGAGTCTTGTGTTGCTTATTTAACCCACAGCCACCATGGCCTTGGAAGGACCCAGTAGCAGGGATAGGCAGGGAGCTTTTTCCAAGGATAAAGCTTCATTGACATTGTGAGTGCTGATCCTCTCTATCTGCAGTTACCGGCTCCTGTTCTGGCCACAAATTCCCCAGCATCCAGCTCTGCTCAGGGGCCTCAGACTCCCTAGTGGCGGAACCCTGGTGAGGTCCCCTTTATTTCCAAGTCTTGTGCACCTGCCTGTCCATGGGCCATGTGTTCAGGCTGTGCTGCCCTCCTGGCCAGGTGCTGTCCAGCTCCTCTCTCCAGGTCAGCAGTTTTGTGAACCTGCTGCCACCCTGTGCCTTGGTGCTGTCAAGAGAAGGAAAGAGAGAGAAAGAGCAAGAATCATGACCTTGGCGCTTAAGACTCTTAACAGGACCAGAATTATTCAGAGTTGGGTTATAGACAATAAGGGAAGAAAACAAGTAGAAAAAGATCTTTTCTTTCTTTTTGAAAAAAAAAAATACTAGTTCCTTAAAACATGAACATTTTACTAAGAAACACATTTGAAAGACTTAGAAACAAATTTTACACACGTCTCAATTATGTGATCTAATTCCGGGTGAAAACAAAGTGACAGCTTTTCTAGGGGACTCTGGCTTCGTCTTCCCTAACCATGGGGGGTGGAGGGCAGGTCATCTGACAAAATAAGTTGGCCACCATAATCTTTTAGAAGTCATTTCCTTGTGTTTTTAACATATGTCAAGATATGAATTAAACGTTTTTGCTTTTTTTTTCCTTCAGTTTTCTGTTTTCTTTCATTTCTTACATCATCTGCTGGGAAAGAATCTCATCATCTCAACCAATAATGTTTGTCTCAATTTCAGAAAAAGATCTGAAACCCAGTTTAACTAATGTGGTCTTTAAAAAAATATGCTATACTTTTCCTTTAATGGTTTTTCTCATTTTGGGAAAGCTCCTTCCTATCACTGAACCCCAGTTCCCAAACCTTTAAGAAGGTGTTCATGAATGGTTCATGATTAATCTACACGTTCATTATCTCTCTGGTATTCTTTGATCTTCTACCATTTTAACCTTGGGATGCCATCATGGTAGATGGGAAACACACATCAGTCATCCCATGCTTTTCCTTTAATGGAAGTCAGTTGCTTGGATATTGAAATGCTGCCAACAAAATAAAAGAAACATAATGAAAAAATACTATAGATTTTATAGAATAAATGATGCTATCCAATGACACACTTAATCTTTCTCCTAATATTGGTCTAGAGGTGGGTTGAGAGTCAGAGGAATGCTTACTTTTAGAGCCTGTGGGCAACTGGCAGAATTCTGTTATCTGTGTGCTCAGTGTTGCTCAGTAACTATCCTTCCCATGGTGATTTCCTGTCGATATCACCATAACAGCCATGTGGTCATTTCCCAATCACTTTAAAGCTTCCAGGCTCTCCCTACTCTATCCGCTCTCTGCTGCTAATATATTTTCCTCTTCTTTTTGAGACAATCAGGACCTTTACATTTGAGCTTTCTCAGCTTTGCTCCTCTCCACTGAGATTCTCAATATCTGTATAATGTTTGTGTATTGGGGAACGCAAGTAATAGTTTTGCAAACACACTAGCAGTGATATTCTCTAGTAGGAAATTTTAAGGGATGGTTACTTGCTTCTTAAATCTTCTATCCTTTGCAAATTGTCAGGAAAGACAGTCAATTACATTTTGATCAGAAAAAATCCATTAATTTTGCAAATGGCCAAAGAAATATTTTTTATTCCTTTGAGTATCTTGTGTGTGTATGTATATATATACACATATATCAATATGATACTCTATATATAGAATATGTACATAAATATACAAGATACAAGATGTATATAGTATAGATAGACAAGATACTATATATAAGATACTGTGTGTGTGTGTGTGTGTGTGTGTGCGCGCGCGCGCGCGCATCCTGGCTGCTCTTCATTCCCTGAAAGAAAGACAAAATCAATTTCAGAGCAATGGGGAGCAGAGGAAACAACAGACTTATTTTGGAGACCTCAAAAGAAATTTTTCTCTTCAGTCCACTTTCCAAGAAATGTAATTTCTGTAGGTAGTCACAAGATTATCTCCTGTCCATTTTTATCCCTCACCCCTGGTCTTATTCCTGGTCCCCTTTCAGACTCACTCTTACACAGGGTGCCTAATCTTATCCAATCCCTTTCCTGTCCTCTCTTAGGGCTTCCTATATCATATGGAATGCTCTGTGATCAACAAACTCCCCTGAAACTTCAACTTCCTGATTGTACCTTATATCCAGCTGTTCTTTGATGATACATCTCCCTTGCAACCTGCACACACCCCATTTATCTCAGAGCTAGAAGCAAAGTATTGAATGCTCATTTTCACACCGAAGTCATTTCCTTTAAAGTTCCAGATCCTTTGCATCTCCTGCCTTCTTATCTTCCACATTTTGTTTCATTCTTTGGCTGTCATCCACTGACCCTCTCCCTAGACTTCTCTCTGTGGAGATGTTGGCTCCCTCTTCCTTGCTGACTCTTCAGCTGTCACCATTTGCACTGACTTTCAACATCACAAGATTAAATACATCCTGACCTCTGTTCTCAACCCCACCCTGACTCAAGTCAGCTTTCCTTCCATGCAACCTTGGTCACCCACCCATGGTCATAGCCTAGTGCTTATCATTACCAGTGACACCATCCCTCTGAGATCACATTTTTCAATATGCCACCTTTCCAATACCACCTCCTGGCTTTCTAGTTCACTTGTTCCACTATACACACTGTAAAACTTCTTTGATCCCCTTGATGGATATAAGTGATTACTTTTTATTATTCATTATTCCTTTTCTGTTTTCATGTCTCCACTTCCCAGTTTAGATTTTATGGTCTATCATTCCCATGACCACTCTCAACAAATACCCCCTCTCTTCTTACATCACATTCACCTGTCAAAACCTCAGCCCCTAGGACACATGCCTGTGCCTATGCAGAAGCTGCTAACCTATGCAGAACCTATGCAGTACCTGGTTGTATTTAGAATCCTGATCATAACTCCTACCTGAGCACTCCATGGTGCCCAGTAGTCCTCTCATTCCTTGTGAGTTTACTTTCCCACTAACTGAAACCATTCTTTCACACCTTCTCCCCTCTTCCCATACTTCCTTATTTCTCACTCCAGCTGTGAAACTTTCCTCACTGCTCATTCACAAAACAGAATTAGGAACAAACTCTTCTTCCTACTACCAAATGGGAATGCCAGTGCTTTCCTGTTTCTCAGGTTCTCTACCTTCCTGTGTTACCTATTTCTCTTATTACCTTCCTCTTTCCCTCTCAAGGACTTCATTCCTTTCATTGTTTTCTCTCTCCAGCACCATCTCATCTCCTTTCCTACTGGTCATCTGATCAGTACAACAAACATACTCTATTGTGTCATTCAAAAAACAACCGTGGCCAGGCAAGGTGGCACACAACTGTAATCCCAGTGGTTCAGGAGACTAAGGCAGGAGGATTGCAAGTTTGAGGCCAGCCTCAGCATCTTAGTAAGGCCCTAAACAACTTAACAAGACCCCATCTCAAAATTAAAAATAAAAAGGGCTGGGGATGTAGCTCAGTGGTAAAGTGCCCATGGGTTCAGTCCCCACTACCAAAAAACAAAACAAAACAAAACAAAACAAAAAACCTTCCTTTACCCTACCCTTCCTTACTGCTGTCTCCTTATTTTTCTTTAGTGTTTTGTTATAAGATACCACTAAACTGGTTTCACTTCTTCACCCGCATTCTCTCATCAGTGTCCACCATGTCTTCTGTGTCCACCATTGCCATGACATCTCATCTCAGCACTAGTAACCTCCAGGTCACTGAGTAAAGTTGACACTTGTATGTCTTTACCTTTTCTGGAGTTTTTTACACAATTGATTAGTTTTTTCCTTCTGGAAATATTTCCACTCTCCAGGGCTCTGTTCACCCCTTAGTACTCTTGTTCTCTGTCTCCTTTGCTGAACCCTCCCCCTCTTACCTCTAGTCCAAGAACTGGAAGGCTTCATTGCTTCCTCCTGTGCAGTCTTTTCATCTGTTATTACTCTCTCCACAGGTGATCTCATCCCCCCCCCCCCCGCATGACTTTGGACACCCTATATACTGCTTACTCTCAGATTTAACTTCTCTCACTTCTCTCCTCTGAGCTCCAGAATCACATATTTCCAAGTGCATACCTAACATTGACTTGTCCAAAGCTTTCCCTTTCCCTCACAATTGTCTACCTTCTAGTCTTTTATAACTTGAATAATGGAACTATTGTCCACCCAGATGATCAAGCCAAAATTCCAAGGGACATTTTGCTTCATCTTGTTTTCTTCTTCTCATCCCAAGCAATTAGCAAATCCTGTCATTTCTTCCTCAAAATATATCCAGAATATGCCCATTCCTCTTCTTACCTCTAGTTATCACTCTCTTCCAAAGCACTGCCTTGGTTTTATGCTTCCATTATTGTCCTTCTTCCATCCATTTTGCACAAAGAAGTCAGCTCTTTCAGGGCACCCTTAAATAGCATCCCAGTACAGACATAATACACTCCAACTCACCTTCACCCTACCTCTGCTTTTTTAGGGCCCAGGTCAGTCATCAATTTTTCCAAATATCCTGTTCTTTCAGTCCACCCCCAAGTCTGAATCAGTTACCCTTCCTATAGCCACAGAGAAGTACACTCTTCCACTGTTTTGCCCCTAAAGCACTTTTCCTACAATTCTATCCCCTGTTTTTTGTCTGCCTCTTTCATTACACTGCAAATTAGAGCATAAATTTAAGAGCTTTTAGAGCAGGGACTATGCCTATTGTTCTCCTGATAATACCCCAGGAATCTAGCACAGTGTCTAGCAGATAGTCATAATATAAATAGATTAATGCCTCTCCCTCTATCTAAACCTTTCCCCCACAGCCACCATACCTCACACTTCAACATCACTCTGGTAGATTCTTCTCCCCAGGTGTAATTGATAAAGAATTTTGTTACTGATTTAAGCAAAGTTCTTAGTCAATACAGCTTTATTGACCTTTATTTGATGAACACAAAGCAGATAAGATAAATAAGCAATTTCTGCAGCTTGTGGATTTAGAGACATGAAAGGGTTCTGTGAGTATATTTTCTCCTATAGTGTCAGTTGCCATAATTATAAGTGGATCGGTGACAGATATTCAGAGCCATCAGTCTTCTAGTCTGCTAATCACACAAGGATATATCCCTAGAGCCTAACTCCAGGCAAGATAGTCACTGAGGGAAAAAATTATAGCCACAGCTAGGAGAAGAAACTTTCACCTTAACAGTTTTCTTCTAGGCATAGCTTAAAATGAATCCACAGCTAAAAGTGAAGTGTATCTCATTTGAGGTCTTTTGAACATTTATCAAAACACCTATAACAAATATTAAAGAAGAAAAGTTCATTGCTTTTATTAATTCACTAATTCATTCATTTATTCAATAAATATTTCTTGAGACCTTCTATAGGTAAGGCATTGGGTCAGGTACCAGAAAGATACACAAGAAAAAGACCCAAAGGGTGGCTGATAGGAAGACAGATGCTAAACCACTAACTATACAATCCAAATTTAGTTAAAATTGTAGCAAGGTAATAAGCAACTATGAGGGAACATGTGATGGGTAATCTCCCTTCACCTTCCATGTGTGTTCTCACCTCCTTGGTCCTGTGCCTTGGAAGGCTGGTCTCCGTAGGCTGCCTCCCTGGCAGTTTCCTTGTGCTCTGGCTTCCCTTCGGGTTCAGCAGGAGATAGGAGTGTTAATGGGGACTGAGGTCAGTGTTACTACTGTCAATCTAAATTAAAAACAGAGGGGGATTCTACAAATTATACTGATATTTATTTGGGGACAGCAGAGGGTTGCAATGGGAATAAGCACACCACAGTACACAGTAAACTACAGGCATGCTCAAGGAGTTTGAGGCAAGGGACATTTTTAAAGGCAAAAGATGGAGAATTACATCATATATTTTAAAACAATATTCTTTGGTCACAATGATTAATATCTAGCCTGGCATCAGCCCAAGTTTGAACAGACAGTTACTGAGCAGCTGTTCTTGTGGAGGTACTGTATGCATCAGGTTGCAGTGAACTCTGTGCAAGCCTGTGGTTCCAACAGAGTCTATTGGGATAGTTATTATCTGGCAATCAGGCCTAGCTACCCTTCCTTCATAACCTTCTGGCTTTATTTATCTTTCCCTGTTGGGCAACTTTATTTTGATTTTGACAACTTTCACCCATGTTTCACATCACTCTCCTGTCTCCCTCTCTGCCCACCATGGTGTTAGAGTAGTTACATTTCTCTCTTCCATTTCTGAGAACCATTTCCTCCCTTTGCCACTCAGGGCTAGGGGTGGTCTCAGCTCCCATGTGCGTCTGCCATTCCTCACCATCCCTATGGGTTTCCCTTAGTCCTCAACATACCTTAACAAATCATCTTCTTATTGCCCAATTTGAGAATGCCACCCATTTCTTGTTGGGATCCTGACTAACTTCCATTGCTCAGGAATCTGACTTAATCTAATAGCAGGGTGAAATTTAAAAAGACTTCCTTGACTGAAGGGTGATGTTTCCCTGCTCACCCTCCTTGCACATCCTGATTCCCTCCGCTTCACCTGGGAGCATCTCCATCAAGAGGATCCTAAGGGCACGTTTCATCATGGTTCCTTTCTGAACCTTTTTCTTCCACTGCCCTCTGTCAATCCCAGCTGTAAACACGTTCTCTTTCTCATTCCACTAGAATGGGCCTCCTCATAGGTCTCTCCGTCCTCTGAGACCTTTCCTTTCTCCTTGCTGATCCTTTATGTCTATCAGAGCCTCTCAAGCACTGCAGTTCCTTCCCAGTGCTACCCAGGATGTGACCAGCATTTGCCTCACCTCTCCCTGCTCTGTACATGTAGCCACATGAAACCATTGATGATTCCCATGCATTTGTGCATCCTGTTTTCTTCTGGATCCTTCTAACCTTCCTTATCCCTCCTGTTGAAATCCTATGCAGTTTAAATGCCACCACTCTAAAGCTTTCCTAAAGGTCTTGGCAGGAAGTCCCCACTTCCATTATTTTGTGGTTCTCATGAACACTTTTCTTTAACCTTTGTTTCACTTCCTACATGTTTTATAGTTTGATGTTTGTGAGAAAGTCTTATCTCTCCCATGATTATCAGTTCTGAGAAGGTGGAGCCCAGTTTGTCTTTGGAATATCTACGCCACCTAATAAAATGCCCAGCACTTAGTAGGAACATTTTGGATTTTGAAATTGATTTATGTGTATTTTCTTTCTATGTTGCAGAAAATCATTCTAAAGTTATTCTCTTATTCAATAAAATAAAAACATTAGTGTGCTTTCTCTGTATGTGGTCTTTGGCATGGTTACTTTCAAAATGTGCTTTTTTATGGCAATGTAATTAAATTGTACAGTTAAACCCAATATAACTAGGAGAAATAGAGCTAAGAATATTTCCTCCAGTTAAATCTTGGAAAGCCTGATTTTATTTCTCCATTTCCAGTCTTTTCACATTCGAGAATCAGTGATGCCGAAATATTTGTCATTTCAGGAAAAATAAAATAAAAATCTTTTAAGGGCCTCCAGATACCATATAGCTGCATAGAGCTGGAAAAGTAGGAATGAGACATAGACAGATTAATTGAGGGAGAAGTGAAAATATGCTTCCCCTAGCTTCATGTCCCACACTTCAAATTGTGATGTCTGAAAGTTTTCCTCCAGGAGGTTTATGTAATATCTATGTTTGGTTTGATGATGTTGGAAGATGATGAACTTGAGAATTTGCTGTTTTTTGTTTTTTGGGGAGAAAAAGGAAAAAGAAGGTTTATTGCTTTGCTAGCAAAGGAGAAACACAGGAGACTCCTGTCCCAAAGTCTGTGATTCTGCCCATCATGGGGAACAGGGGTTTTTTAAGAGATGATTCAGAAAAATGAGATTAGGGAGGAGAGATCATGAAGGAGAATATCAGGGAGGAGAAGGTTCGAGAAAAGATCAAAGAAAAGAAAATCAGGGAGGAGAAGTCTAGGGTAAAGAAGATAAAGAAGAAATTTTGAACTTGAGAATTTTAACTCCTCGAAGACTTTTTCATTCATTATGTTGGTTGAACTTGAATTTGGCTTTAAATTACAGTATTTTAAAATATATTTTAAATAAGGTATAATAACTGCCATTTATTAATCACCTAATAATTCTTCGAATTGTATAACCAGTTCAGTGAAGATCATACTGCCCCCATTTCCTAGATGAAGAAATAGACTCTAGATGTTAATTGACCTGTTCTAGGGTAGTTTTCTGGTGAGTGTTCTTCCTTGTCCAATGTTCATGCTCTTCAAGCCAATATCTAAACCTAATGATTTCCCTGTTGTGAGTGCACTTGTCCATGGCTATCTGCTACATATGCTGCAATAGCCTTCCAAGACCTGTGCTGCCTCAGAATGCCCTTTCTTCAGGAGGAAAACTGCACCTAAGGTGCAGAAAAAATGGCCTAGCCAGAAACATGGATAGAAAATGGACAAGACAGAATGCACCAGGAGTGGCTCTGTCCACCTCAGTCCCCTGCCAGGGCTCCTGTGCCTTCAAAACCAACAACAGCTGGGAAATTCGTCTCTTAGTCTGCTGGGAATGAGAGTCCATGAAAGGACGAAAGAAGGACTTTCCACCCTGCGCACACAAGCGAGAACATATATAGTCTTCTGTTTCAAAAATCACTCCTGTACAAGTGGCTTTTAAGATGATTGAGGGAAAGATGTTTTACATTGCTTTCTATGCATATTTAAATATGTTTTTTCTCAGTAGCTACGTAAGTTGTTTAAACATCAAAAGCCTCAAAGACATAGAAACCTGGAAAAAACATTTCCTATTGAATTGAAGCTATATTTTTTAATCGAGAAAGCAGTCATCTAAGTGGTTTTTCCTATTTTCTATCTCACATATAACAAAACACCTCAACGGTAACACGAGAGACAGTATTCAGAAAGCAATTCCAAGCACATTAAAAGAGCTGCTTTGGAAAAATGAGTCAAGTGAGTTCTTTCCCTTTAAAGGCCACAAAAAAGAAACACCCTTCTTATAGGGCAAGAGGTTGAAAAGAGGATGAGAAGGGGAACACAATATCTCATCTAAAATCTTGCAGGCAAAAACGTTGATTATTGCAGGAAGCAGAAGGTAAGCCTAGCTTATAAATGAGATCCTGCAGATAAGAGAGATGTATCCTGCTGAAGTATTACTGTACAGAATGAACCTCTAAAGCTTGGACTTTGAAGGCATAAACCACTTGTTAAATAAATCTAAACTGATGTATTCATTTTTATAAAATAAAACATGATATAACTTGGTAATGATAATATGTAATTTTATCCTTGCATTTCAATTCTCAAGGGTTCCTTAATTTTTCTCACAACATTACAAACAATTGCAAAGGGTTAGATGAAAATAAATATTCTCACCTAGAAGGATATTAATTTTGTCAACATTTTCCCCAACACTGAAAAACAATAGTATAGTACTCAAATATGAAAGTCCCTCTAAGGTTGATCTGATCATTTTTCAAGCATTATAGTATACATAATATCGAGGTTCATTCTGACATAATTGCATAATCATGAATATAATTTGCTCCATTTCTGTCCCCCGTGTTTCCCCTTTCCCTTGCCTCTTTATCTAATAGTTTTAAATATTCAGATTGACACATAAACAAGAAAAGAGATGGCTAATTTTTTTCCTGTAGAATTAGTACTTTCTTTGAACATTTGAACTTCCTAGAAATGATGACTTCCACAGGAAAACCATGAATATTATGTGGAAAATAGAGAACTGAATAAAGGAATGTTTATTGAAAATGGTCTTCAATATGAATAATCAATATGGTTAATTGTAACCCTGAATCCAAAAACCTGCTAAAGCTGATTTTAAAAGATTTTTTTCCTAAAAAGGGATCTCATGAAAGTCGAAGGGAGACTAGGTGGGTAGAGGAAGGGGATGGGAGTAGAAAGGATGGAAGGGCTAAGCGAAGTACCGGGGAATGAAATTGATCAAAGTATGCTGTGTGTGTACTAATATACCACAGCAAAACCCATTATTGTATCATCATTGAACCAATGAAAAGATGTTATATTAGACTTTTGGCTTCAGTTGTTTTTTTTTTTCTCTTTCTTCTCTTTTCCTCTTCTGTTTTCCTTCTTGTGTTTTTGTGCTATTTTTAAAGTAGGATTTAAGTTAAACTAACCAATAAACAAGAAGATACAAGAAATGAAAAGGGAGTTACTTGAAGCTAATGACTTGGCAACATTTCTCTACCAGGACTCCTCACAGAGGAGTTCACATGTCCTGATGACGCAGCCTAGTGAGTTTCAGGGTGACGGGGGTAGTTCCTCTTTCTCAATGACTGGAGTCACTAGTTACTTCTCCTCCACTAAAACCTAACATTCCAGAGAAGCATCCAGTTTCTACTATATACCTGTGTTCACTGATCTAGTAGTGTAAGCATGCATTTCTTGAAACTCATAGCATGAAAAGGAACAGACATAATTAATCAAGTTAGTAATGATTTTTATTTTAAAAATCTGAGTGTAATTCAAGAAATGCTGAATTTCAGGTGTATATAATTTAAAATGTTTGTTATTGTGTGGAAGAGATCCTTAAAAAGTTAAGGAGGCGGTCTGAGGTTGTAGCTCCGTAGTGCAGCGCTTGCCTAGCACGTGTGAGACTGGGTTCAAACCTCAGCACCACATACATAAAAATAAATAAAATAAAGGTAATAAAAAGTTGAGGAAAATGGGATGGGAGGGGTTGAGGGAAGGAAAGATAGTAGACTGAGACCTATGTATCTGTATGATTACATGAATGGTGTGAATCTCCATTGTGTACAACCATTGTGTACCCCGTGTGTGCACAATGAATCAAAATGCAGTCTGTAAAAATAAAAATTAAAAACCCACACACAAAAAAACAAAAAACAAAAAAAGTTGAGAAAAGTAGGTTGGAAATTTATCAAAAATTACTTTTGGTATTACCATCTCATACAGCTATTACATTAGACATGTACCTCAAAGAACTGAAAATAGGCACTCAAATGAAGGAAATGAGTATTAGTAGCAGCGCTATTTACAATGGTCAAAAGGCAGACAGCCCAAATGTCTGTCAATGGATGAATGGACAAATTGTGGCATGTAAATACAATGGAATATATAGGCATAAAAATGAATGAATACTGACACATTACAACAATGGATGAATCTTGAAAACATGCTAAGTAAAAGAAATCGGACACAAACCTTCACATCTTGTATAACTCTCCTTATATGAAATATCCCAAATAAGGAAATAGTGATGCCAGGAGTTAGGAAAGGGAAGCAACTGCTGAATCAGTGCAGGGTAATAAGTGTTGTGAAACTAGGTGGAAATGGTGGCTTCTCAACATTGTCAATGTATTAACTACCACTCAATTATTCACTTTAAAACAGGTGATAACACATTCATGAATTCCACCTAAAACAACAACAACAATCTTCCAGGAAAAAAAGGTAAGGTATGAAGACTAAAAATATGGCAAAAAATAAATAAAAATAAAAATAAAACCAGATGAGCTATTGAATAATCAGAATTTGATATACATGAACATGTGATAAGATCCTGATACAGATAAGAAAAATAAATCAAAAAGAAAGTACAAGGAAAAAACACTGCCATAGAAGGACAAACTCAACCAAAGCAAACCATATCTAAGGCAAATGTAGGAGAACTTTTTTAAATTAAAGAAATAGAAATTGTAGAAATATTTTTTAAATTTATGTTATGGAACCAATTACCTAGTAAAGATCCTAACTTTATTGTTTTTTTTTTTTTTTGGTTGTTTATAGTAGATAACTGATTAATAATCAATGAAATTACATAACTGTAATGCATGGTGTGATTCAGAGTTTAAATGTGCTCCTTCAATCATGCTTAAAGTTTTGCTTCATACACCTCAGTTTCAGAAAGTAATGCAAAGGAAAATTTCAGGCTACCTTTGGTCTATTGTCAAAAAATTCTGCATCAGGTTTAAATATACTTAGCACACAAAACAAAGAACTACATCAGAACAAGGAATGAGAAGCAGTTCTTCAAAACAAAGGAGGACTCTAAAGTCCACCCGTTGGTCTGAGTGGTGGAGATGGTATGATCCAGTTATTTCAAATAATTTTAATGATTAGTAAGTTAATCTGAAGAAAAGGAGAAAAGCGATTCGGAAAAAAAAAAAAATGGAGACCATGTTGAATACAATACAGAGGAATAAAAGAGCAAATAGGAAAAGAAATGGAAAGTGTTCAGGAAGCAATTACTGGCTCTCCCAGGGTTCTGTGAAGGATCTAACAGTAGGCGCCCTGGGAGTGGAAGGGGCCGCCGCAGTGAATAGGACCTGAGGGAAGTAATCAGAGATAAGAACAACTAGTACCGTACAGAATGAAGAGAGAGCATGACAAAGTTTACAGCATGAACTTCAAAGACATCACACAATGAGAAAGCTAGCTAAAGCTGAGAATTAAATGAAGGGTCTGCTCACAAACAGGATGAAACTGGAAGATGATGGAATACAAGTTCACTGAAGGAGGCAGGAAGGGCGAGTAAGAGGAAACTCAGGGATGATGTGCAAAAAAAGCAGCGCCATCATCCAAAGCATAAATGAGTTTTTCGCCTTCACGTTCAAAGGAAAGTTCCATAGGTGCTGTGGTTAGGAATCAGATTCTCTGAAGAATGCATTTTGGAAAAGTACAGTGTCATCTAATCTGAGAAATCAATCAGAGAAGCACTGGAGCCCGAGGAGTTTCCCTTCTGGGAGTTTCAAGGAGATGCAGTTAACAGAAACTAAAACAGATAAACTTAGAGGCTTGCCCAAACACTCACTGTGGGTTGGGGAAACATTAAACAAATAGCATAAAGTGGGAAGTGGGAAGAAACTAATGAAAATAATACCAAAAAAATTCCTCACGCTCTATCCATGTTTATAAACAAATGTGAAGACTGAGGCACATATTTAACTACTTGAATTATGCCAGAAACAGTTCTGCCACCTAACATCCCCCTCAAAAATATTTGCCTATGTTTATGTATAATGCAGTAGCAAACCAAGTGTTGTGTCTTTGCAGTTTTAAATGTCAGATGATAGAGCTTTATATCCAGTGTTGTCTCTTTCCAGTTGCATCACTTAATATTTCCATGTCTTACCTTTCATACTGATGGAAAGAAATGAATGACACTAGCTACATATGCCATGCACTGTTGTCATCACAGGGACATGCTGCGACAAGTGCTGCAATCTGTGACACACTATATTAATATTAATTTTATTGTTATTTGTATTTTTACATTATTTGTCACTAATGGTCCTATCGGTGGTATGCCTCAGTCAGATACCATGGAAAGGGGAAAAATTTGGAGTACAGACTCAAGGATGCAAAAGAAGACAGTGAGCTCACTTTTTTTCCTATAGATTTTTTTTAAAATTAAATGGTTTGTTTTATTAATAATTATTTTGTCAGAAAGCGGAAGTATTCACATTATAAAATGTTTCAGACAAAAATTAGTCCAGTGTAATTAGTGTGAATTATCAAAATACCAGCATAGAAGAGTATATGTGACCTATTATTAAAAAAAAAAAAAAAAAACAGGTGTTAAAATAAGATAAAGCTGCCTTCTGAATTAACAGGGGATTCAAATTGAGTTACACTTTTTCAATATAGAAAAGATGGTTTCTAATTGCTTTTCCATAGGTACCAAGTTTGTTCATTTTATTAAAATATTTCAAAAAGAAGTTATCGATGTGATGGGGACATCTGTATGCATTTTATCCCCTCTCAATGTATCTTTGGCCCTGACTGTGAAAGGGAATTTAAATAACAAACTAGTTTAGAATATTATTTGGGAATATGCTAATCCAAATGGAAGGAAAACCATTCCTTCCAGTGTCTTGAGTTTAGCATAGACATTTCTGCGAGGATTTTGAACCCCAGAAAGGACATGCAAAGATGGACAAAGTCTTGAAAAAGGCAGAAGGTTACTGGCTCAAGGCACAGGCAGAGGGTTTGGCCTTAACAGGAAAAGGTAACAGCTGACCCCAGAGACATGGTAAGGGGAACCTGAGTACAGGTATGAATGCAGGTATGAATTCTTAGGTAAGGGGTCATGATTTAAGAAACATCATGCTTGAGGGGCTCAGTTTTTTGATTGAGAGGCATGATAGTCTGCTGAGAGTGGAGTGGGTACATGCAGGCAGAGGGGAGGAGAGCCAAAATTAGGAGTAAGACCAAAGGAAGCATTAGTTGTCACAGGCTCCAGGCTGGAATTAACCCTAAGAAATGTTAAGTGGTTTTTATTTTTCTTATTACATCTTTTCCCCAAAGATGTAAAATGATGTAATCTAGAATCCTCATTTTTTTATATGGCCATCAAATTATCCTTTAATTTTCCATATAGCTTCCACAGTTATAAATATTCTTCACCAAACTGCTGGAGCTGCACTTGTTTTGCTCTGACTGGAACACCAAAACGTGAATCTTCAATTCTTGCAGGTTAGCCATGCTTACAAATATTGATTTTTCTCAGGCTGATAAGAGAGGTTATTTTCAGGCCCCATATATGCATGAGACTCTCTCTTAGCAATAACATCATTATGAAACCTTGGTTCCTGCTGAATATCTTAGTCTCTGAAGATAACATTGCGGGCGACATGACTGTAAATTCCTATTCTAATCGCTAAAGCTGTCCATAGGACAGTCTTTTTAGGGCAAAGTCAATTTATTCTACTCTTTCAGTTTGCCAGGAAACAACTTTAGGATTTTGTACCTTCTATTTTTAATTAAAAAAAATTGTC
The DNA here is from genome assembly GCA_020662805.1 of Glaucomys volans. Lineage (NCBI taxonomy): Eukaryota > Metazoa > Chordata > Mammalia > Rodentia > Sciuridae > Glaucomys > Glaucomys volans. The sequence continues at coordinate 356,332 of JAJEJO010005679.1, read as the reverse complement.
ATATAAAGAACAGCTTTGGGCATCTTGACAATAAAACTTACCTGTCTGATTAGCTGTAAGTATTGTTCACTCCTCACCTATTAACAGTGAGATGTGGACTTAGAAAGGCAACTCAAGCCTCTATCCACATAACATCAATTTGCCACACCACAATGAAGTGGGACCCATAACAGTGGGAGCCTGATGAGTAATTGTCTTACTTTTAGATAAATCCTTTAGGTGTATCCAAGATGATTGTATTGGTTTATGTTTAAGCTCCAGGCAAACAAGATATTGGAACTTCCACAAAAGAAATCCAGTGCCACTTCTATTGGGGAGGCCCCTGGTATCTTTGATTAATCTCCACAAAGTCCAGAAAGTTTTTCAAAATGGTGTGGAAAGAATGTTGAACTCCTGGGACCAGAATATATGTACTATTACTAAGCTTAAATACTATGCATAGGTGAAGAAGACAGAAACACAGTTTCATCACCCACCTCTATCTGTAGCCAATTCACATGATAAAATGATTTTTTGAGTTGTATAGACTGCAATAATTAAGTCCTAGATGCATGGCTAGGAGAAAAAGCTGCATGATTCTCTGGAAATATCTGGGACTAATTCAAAGAGAGGGAGGCTCAATTAGCTACAGCACAGCCTGTCCTCTTACTAACCATTGCTGACCAAAGGCTATTGCTGGGCAGGTCCTCCATGTGGCTGAGCACTGGGATTCTGTGCTGTGATAACACAAATTCCCTTGGAAGCCACACATCTTGGAGATCAGCAAAGACCCAGGATCCAACAAAATGTGAACACCAGGGAGAGGCAAAACTGGAGGACATGACTGGATTTCCACACACTCCCTCATTCACTATCCAATCATTCAATATCTTAATAATCAGCAATCAGAAGAAAATGCAGAAGGGAGGATACTGCTCTGAGTGAATTTGTGTTGCCCTAGGCAAAAGCCATTGCAATTGCAGATGGAAGTTCTTTCTTTGTCTTTATAAAATAATGACATTATTCTTCTGTCTGTTAATTGGAGCGTATCAGTGTCAATTTCCTGATTTTAATAATAGTTTATGATTATGTAATGGGCTATCATTGAGGAAAACTGGGTGTAAGATATACAAGAACTCTACTGCAACTTATGTGTCATATAAAAAGCTTTTTTAAAACATACCAAACAAAATATAAAGATCCTTGTGCATAAAGATTTGTCTCCGCTATCTCCAGTGTGACATATTTGTCAGAAAAAGACGATCAACATTATCAGCAGAGAGAGCAGCTCCCTTTCTATTCTTGTTGCTGAACATTTCTACCTTGCTCATTGCTTCAAGGCAAAGGAGGTATGAGAAGTGAGCCTAGTATATGCAGGTACAATATTAGGGCAGATAAGTTGTGTTAGAGCTTTTGCATATGTATTAGTCTGCTTTCTGTTACTATAACAGAACACTGGAGATTGGGTAATTTATAAAGGAAAGAGACTTATTTGGGGTCATGGTTCTGGAATAGGGAAGTCCAAAATCTGGCAGGTGGAAATTCCTGTAAGATAGCATAAAGTGAAGACCTCATGCTGCTTCAACTCATGGTATAAAGTGAAAGGGCATGCAGGCACCTGTGGAAGAAAAAGAACATAAGTGGCCTTGCTTTATAACAACTCCTTCTTGTAATAAATAGTCATGACAGTGAGAACTCACATAAAAATGAATTAATCTATTCATGAAGACCCAAAGACCTCCTATTAGACCTCACTTCTCAACACCACCATTTTGAGAAATTAAATCTTAATATAAGTTTTGGTGGAGACAAACCATATTTAAACCATAGAAATGTATTTGTCTTTCATGGGCAAAGTCCATAAAGTCTGTGGTTTTCAAGAGGCAGGTGCAACTGGATTCAAGCTGAGAAGACCTGAGCACACAATTTATGTCCTATTCTTAAAATGGGCTCCTGGCTGGGCCCAAGGACCAGCATTTTCCAAAGTCAAGGAAGGAGGGAGGGCCACTTTGTCATCCCTACTTTCTTCTGCCTTTATGTCCTTACTGCCCTGACATGGCCCCTGCTGGCTAGACAAACCAGCCTAGTCCTCAGTGGCTCACCCATCCACCCAGACACTGACTGGAAAGAATCATTCTCTGAACTGAGTAATGCAGACTGATTATGCTTCTGTTGCCCATTTCTCCAGCCCCACTCCTACATCTGGCCAAGAGTTCATTCTCTAATTTCCCACCAGGTCAGAACAAGGTCCTGTTATTAAGTAATATCTAACTATAACTTTTAATTTTTCATTTGGTCTATCCTGCTTGTGATTATTGCATTTTAAGTAATTATGCCACAGCTGCTTGGGTCACCTGTTATACATGACCAGGTCATCAAAGGTCTGTATAACAAAGCATTAGCACAGTACTTATTAACTGATCACATGCTTTGGCCAATGTTGACACTGGTTCTGAGTCTCCAGAAATAGGTAAAGATTAATGGGAGCAGTAAGTGTCCTTATCTCCATATGCATCTAACTTCTACAATGTTTCCAGTGCCTAGTAGGTACAGTTGATGTGTAAGAGATCTCAGAGGGACTACAAGCAAATTCTGGAAGAGAGGGTCATGAAATTAAAGGCTCATGCCAGGTCTGCAGTTTGGCAATGGTACTGAGAAATGTTGAGGGTGTGTGAAGAACCAGAGATAGTTCAAAATGTCAGAAGACAGAGGAAGCAAAAGGAAGAAACATAAGGAAAATGTAGACATATTAGATTAAACCATATGAAATAACCATTTTCATAGATCAAAAATGGAACATAAGCAATGTCATAGTGTTTAGCCTAATAAAAAGAGATCCAATATCATCTCACTTGTGCTATTCTTTCAGAAATAAATAAGCTATGTTATGTCATTGAATAGTTTATTAATTCACTTTGTCGTTCATTTAACAATGATTTATTGAACTTCTACTATGCACCAGATGCTGTTTGGGGCAAAATCTCTAAGCTCACAGGATTGGCATTCTAGGGGAGAATGACAATAAACAATGTGTGTGTGTGTGTGTGTGTGTGTACACATAAGCACACACAAAAGCATTGAATATATATACACACTATGTGTACATGTACATAGGTGTATATATGAACCCATAGTGTTACTGTATCATAATGTTACTATCTCACATAAATCTAACATTTTATATAAATATGTATAGATATAGTATGTGTGTGTATATATCTATAAAAAGCAATGTGCATTGTAAAGAAAAATAAGCAGAAAAGGAAGACAGGGAACACAAGAGGTATATTGATCAATTGTAAATACGGTGATTAAGAAAGTCTTCATTGATAAGTTGGCCTTTGAGTATCTGGAAGACAAACCTTCCAGGAAGGTGGAACAACAGTTTTGTGACAAAAATGGAGTGGGCAAAAGGGACAGTAATAAATGAAGTCCAAGAAGTCATAGACCATATCCTTTAGGACATAGTAAAATTTGGGGCTTTTACTCTGAGGGACAAGGAAGCCACAGGAAAGTTTTAAGATGAGGAGAACTATGCTCTGACTCACTTTTTTTAAAAAACTTGTTCTCTTTAGTTATACACGGTGGTAGAACCTATTTTGATATATATATACAAGCATGGACCTATATTTTATTCAAATTAGGATTCCCAGTCTGGTGGATGTACACATGATATTGGGATTCACTGTGGTGTGTTCATATATGTACACAGGAAAGTTATGTCAGATTCGTTCCATTGTCTTTCCTATTCCTATCCCCCTCCCATCCCTTCATTTCCCTTTGTCTAATCCACTGAATTTCTATTTTTCCCTTTCCGCCACCTTTGTTGTGGGTTAGCATCCACATATCAGAAAGAATATTCGACCTTTGTTTTTGGGGGATTGGCTTATTTCACTTAGCAAGATCTGACTCACATTTTTAAAGAATCGTTATGTGTTTTGTTAAGAATAGATTTTATAGAAGCAATAGTGGAAGCAGGGAGATGGTAATGCAGAGGAAGAAGAGTGGTAGTGATGCAGAGATGGTGAGAAGGAGCCAGAATTGAGGCATATTTTGAGGGCAGACTAAATAAAGTTTGCTGAAAGATTAAACATGGCCTGTGAGAAACCAGAATGCCCAAGGAAGATTGAAATTTTGGGACTACACAACCTAAAAATTAAAAACTGAAATTAAAATAGGGAAAACCATAGTAGAAGCAGTTAGGGGCAAAGTATGTGTAGATAAAATATTAAGAGTTAAATTTGATGTGTAAGAGTCATAATATGATAGTATTCATTCCAGAATCAAAGCCATAAACATTTTTATATGTTTATAAATTCAAGCCCCTTCAAATTATTGCTTATACAGTCAAGTATACACTTAGTTGTTTAAAATTAACTTTTTTATGTTATCCCAAATGTTAACATATTCTTTTCTCAAATGAACAGGAATTATAACAACTGACTGCAAAATGTACAATAATAAGCCAAGGTAGGATTTGAGCCAACTCATTTTGCATGTCAATCACACAATTTGGAAACTATTACATTTAAAAAATGATAAACACAATCTTCATTTTAGCCTCATGTATATGAGAAATAAAATTTGACTTACTTCTAATTTTTTAAAATTCATGAGCTTATATCTAGTGTTCAGTCATGCAAGACTGTAATTTGCTACTCTTATGTTCTCTTCACTTTTTAAAAAAAGTTCAGCTTCTTTGACTCTCTGGTATCAGGAAAAAAATATGCCCAGAGTCTTCCAAAAGTATGCATGTCATCCTTTTTTCTTTTTTCTTTTTTTTCTTTTCTTGTTTTCTCAGAGAGTCCCTGACAAGTCAAGTTCTATGCCTGGGGCATCCAGAGAACAGGTTGTGTGTAACAGGTGTTAAATGGAAATCATGGGCGGATATGATTTTGGACTGAACTCCTGCACTGGACCTCAGCAGACCAGATCAAACCAAAAGGGAGTCACTTATGCTAAATGCCATATATTCAAATTAAAACTTTAAGGAAGCAAATAAATCCACAAACGGACCACTGAAAACAGTCCACCTGAGTTAGTAATAAGGAAGTCCTCTCTGTTTTAACCCTTAGGAAAGAAAGTAACCTCTAGCAACTTGGCGTTAACCCATCAGAGCTCTTTCCCTGTCATTTTTGTTTCCTTATTCCCATTTCACAAAAGCCAGTGTTCTCTTATTGCCCAGTTGGAGCTGCCATTCTATTTGGTAGACTGGAGCCTGCCTTGATGCATGAATTACAAATAAAAACCAATAAGATCTATAACTAAATTTGTTGTAATTCTCTCTTTTGACAGTGGGTCGTGGTAATCATTATTACTGTGCTCAGGGACAAATGGCCATGCAAAGCAGAAACATAGTTATGTGCATGTCATCGGTTCTGTGATTGAACAGGTTCAACTTGGGCATTTTATGACATCTATCATTTGTTTCCACAGCCTTTAGGCAAGCAATAAAAAGACTTTGGATTTCAATTAGCTGGAGAAATTCTTGGGTGGCCAGAAAAATAAAAACCAAACAGAAACAAGGGAAAGATGCAGTTTGGGATAAGGGTAGGATATTACCAAAAAAGAAAAGAAAAGGAATAAAACAGTACAAACAAAGCAAACCACCCCCCAAATTTTTTGGCTCTGTGTTTATTTTATTTCCCCAATTTTCCCCTATCTCCCCCTTTTTTAAAAATAGCAGCTATTTTGCTTATGTAGTTTTCAGATTCTGATTAGGCTGACTGAATTCCCTCTCCTCGTCCTCCTCCTCCTCCTCCTCGTCCTCCTCCTCCTCCTCCTCCTCCTCCTCCTCCTCTTCCTCCTCTTCCTCCTTCTTCTTCTCTCTCTCTCTCTCTCTCTCTCTCTCTTTCTCTTCCCTATTACCCTTCAGAGAGCTTTGAAACAGGTAGAATGTCAATTAACCTAAACATACTATTTTACTCTTAATCCTAGTAAAAAACCAGATTGAGTAGCTGGTTGCACAATTAATAGTCTAGTCCATTTTAATCTCAAGATTACCAGGGATTCATTCCCAACACCTTGTTAGGAAGAAAACAGGAGTCCTCCTACTCAGCTAGAACTACAAAAAATCCACATTGTATGCCTGGCCTTCCATGAGAGAATACTGTTTGAGTAGGAAAGGCTGCAGACTGGTATTTTTAAACTAATTTTTCTAGGTAATCATGCAATTCTTTATATCATCCCACTAATATAAGCATAGAGTGAGCTACAGTCTTGTGTACAGACTAACTTTTCATTCTGCCTAGGTGCAACCACTGAGTGCTCCTATGTTCTTTTTCAGTTGCTAGATTTAAAAGAAAAGTAAGCAAGGGGAAAAAAAAAAGAGAGAGAGGCTGGGAAGAAGGAAAGATGAGTGATTTGATCATCACGAACCCCAGAGCCCTGTTAAAAAGTATTTGTACTTTAAAAAATCTTTTTTGCTGAAAGCTTTTTCAGGAGAAATAAATTATACTGACTCTATATAAATAAAAGCAGAAAGAGCAAAGACGAACATGAACATATATTACCAATGCCATTCATCAAATATAGTTGACACTTCAATCTAATCCGGCAAATGAAAACACAGAAGTTTATAGAGTTATAGGAAGTAAGCAATTTAAACATACCAGGGCACAAGGTCATCTAACACAACTAGCAAGATGTCCCTTTTTCTTTTCTCTTTTTCTCTCTTTCATCCTTTCAAAGCTCTCAAACACTGATTGATAATCCATCTTTCTCACAGGGTGAGGTGATCTTTAAATCAGATAATTAATAGCAGCAGTCCCAATGTTCCTTAACAAGTCCACCTTCCTCCAGTGTCATAAAGTAAAAGGACACTTCATGCATTTCATACTGTCATTATGGTGCAAGGTTTCTCTTTCCATAATAAAGTAATACATTTCTTAACTAATTAGTTCATTAATTTTAAATGTGATTCCCAGTAAAAACCCTTTGAGATAGTTAATCTTTCTTAAAAGTGTGTGCGATTGTAAAAAACAGTTCTTAGAGCACTGTCACCACCGAACATTAATGGTCTGAATGAGTGAGGAAATACAAAGCTGCAAAAACACATCTCATTTGTTTTTGAAAGCAAACCTCCAAGGCCGCTTTATAACCAGAAATCATATCCATGTCATGCAGATGCCGTGGTAAACTTTACGGTTCCAATTAGGAACGGACAGTTTCCAATGCACTGCTCAAACACTTTGCTAGTCTATATGTAAATACTTCACTAAAACCACTGAACGGTGATGGAGTTCAATATTAATATCGCAAATTAAAGATGACATCTGAAAGCCTGCCATCCAGAAGAGTGATCAGAGCCCATGGCAAGGCAATAATCAGTGGCTTAAGCAACTTTCAAGCACCATGGGGGAGAAAACAAATGTGATGGAGCTTGGAAATTGCACTGGTGCATGAAGAACATACCATATTAAAGAGCAACTGCTGATTGACCTGGTGATGAAGTGGAGGATATGACCATATGCTTCCATAAAGGACATTTGGAAATGGCTTCAAGATGATTCCCCAAGAGCTCATGACTATTACCTGGTGTATTCCCATTAATTGACAATGTAAACTTTATCTGTAACAGTGAAATAAGCTGTCAGACTAACTACCTGTCCTCCAGGGAGGAAAAAATTGCCTGAACAATTATCACACCCAGCATATTTTCCAGACAGAAATATCAAAGGGTTCCACTGACTGGATTTCCCTTATGTGTTGTAGTCACTGCCTTGGAAAGAAGAGTGGTTTCAACTTTTCACTCAGATCATTTGGAAGGGGAAAATAGGTATCTTAAAGTGGGAATGAGAATATAAAATCATTTGAAAGGTAAGATATGAACAGTGAAGAGTTCATAATCTCAGTCCAGGGCCCTCTGCCATATGCTAAAACACTAGCCCACATCCACTTCCTTTGGCCAATCATGTTTTTACTTATAGAAACCAATCATAAAGAGCATGTAAGGAAGGTAGTCCCAGTAATGATACCAAATCCGAGAATCTCTACAGAGGAAGCTGTGCAAATCCCAAGACATGACATCATTACTTCTTCCTTCGTGTCAGGAAAATTACAAGAAGTGAAGAAGAGCATAAATGTTGATAAACGTTATTTCCCTGTGACAATATGTTTAGTGGACACTATATCTAGCAAGCTCTGAGGTCTGGTTGACAGAGTTCAAATCCCAGCTCCATGGCCTACCAGTTGTGTCACCATGAGCAGGCTACTTAATCTGAGTTTCAACTTTCTTCTATAACAGTGTGGCCACCTGCCAAATCAGCGCAGGTGATTAGTTCTATGGCTACTGCCTCTTATTATTATCTTCCTGATCCTAAAATATTCCAGGGGTGTATTTATGGAGCAAATTAAGAGCCTAACAGTTGTTATGGCCTCAGTTCATCAAGAGTTTCTTCTCTTGGGTTCAAAGCATGAGAAGGGGAACTTGAGGCTGCCTCATAACTACAGTTGGCTGAGTGTGTGTCCTGGCTTCACCAAAGAACTCAGACTGGGCTGCTACCCCTGCTGCTACCCCAGGCAGGGATGTTACCCACAGGCCTGTTCTCCACTTGAGAAAGTAATCTGGGCAGCAAGCCAGGGCTACAGAATCTCTTGCCCCACTGTGTCTTTCCACAAGTTGTTTAGTGTCTAAGCCAATGCAGAAAATGGAGCCACCTACTGTGGACACCTGTCCTCCACATACCCCATGAATGAGAAGCACCAGATCTCTGATGTCAGATGGTAGCATCTTCCCTGATTTCCTGGGATGGACTTCTAAATAAACAATTTGCCCTAGAATCTTGGGTTGGAGTCACTATCTCTGTGGTATCAGTGTGGCCCTAGACAGGATAGGGGACTCCAGCTGTAACAGATACAGCGTTCACAGCAGCAGCAAGGCCAGCATCTGTCAGCAGATGGACAAAGTGAGAAATGACCATCAGCATTCTCATCTTATGCAAATCTTCTCAATTTTTATTTGTGGCCTTCTTTTTTCCCTATATTCTTTTGTCTCAAGAGACATTGAACTAGGAGTATTATAAGAAAAGAAAGAGGATATGGAAACAGCACCAAAGAGAAGGCTGCTTTATGCTATAATTGCTGAGAGTGGAGAGACAGACTGTGAAGAGCAGGTGCCACATGGCGTTGAGTTTTTCTCACCTGCACTTCTCCCGGGAGGCTGACACAAATGCAGGGATGTGACACAAAAGCAATCTCCCTGTAACAATCAGCTACACAACTGTACAATCCACAATAGCTGTAATAGAGAAAGCAAACAGTAATAAAGCCACATTGCCTTGCCTCTGAGATCAAACAATGCTCCAGTTGATGGAGGGTACACTTTAATGTCTCCTGAAAAGTCCATATTTCTGGATCTCACTGAACTACCAAGTCTTTTCCTAAGGTAAGGTTAAAAAAATAATTGTGGTTTGGGCGTCTGTTTCAAAAGGAGAACAAACTGTTATTTAAGTTCTGTGTGAGAACAACAGAGATACTGAATATAGACGGTGTCTCTGACCCATTGTATAACAAGAAAAATAAACCTGGAGCTGTCCATTAATACCCTGCCCTGAATTCAGGAGTTGTTGGAGTGTGTAGGACAGGCAGGGGGCATTATTATTTTTTAATGGCTACTTCAACAGAGATGTTCATGTTAGCATTGTTCTTGGGGTGAAAGCTTCCATTCTGTAAGACACTTGCCACACTCCAATTAAAAACAGAATTTATTGTTAAGGGCCAGTAGAATATCGGTTTCCTTCCACCTGTATTTTGTCTATTGTTAAAAATCTTACATAACGAAAAGTTAGAGGCTTAGAAGAGCTTTTTATAAGCCTTGAGTGGAGAATATTGCCACTTTAAAAATATCATTTCTGAAAGAAAGCGGAGGTGTCAGAGACAAAGAGAAAAGGAGGGAGATGCGTCGGCCAGTCAATAGTATATATCGAACACTCGCTGTGTGGGGAGAACACGAAGGGCATAACACACCTGGTACTCCTTCTCCGGGAGTCTGTGAAGTAATGAATGGAACAGCATTAATGTGAGTAAACACTTCCAAAGCAGGCACATCAGAAACCACATGACTTGAAAAAATCATGTGTGCCACCCAGTGTGAGTGCGGTGATGTGTGTGCACGCGTGTTTAAAGGAGCTTGAGAGTAACAAACAGCATGGTAATGACATTGAGAATAAACGCCACTAAACGCAGGAGAAATGATACAAGAATACAAATTATCCTGGAGCACTTTCGTCTTTCAGTTGACTCTCCTCTGAGTGTAAATCAGAAGTGGAAATACAACACAAGGTACCTTCCTTGTCATTGGGACGTCAGGAAACTGGCATCTTACCCGGTCTGATAGCTCGTGCTTCAGAGATATGCATCATATGTATTACTGTTCCACCTCATGGAAGTGATTTGACTTGAAAATGCAATGACAAGGAGCCATATTGGGGAACAGAAATTGTTTACATAATTGCTTGCTCTGTTGGTGAATCTAGGCCTTCATTTAGAATTCATTATTTTATAAACTGCACAAAGGGATTTCCAAGTTGTCAAGCTTGGTTTGTAAAAAATAAAATAAAAAGATATGATAAAATGTCTGGCACAAGCTTTTCTGACTTTAATTTTTTTTCCTCCATCCTATTCATCTTCCCAGTCATAGCGGGTACTCCATCAGCTGTGATAGCTGCTATTTTCTCTGGATTTAGATCAAACAACCTCAGAACATCCATCAGGGCCATTTTTACATCCTTTCTCCTTTGATGCCAAACCCCAAAGATTCCCCATCATGTACAGTCTGCAAGTTGTTGGACTGACAAGTATTAGTAACCTTGGAATGTCACCGAGACACCAGCTTTCATCCTGGAGGAGGCTAATGAATTTTGCTGCAACCAACTTGGTCTTGAAATGATTTTTCTTTAGGTCACCTTTCATAGTTAAAATAGTTTGCTTTCTTATAGTTTACTTTTTGTCTGCTAAGTTAAAGTGGCAGAGAGAGTGGAGCCTGAGGACGAGAGAGTCTGGAGCACACAATTTTTAATACCCATTTTACCACCATATATTTTTTAATTATCTGGGCAAAATTTTAATTTCTTAGAGTGTCCTCAGCTGTGAAATGAGTATGAAATATTGTCCACAATTTAGGATTTTCAGTATTTTAAGCATATGAGTCTCTTTAAAAATACTTACATGTTGGGCTGAGGTTGTGGCTCAGTGGTAGAGTGCTTACCTGGCATGTGTGAGGCACTGGGTTCGATCCTCAGCATCACATAAAAATAAAGAAACAAAATAAAGGTATTATGTCCATCTACAACTAAAAAATATTTTTTAAAAATACCTACATATTACCTGTAATCCCAGCAGCTCAAGAGGTTAAGGCAGGAGGATTATGAGTTCAAGACCAGCCTCAGCAAATTAGTGAGGCCCTAAGAAACTTAGCAATTCCCTGTCTCAAATTTAAAAGGGGAGCTGAGAATGTGGCTTATTGTTAAGCGCCCCTGGGTTCAATCGCCAGCACCAAAATGTATACATATATACAATTAATATATTAACATGTGTGTGTACATACTCACATAAATACACATGCAGAATTTTATATGGCATTAATTTTATTTGGTATATCTTAAAAGAGAATACATAGAACGACATAAAGCTAACTAACAGAATTTTAAGCAAATTTGCATTTTATCAAGCACAAAAGCAATCACAACTCTACATACTCTTTAACAGGATAATATAAACAAGTGTAAGACATCAATTGCCAGTGCAATTTTGGTATGCATAAAAAAATGTGCCTGTTCTTTGAAATAACTGAATTCTACATAGGTGCCATAGACTTAAGACCCATTGATCTAGGACTGTAATAAATACTCTGCATCTATGATTTATTCATATAGAGAAGTGTGGGCCAAATGAAGTGTTCAAACCCAGGACTCAAGCATTTATGTAATTAGTATTAGTTGAAGAATAACCACATTTATGTCATCTAGGTTTACACAGCTGGAAGCAGAGTAGACCCTCAAAATGTCAAAAGTAAACAAATGAATATGTGTCACCTAAGTTGCCTTTCCTCTTTTCAGTTCCTGACTCCTGGTGGCACAATGAGATTGGCAGATCCAGGCACTGGGGTCTGCACTCACCGGCAGACCACAGGCCTTTGGTTCCCTGAAAACCCCACCCAGGCATTTGCTCCTGCATCTGTCTGCAGAAGGACCTCCCTTGAGCTCAGTCCTTCCCTGGTCCTCCTGCAGCCACCTCCCACAGATCCACTTGAGGGCGCCAGCAACCTCCAGTAAAAGCCCTGTCTTCCTGGGCTTCCAAATTGCAAACTGGTTCTTCAGAGTGTCACGTTCCATAGTGACTTCTCATACATGTTTCACCATGTCACAAGAGAGGAGAGAATGCCCCTTTTCCCCACTTTGTGCCACTTGTTATCAGCTAGGCATCCAAAGAGCCTATGTCTTGCCTGATCCTAACCCCTCATGAAAACAGCTCCCTGGGCCTTCCCTGCAGCCGCTGTCTCACAGAGCTCATGAGAAAGTCTGAGGAGCAGATGGCTAGAATGTTCCCCAAGCTGTCCTCTCCAGTCTCTGCCTCCTTCACACCCCCACACCCCTCAATACCACTTCTTGGGTCAACTACAGCAGGTCTTCTTGAACTTTATTATGCATTGCAATAGCTTGGGGATCTTGCTAAAATGAAAATTCTGATTTAATAATTCTGCCTTGAGGCCCCAGATGATGTATTTATCAGGTCAGGACCAGGACTAGTGACAAAATTTCAGATGTGATGGAAAATTTAGTAATCAAGATAAGTAAGACTTTAGTGAAATATTTTGAAAAACACAAATTAATACTGAAAAATCCCTAAAGAACAAATTCCAAATTCTAAATACAGAAATAAAATCCCAATTGATGTTGATCAGATCACATTTTGAGCAAGTTTCCACGCTAAGAAAATTTTAATTTACTCCAGTTATGCCCTGCATTTTACCAGCTATGCACTCGTCTGCTAAATTGAGTGTATGCTAAGACCATAGCTCATCTTGTCCTTGCTCAATCACGGGAAGGACTTATAGGAAACTTATACTCTAGAGCGGTAGATCTCAAGTGCAGGGAAGGCGAGGTTTCATTTTGTAATTTGGGGAGATTTAGCAATGCCTGGAGACAATGTTGGTTGTCACAAGATCCAACAGGTCCACTGGTATCTGGTGAGCAGATGTCACACAGTGCACAGGACACCTTCTAAGAATTTAGAATTATTTGGTCTAAAATGTCAAAAGTTGTCAAGAGTGAGAAACCCACTATAAAAATGTATACCATATACAATTATACCACAGCCAATAGATGTCATAACTGAGTTGAACTCAGTTCACTGATTCTTCCCCCCCCCTTTCTTACTTACTATCTTTTCTCAGCAGAAATAAAGCATTTCTACGTTTAACTTTAGGCATTAATTTAGTCACAGTCTATAAGTAATATCTTTCTATTTATAAAGGTACAATAGAGGAAAATTTATATTTTGTGAGTCTTAAGGGAAAGGTTATTGGGTGACAAATTGAAAGGGTTAAGAAGAGTTCATACATGTTACTGATTTAAAGCCAATTAAAGATGCAAGCCTACCATGATTCTGTAGAAACTTGGCTTCAACAATGTTTAATGAAAGTAGATCTGGAATCACATCCTCTGGTCTGAAATTTGGAAAGCTGAGCTTACCTTAAAGTTTTATAGTTCCTTGGATTTAAAGCTAGTAGAAATTCATCTAGCTTTCCAAAATTTTTTAAGTCCATCAGTTGAATCATAACATTAAAAAAACACCAAAAAAAATCTTGGGAATCTCTTTTGGATATATGTGAGTATATTAATTAATAAAACATAAATACAACATTTTCACTTCATATTTTAGCAGTATTACAGATGATGAGATTCAACTTTATATATACCCCTTGTAATCACAAAGTTCCAAGTGTATAAAGCTATAAAAGATTTAAAAGTCCTAAAGAAAGAGTAAAATTTGCCTGTTTTGCATAAAAATTAAACATAAATCTACAATATTAGTTAATAATTATTGCAGAACTATAGGTTAACAATTTGCATATTGGCTCTAAAGCCACCTATGATATGCTGTGTGGTGCTGGGCCTGAGATGCAATTCTACCTTGACTTATGCCTTCTCCTAAGCTCCATAATAGAAGGCACAGATAGGAAAGTAGAAGGAAGAGGAAGAGAGAAGGTATTTCTGTCATGTTCTTCAATTTCTGGATAGCAATTGCTTCAGCCTCCAGGTTCTTTTGGTACTGAAGGCACCAGATATGCTCTCCCCATTCAAGGAACCAACATCAGTGTGGTTGAGGTGCGGGCTTCCTCTGAGCTACTAGTTTTTGATGACCTCAGCCCTTCTCTTTGGTCCCCCCAGGTCTATGGGTTGTAGCTGCTTCCAGCATTTGCTAAAATCAGGATTCACCAAAGTTAATTTTATATGTCAGCTTTATCGAGCTAAGGGATGCCAAGATAACTGGGTATGTCTGTGAGGGCATTTCTGTAAGAGATTAGCTTTTGAATCAGTGGACTGAGTAAAGAAGATCCACCCTCACCAAGGTGGATGAGCATCATCTGATCTGAGGGTTTGAACTGAAAATGATTCTGGAAGGTGAGTTCTTTCTCTTTCTTCTTGAGCTGAGACATCCATCCTTTCCTGTCTTCTTGTTCTCAACCTTCAGCTTTAGACTGAAACTGCACCATCAATTTTCCTGGGCTTCAGCCTTGCAGATGACAAATCCTGGGACTTCTCAGCTGCTATAATTGTCTCAAACAACCCCTCATAATCAATCTCCCTCTCTCTCTCTCTCTCTTTTTCTCTCTCACTCTGTCTCTCTCTCTCTCTCACTCTGTCTCTCTCTCTCTCTCTCCATATATTCTATTGGTTCTATTTCTCCAGAGAATCCAAATACAAGACTGCTTCAGCCTATTCTTCCTGCTCTTTCAAACTTCAAACTCCAATACAAATAATTCCCCATATGAAATCCCCTCTGCTTGAAATGCCCATTCTGTCTTTCATTCTCCTATCTAGAACCAATGTGATAAAATATATCATAGGAACAAAAATATTAGCTAGGACATGGCAATAAAATCCATGCATGTGTGCTGACTATACCTTTTCATGTATAGTTTATCAGGTGTGCATTTCTCTGTAACCCTACAAGGAATAAAACACTTGAAACATTATACTGTGTACCTGGAACAGACAAGGGACTTATAAAGAGTATGTTTCTTTGTCAGTCACGCTTTCTCTCTTTTCTACAACCAGAGAAAGTTGAAGATGAGGCACATCAAAATTATTTAAAGGATTAAAAAAAAAAAGATTACAGCTGTTTGACCAAAAGAAGCAATGTCTGGAATGTATTTCAATAATGTATTGCTACCAGATGTTAACTAGAGCTTTCTCCTTTTTAAAGAGCAATGAAGCCTGTCCAAGAAAAACACTTTAATCATCTCACTCTCCCTTTGGGACTATGGAAATTTGCCACTTGCAAATGCTGCTGGTTTAATTGATCATATATGAGTAGGTATGTGTGACTGTATATAACTTCTGACTTGCCTACTCATTTTAAACACTCATTTATTTTTCTATGCATCCTGAATGATCTTAAATCTTAAAAAAAAATTGAATATTTTGGCAGTCTGGCTTTAGTCATCAAAATTATACTACTCCATAACTGTGAATGTTTTCCCTAAAACACAGAATCCTAGGAATGATAAAATTTCCTAAATACTCTGACAATCACTTTATTTTACATAAACACAGCAGTTAGTGATTTTGTATCAATTTCAATGACATTTGGTAGGTTGGCAGAAGATAAATAAAAATCTGTATCTTTATATAGCCAGTTGCACATCTTAAAAAATAATACCTTATTGTTCATAATATTTATGTCAGAGATAACTAGTTCTTTCCTTCATTCCTGTGACTGTTGAGTAGAATCTATATTTTATAGAGCCATTTATGTGGCCACTTTCCATAGGTTACCAGTGGCCCAGCACTTTCTGATGAATTTAGAACAACATGCTAGTTGCTAGTAGGAAGTACCAAGGAACATAAGATAGAATTATTGATTAAAAGAGCATGACCTATCAGGAAGTAATAGGATAATGGTGTGTGTCATTATATAGTGTGATCAACTCTATACATGCCAATGTGGGGGGCTCTTTGTGAGCACTGGGTCGTGCTCATGGCAGAGGGGTATGTGGAAGTTAAGGAAATGATTATAATTACCTGTAGTATGAATCCATTGTCTTTTCACCCCAGTAAAAACAAAGGCAGAGACTCAGGCTTTTGTGCAGATAGTTTATTTTGGAAAACAATCCTAAGGAATAGGAGTAAAGGACCAAGGGAATGAAACCAGGAAGGAGGAGAAGGCAGATCAGGATATGTTATTAAGTTGGTCACCACTGTAGCTATGGAGCTCGGTCTTACTGCTATCTTGAGTGCCTGAATAAAATACTCCACACAAAGGATAGTAGAGAAAAGCATTTATCCATTGGATGTCCTCTGGGAGTGTCATGATGCCCATTGGGAGGTACTTGCCACACTCAGGGTCACAGGAATCCCACACTACAGCATGGGGGCTTGGGGCAGGCTGGGAGAGTGGTATTCAGTGGGTCAAAGCTTGCACACTTGATTACAGTTGATATGAGCACAACAGGAAGCTGGACTGAGAGGACATGAGGCAGTGGCCAAGGAATTCTGATAGATCCAAAACAGAGTTTAAATAAGGAAGTCTTCCACAGAAGAAATTTGTCCCTCTCTGTTACAATAAATGTTTTTAAAAAGAAGTTCTGTCAACATGCTATGGTTTAAATATTCCTTCCTTTCTTCCTTCTTTTTTTAATGAATCATCCCATTTTTGCAGACATTCCACTAATAAAAATTTACTTCTTGGCTCATATGTGATATGTTATCAGGTTTAAAGAAGGGGAATCTTCTTTGTCTCAATTTAATCTAGTTGGATTTTAATTATTATTGTTTAATATAACTATGCACAGGGCCATCCTATTTCGGGTGGGGAAAGGTATAAATATATTTCTAGAGAGTTACTATCTATATAAACAATTCAAATCACCCTGAATCAGCTCATCATCACCATTCTGAATGCCCATGTCGTACAATCTAGCAAAAGAGATACTGAACCTCCAACAAGAATGATTTGCTCACCAGGCTGCCCTCAGGAACTGGCAACAGGCCAGAGGGCCATAGGAACACCTGCAGATGAGTCCTGGAGCTCTTTAGAGCATCTGGCTGACTCCACACTTGGGGATCAGAGGAAGAAGAAGTGGGAACACCCAAAAGGGCAGCATTGGGGGCCACGGCCCACACAGGTCCAGGTAGCCTTATTTGAATGGCACTGCTGCTCTGGCTGGTCCCAACCAACAGAAGGGAATTTAGAACATCTTCAGGAAGTTGCTCCAAAATACAGTTATGGAGAGAAAGGGGAATGCTCTCCCAATGACACCCAAGTCCAGAGCCCAGGGCAGGGACATTTTTGCTTGGGTCTAAAATCAGCACCAGTTCTCCTACCACCAGATTTTTTCAAAAGCATCTTTTCCTAGAAGCCAAGTCACTGCTATTCTGACAGACTTAAACACTTGGAGGAATGGATTTTTCCTGTATTAATGCTGAGCATTTAGAAATTGGACTTTATGCAATGTAGAAAGTGTACATACATGTATTAAAAGCCTGTTTTTATCTGCAATACAACTGAGGGGCAACTCGTTAGCAGTATTAAAAAAACCATCTTCGTGTTTCATATATTAGTCCCCAGACATTCATTTTCCACTTGGAATGGACTCCTGGTCTAAACAGAATGGAACTTTTCTCATTTCATTTGATCTGAAATAGAATCTACAGGTAACATCGTACATTTTCTTCTTTCCTTCATTTTCTAGGTGCCTCTTTATTATTTTAGCATTTGGTTAATATTTCTTGCAACCTATATTCACATCACAGATTCTACAGGAAATAACCCTATCAAGGTCATACAGTGCAGACATTGTCACATAGACCCTTCCTTCAGAAGACAGCATTCATGCTGCTGTTCCTGTTGAACTATTCCTGTTTCCATGAGGTTAACATATAAAAATGTATTATTCATGATAGAAAATGCGTTTCATATATTTCACCAATTGTTATTATTGTTCTAGAGGGGGAAATAAATGAAAATGGTGGCAGTTGTAGAAATGCATCCTGATTCAGGATTTAATATACAATACCAATTTAGACTACTTACCTTTTTCAACTTTAAACCTTCCATTAAACTGCAAAGCTTGATGTCAGCTAAACTCTATAAATGTTAATTTAAGGTCAAGGTGCTCCTGGGAAGCATTTGAATGCTTAGAGCAGAGCCCAAGAAAACTTCTTTTCAAAGATTTATGGGATGATATGGCTCCTTTCTGAAAAATAGGAACTCCATTTCTACTTTTTCCAATCATTTTCTATTTCAAGCTCTAGGACACACTTTCCTTTATGGATCTTTCTGAGATATTTAATAGCATTCTGGAGATGTTAAAATGCAAATTTTTTCCATGTGTAATGTATAGTGTCTCTCCAATTTAAACTTCATTTACTAATGCCAAATGCTTTGTATAGTGAGGAATGGATATCTATAACTCAGGAACACCTTTGTCCATAAAGATGGCCAAAACATAGTCACATCATTTTCAATATTCAAATTATCATGAGATAGAGGTTTTAGCCAATAATCACTTTTTCTGAAACTAAATCACATGCCAAAATGCATTTAACATTTGATTTAACGAGGCCCAGGGTCCAGTTTTCTGTGTTGGCTACATTATCGCATGGAATAAAGTTGAACACACAGAAATCTAAAAATGTTCTTTATTTTTATGCTACCAAAGTGTCTTTCAACATGAATATGGAATCTATTAGGGGGTGTCAAAAAGAGCAACACGACTTGTCATTTGCCTGAAAGTTATGAGATCACATCATTTCATGCATTAATGTGAGGTGCTAAGAGCAAAGTCTCACAAGGAGAGTGAGATTCACCACACCCATACCTCTTGCTGGGATATGTAGGAGATTAGCCAAAGTTTGCTGACTCTTCTAGTAAGCTCCATCTCTATCCATGGTCAAGGAGAACAGATCTGGATAGTCCTCTAAGCAAGGTATTTTATTTTTTTTTATTTACAGGTACTAGGGATTGAACCCAGGGGTGCTTTTATCACTTAGATATTTCCCCAGACCTTTTTGTTTTTTATTTTGAAACAGGGCCTTACTAAGTTGCTTAGGGCTATGCTTGAAGCAGGCCTTGAATTTATGATCCTCCTGTCTCAGCCTCCCCAGATGCTGGGATTACAGGCATGTGCTACCTTACCCAGCATGCTAAACCTTGAATATAACATTTTCTTTAACACACCATCACCTAGACCAAGTGATGAAAGGCCATCCAGGTAGGCTATCCAGAAGTTTATTAGGTAGTTTGACACAACAGCTTTGTCCTGAAAGGGATGATGTTGGTTAGGCAGGGTAATGACGTTTTTCTATTAGAAATTTAAAAGTGAAATATAAACTGAGTTGAACAATTAGCAGAGGGACTGAAGGTGAAAAGACACTCAGAGTGGGCCATTTGCAGAGACCATGAGGCAGTAAAGGTTATAAGTGAGCACTCTAATATTGCCAGAGTCCTAAAGAACGTGGGCATATCAAGAGAAATTCCTCAGAAACAACAGGAGAGAGAAGTTAGGTCATATTAATCACAAAATACAAGAAGACAGACCTTATCCATGAGGCCTAGATGTAAGCTTTCTCTTAATTCCTGAAACACTTTCTATCCTCATTCCCATGTGTTTTTTTCCCATAATAAGTGTATTGCTAATTGAGATAACCTGAGTTCTTGGCATAGTACCAACATAAAGGAGCTTGGAGGTAGCTTATGGAGAACCAGGTAAGACTTTGAAAATAACTAGTGAAACTTTATCTTCTGATGGAGGACTCCTGGGAGTCCATCATGACTGATAAGAGGTTGAATTATGTGGATATATCTATAATCAGAGCTAAGTAGCACCTTCTTTTTGATGGGAAATGGGCAAGTGGAGGTTAGTGTGATTATGGCTTGCAGCAGAAGGAATTCAGATGGGTCCAGAGCAACCACCACCATAAGGACCTAAGGGAAGAACCTCAGTCCTAGATATACTATTAATTTTTTCCCCTAGTCAATGTTGTGAGGCCTCATTTTTTAAGACATATGCACATATTGAGGCCTCACTCTTGGTTATCTGCACATAGAAGGACTCCAAAATGAATCTGTCTCTTGGAGTCCTTGACATAATAGATTTATAAGTAATTAGAAACAAGAGGGAAGAATGAAATTCCAATTGACTCAGTTGACCTTGTTAATGAGTTGGTGGTATATGGTAGAAGCAATAGGGTAAGAATGTGGAAACTATCTGTGCCTGAGAGCATCTCACTTTACCTCTTTGGGCCTCATTTTCTTCAATGGCAAAGTTGGGTGGTAGGATTAAATGAATAGTAAGTCCCCAATCCTAAATGCTGAGGTATCTGATCTGACTCTGAAACTTCCATAAGTTAGAGCTCTGATCTTTCTAGGACAAACTCCGCTAAGAGCTTTGCAATTATTGGCTTTAATTACCAGATAGTAACTTCCAAGGTTGGGGATAGATAGGTATGTATTGAACCACAGACTGCTCAGCTGCTACAATATTTTGATCTAATCAAATTTATAAGATGTCTCAGTATAAGAAAGTATATAATTCTCTTTCACAAATGTTATGGTTTACATATGAGGTGTCCCTCAAAAGTTTATATGTGCCAGGCGCGGTGGCCCACACCTGTAATCCCAGCAGCTTGGGAGGCTGAGGCAGGAGGATCGAGAGTTCAAAGTCAGCCTCAGCAACTGAGCAAGGCCCTAAGCAACTCAGTGAGACCCTGACTCTAAATAAAATACAAAATAGGGCTGGGGATGTGACTCAGTGGTGGTGGAGTGCCCCTGGGTTCAATCCCCAGTACAAAAAAAAGTTTATGTGTGAGTGTGAGATAATGCAAAAGATTCAGAGATAATATGATGAGATTATGGGAGCTTTAACCTAATCAGTAGATTAATCCACTGATGGATTAACTGGGCAGTGACTGCAGGAAGGTAGGGAGTGTCTGGAGGAGGTGGGTCCCTGGAGGTCATGGCTGCATGGTTTATATTTTACCCTGGTGAACAGAGCTCTCTTTGCTTCCTATTGCCATGTTCTGAGCTTCTTTTTTCCTTCCACACCCTTGCACCAGGACGTTCTGCCTCGCTTTACTACCAGAGCTGTGGTGTTAGCCATCTATGGACTGAGACCTCTCAAACTATGGACCAAATAAACTTTTCCTTCTCCAATAATTTTTATCAGATGTATTGGTCCCAGCAATGAAAAAGTTGACTAAAACAGCAGACAATTCAAACAAAAGTCTAAGAAACCACTCCAATACTGGCCCTCTGAACCAACATGCAGCCTCCATCTCTGCCTGTTGATCCAACCTCTCTTGAGGAGACAAGCCCCTCATGGTAATTTCCGTCTATCTCAGGATTCTCTGGTAAGTTTCTGCACCAAGATGAGAGAACATTTGCTTATTGGCAGTTGTCTTAGTTGGGTACCTCTAGAAGGAAATCCTGAGACTTCAACTGATTTGGTGATGATCTCTGTAAATGATGAAGGGGAATATGTCAGGGTGGATATGGCAGGGAGATGAGAAAGGAAGGGAAGCCAGGCAATGCATGATATCAAGCTAGCTGCCACCAGGGAAACTTGGAGCCAGGGCATGACACGTGCCATAAAGTGATCCCATCTGAGAGGCAGTTACATACCAACTCTGATCAATCTTTGCTTTAGGGTTGAAGAGTCACTAATTCCTTGGAACTTCCAGCCTACCCCATTGTAGACTCAGGCAGCAAGACAAAAACAAACAAACAAACAAACAAAAAACAGTGCTGTCAGTTGGAAATCACTGATTCAGGTAGGTAGGATTAAGATTGGAGAAAGACAGGGTCTATAATTTTTTTTAGGATGCTACAATTTTCACACTTTTACAAGATTTGAAAGGTATAAATGAAAGTCTGATTCTGCTTAAGCATGCCTAAGTGACCTTGTGTTCTAGCACAAGTCTTCCCAGCCAGCTGTATAAGGCTTGCTGGATTCAGCTATTCTTGCCATGGAGAAATATTTTGCAGTGCGACTGCACCCTTAGTGTTGCACCCTGAATTTTGCCCCACTCAGAGAAAGTGTGAAAAAACTTTGAATGTTCAAATTTTCTGTAACAATCACTCCACTGAAACATGTAACATGTATTGGTATACTAATAGGAACAGAGATCTTACCTCCTCACATTTTTGGATAGGATTGTTCAATATGTATTAAGTTTACTCATCTATTAATCAAATATATAGTCACACTCTTCAATGTACTTGGAAATATGATAGCTTCAGGGAATATGGTGATAAATAACATAAACCCCATACTCAGGGAGCTTTCTCTCTAGTGAGAAAAATGGAAAAGTAAACTGCCAAGCATAATTTGGTGTAAGGAGCTCCTTATTTAGGTGCATACAGAAAGGTAATCCACAGAAGTGTGCCCAAGGGAGGGATAACATTGAAGAGGGTGTTGTGGGCCAGAGGGAAGAAAGAATGAGTTACAAAGGCTAAGGGCAGACTTGGGAACTACAGGAAGGTGGATGCATGTGAATGTGTGTGTATGTGCTCACAAAAACACACACGTATGCCTTTCTTTTCATACATCTATTTGCATGCACTTTGAGGACAGGACAGAGGGTTTCAAGCTGAAAGAGCTACATGTGCAGAGGCCCAGCAGTCAGAAAAAAACAGAGACTTCAGCAAATGGCAAGTAATTCATTATAACTGAAGTTCAAGGTGAGGAGCAATCAAAGAAAAAATAGAGATTAAGGCAGGGGCTAGAATCAGGATTTGCATTTTATTTTGTCACAGTGGAAAGTTATTGAAGGCTTTTTGGTGGGGGAATAGAGTTTCCTTTTTGGAAATATTACTCTGTCTGCAAGATGAAAGAGTGGAAGCAGCAAAGTTGGAGGCAGGAAGACCAGCCTGAGAAGTTGGAGAAGTTTAGATGAAGTTAACCAAGTTTTGGATGAGGTGGGAGAAGTGAGGGCAAAGGGACATAGACTGGTACTCAAGCTCTTCTTGGTGGCCCCACCTGGTACAGGGTCTTTTCCTCCATTCTCTTGATTAATACTATGCATACCTCTACAGTTGCATTTATCACGACCTGTTATAATTGTTGACTTTTAGGCTTATCCACCAAATCCTTGTCTGACTTGTTTTTGAATCCTTCACTATCCTAGTTCTAGTTCAACTAACTATACTGAACTCCCAGGACTATGAACTTCTGTAATCTTGAAAGAGAAACATTACAGTCCTGAAGATCCATGAGACTAAAGAATCTAGCCAATTCTATACTGTTGAACAACATCCACCTGCAGGCCACGTGATCCTTTCCCCAAAGACCAAGCTAGAGACTAAAATAAAGAGAAAGCTCTTCAAGGAAGTGAACAGGTTTTCCGTGCATTCTACAATCATGTACTCTAAATAAAAGTTGGGGGCCTTTGAGGGAAGGGTCCAGGTGAGCATCAGTGGCTTTGGTCTCCCTAGCAAAGTGAACAAGGAAACACAACGGTTGAAATGAGTATGAGGGTCTGCATTTCCATCTATCCCTTAGGTTACCAAAGCCCAGAGTATCAGCTTCAGTCCCACTAACAAGTTACCCAGTCACCTTTCCTACAAAACTAAAATATTTACTATTCCTTCTCATTTTTCTTTAGATATACACGTATAAGCACAGACTTTCTAGCAGAAGGAGAGAGACAGCAATATTGAAGAATAAAAGTTCCATTGTTCTGTTGCTTCTAAAGTAAATGATGGAAATTATAAGCTAATTTACATATGGGAGATTAGCAGAGTATCCCTTTATTCCTATTAATATATTTTCCCTTCCTAATTATAAAGATTTGAATCTTTTTAAAACAACTTTATACAAAACATTTGTGTGGATATAAGAACTGCATGTTAAATGCTAATTCTGGATGAGTTATTTGCATAACCTTACAAAGGAGCTAAATTGCTTGTATTTAATAATAAATAGAGAGTTTAAAAAGGATTGCGGATATCTTGAGAGAATGTGAAACAGAGAAAAAAATTTGCTTCTATTTTAAGATATGGAACTTTTTTTTCCACTTTGAATTTAAAACTACTCTCCACCCTCTAGGGAAAACTTGTCCTAACTTTCCGATAAGCTCAATATTCTAAGGCTGCTACCACACGACAATTCAAATACATTGAAGGTGAAGAGCTAATGTGTTTTTAAATGAAAATGGATAATTTTCAAAAGATAATAAACTGCATCTAAAATAGCTTTCCATTTGAAAAGTGGAGACTTCCGAAGATTTCAGATTCTGCATATGATGACAAAATAGAATTGTGGAAATTATCCATAAATTCCAGGGATAATCAGAATTCACAAAGAAAACCAGATTAAAGGCTTTTCTTTAAAGTCTGTGTTTCAACAGTGCTCATAACTCACCTGGAGTCATCATTTCTGCAGATAAATAGGAGAAACAAGTTAGTATGTGAAACATACAAAATAACTAAGGTGATAATACATCTAACTTTGATTTGATGCTCTTTTTGAAGTGAGGAAACACACTCTATCTCCTTGCCAAATCCTTGCAACTCCTTCATGAACTTTTCTCTGTTCGACTTCCAATAGTTCCATTTTCCCAGGATTCAACCCTAAGCTCTCTTTTCTTCTCCCTTATCACTTTTCTCTAGGTGATTCACAGTTCCCATAACTTCAAATACGATCTGCATGTTCCCCAATACCATATTTACATCCAAACCTCTCCTGTGAATTCTGGTTTGCAGATGCCTGCTACCCAGCTCCTCTTGAACACCTGCTGGCATCTCCAACACAATAAGGCAGTCCAAAACTGCACTGTGAATGCAGCCCACCACCTGTATCTCTCCAAATTTCTCCACTTTGGTGACTGGCTTTACATCCAACCATTCTAACTGCAAGATATCAACACAATATCTCTGTCATTTCTACATTGAAAGTGCACATCCAGACCTTCCACTATTTTTTCCTTCCATGACTCCCTCCTTAGCCTAAGTCACTGTCTCCCATTAACTGTATTAAAGGGATACTAACATTCATGACTCTTTCAACCAGTTCCCCCCACAACAACCACAGTGATCTTCATGTCACAAATTATTACCAACTGCCATCCTTGGAGTCACAAACAGATTCTATACGCTCCACAAAATGGCAACACTGGATGGACACAAGTTGGTCCTGATCTGGGAACATGCCACTTTTCTATTAAAACCATTAAAATGGTTTCCTACTACATAAGAATAAAATCAAAACTCCTTATAGAGGTCTACTAAGACCCTACATGATGTGGCCCCTGTCTCTCTGACTAAATTAACTCCCAAAATGCCCCATGATTTTCCCAGTGTCTTTGCAAGTACTGGGAATATGTAAAATTTACTTCTACTGGGAATATTTTTCCTCTCTTTATGTAACCAACTTGTTCAATTCTCAGCTTAAATGTCTCCTTTGAGGAATTCTTTCTGTACCATGTACCACATCTCACCCACTTATTTCCTTCAATACCATCATTTGTATTTGATATTTATTTATTTACTTGTCTAATGACTGCCTCTTCTCTAGACTGATCATACTCTAAGACCAGTGATTGAACCTGTTTTATTCTCTAAAGTACCCAGAATTTAGGAAAGTGCTGTCACATACCAGGTTTTCAAATATTGTAGACTGAGTGAAGGAACAAACAAACGAATGAGCTGGGATGATTGTAAACCACAGGGATAAAGTTTCTACAAAATTCTTGGGGAGTGAGTGCGACTCATCATCTGTTGAGCATGCAAAAACTCAGTGGTGGGTTACTGCAGTTTGCTACTTGAGGACTTTATTCACATGAGAGAAAAAATTATATTCAATAGCAATTTTTTCCTGTCTGGGGAATATAGTTTTGAGTGTAGACTTTTCAAAATGTCAAATGTCTATCATATTGAAGTTGTTAATATTGTTAAGTGATTTAAGCAAAATTGCATTTTCATTATTTACTCACAAAAACTCTTGCATGGCCCCAAGGAATAGAGACAAGCCCTACAAATGAAGTCAGAGAGGTCTGCAAACAGAGACTGAAGTGGGCTGTCATTGCAGGTCTCCAATTTTCCTGGCATGAGACGGAAAAACATCACGGTAAGATGACTGTTGAATAGAATTACTCATCAGCGTGGATTTCGACCGAACAACTTAAACTTTGAGAGTACGTGATTCGATGGCTCTCAACATATTCATTGAGTTGACATGGCTCCTGGACATGAATGCTGTTTTCTCTGTTCCACTATAGTTTTTTTCTCAAGTCCTAAATATTGCTTCTGAAGTTATCCAAAACAATTACCTATGCAAGGAAGATGTCAAGTCCTTGATAATTCAAGAAAAAAAATGTATTGAGACCTGTCAGAGAATAGCCTCTGCCCTGCTGATTCCCTGTGAGTGACATTTCAAAGCTGATTACTTAACCCTATTCAAATATCCCCCTGCAATCAACATCCTTCTTGTGTAGCCTAATAAGGATTTTGCCTTAATAAGAAATATAGGTTCTCAGTGATAATTATGATAATAATTTTCAAAGGATAAGTCTTTCCCTTAATAAATAATCCTTCTCTGAGAGCAAGCATCCTTGAATCCTATTTCTGCTGTTTTTCAAATTAACAGTTTTAAAAATCACTTTTGATACTTGAGACTACGCAAGAATAATTGGAGTGCAAAAGTGACAGGTTCCGCTTGTAGGGAGGTATGGATGTGTACCCAATGCCAAGAGTAGAGAGAAAGTAAACAAATGTACCTACCAAGGTGTTCTTTAGTCTTCCAATGACAGAGATAACTTCCAATTCATGTTCAATAAAATATAACACCTTATTCCTAAATTAATGTATTTAAACCTTCAGAGGCTATCGTATCAGCCTATTGTGATATCTCACTGTGGTTTTGATTTGCATTTCTTTGATGATTAATAATGTTGAACATTTTTTTGCATACTATTTAGACATTTATCTTCTTTGGAGAAATATATATTTAAGTCTTTTGCACATTTTTTATCAAGTTATTCATTTTTTCTTTTCTATTGAGTTGCAAGAGTCCCTTATATATCTTGCAGAGTAACCCCTGATTAGATTAATGGCTTGCGAATATTTTTTCCCATACTTAGGTTGCCTTTTCACTCTGTTGATTGCTTTGCTGTGCAGAAATTTTTTAGTTTAAGGTCATTCCACTTGTTTATTTTTGGCTTTGTTACATGCACTTTTGGTGGTCTATCTATTGTTTTAGTCTGTGTAGACTGCTGAAACAAAATATCATTGACTAAGTGGCTTACTAACAACAGAATTTTGTTTTGCATAGTTGTGGAGATTAGAAAGTTCTAGATTAAGACACTGGTCCATGAAGGCCCACTTACTTATAGATGTCCGTCTTCCACTCTGGTCTTCTTGGCCCATGTAAGGTTTCACATGGGCCAAAGGGGTGAAAAATCTCTCTGGGATCTCTTTATAAGGGCACTAATCCCAAACCTTCATCACCTAATCACCTTTTAAGGGCCTCACTTCCAAATACCTTCACACTGGAGTACTGTTTTGACATATGGATTTGGGGAGCACTCAGGAAATCATCATCAAAACCAATGTCGTTAAACTTTCCCCCTATGTGTTATTCCAGGAGTTTTATGGATTCAGGTCTTAACTCTTAAATCCATTTTGAGTTGATTTTTGTGTGACGTGTAAAACAGGGTCTGCTTTCATTCTCTTGCATGTGGATACCCTGTTTTTCCCACACCCTTGTTGAAGAGGCTATCCTTTCCCTATTCTATCCTTTTGATGCTCATGTAAAGAGCAGTTGATCCTGTTTCTGTGGATTTATTTCTGGGCTCTCTATCCTATCCCATTGGTTTATATGCCATATTTATATGAGTACTATACCATTTTTTATTTCTGTCGCTTTGTAATATATTTGTAACCAGGTAATGTGATGCCTCCAGTTTTGTTATTTCTCAAGATTGATTTGGTGAATGGTGGTCTTTTGAGGCTCCATTTAAATTGCAGAATTGTAGAAGTGTGGGCAAGGATGTAGAGAAATTAGAACCCTTGCACACTGTTGGTGGGAATGCAAAATATTTCAGCTGCAAGGCAAATAGTATGCATATCCCTCAATAAATTAAAACTAAAACTACCGGACCAGCATTGTGGCTCAATGGTAGAGGACTTGCCTAGCATGTGTGAGGCACTGGGTTCGATTCTCAGCACCACATAAAAACAAATAAAATAAAGGTCCATCAACAACTAAAATATATATTTAAAAAAAAAACTACCATATGATCCAATGATACCACTCCTGAGCATTTAACCCCAAAATCTGAAATTAGAATCTTGAAGAGATACTATAGCACTCTTGTATTCACTACAGCACAATTCATAATAGTCAATACATTGAAACTAATCTCTGTCAACAAATGGAGGAATAAAGAAGATGTGGCATGTGCACATGATAGAATATTATTCAGCCATAAAAAAGAAGGAAATCTTGCCATTTGTAACAGTATGTATAATTCGGACAGCAGTATGCTAAGGGAAACAATTTCCAAGCAGAAATAAATATCACATGATTCCACACACATGAGGGATCTAAAATAGGCAATTTTTTTAAATCGAAGAATAGAATGGTGACTGTCTGAGACTGAGAGGAGTGGAAAATGTGGAGTTACTAGTCACCAGCATAAGTTTCAGCTAAGCAATATGCATACATTCCAGAGATCTGCTGTAAAACATTGTACCTATAATCAAGAAAACTGTTTTGTACACTTAAAATTTTGTTAAGAGGGTTGATTTCAGGTTAAGAGTTCTTATAAAGATAAAATAAAAGTCAGGTGGTGGATTTATCATCTATCAAAATTTTTTGAAAAAGCTGAGTTTGAAGTCTATATCTCAATTGACTAAAAAGTTACTGAGAAATGGGGTGGAAAACTGATACATCATTACACTTAATGGTTTAACTGTACCCACATTAATTTTTTTGAAAATGATTTTGAAAAATAATTATTTTAAATAACAAAAACATAAAGTGAGCAAATATCAAGTCATTCAGAACTGGTGACCAATATAGATATATGATTTTCTTTACATTTCTTTTTTTTTTTTTTTTTAGGCTTTAACAGTTACTTTTGCCTTTTTGAAATGCAGATTTTTAAAAAAAACAGTAAAATAATGCTTAAGGCCAGCTAATATTTTATACAGAATATATATAAACAACTTCTTATTAGATTCCTATAAGAATAATAAAAATGTTAATAGATATTAGAATGTATGAAGACGAAGCATTAAAATAAATGAATCTAGATGGGTTTACTTTCTTTTAAAATTAGCCTATAAACTACTATCTAAAGCAACTATTTCTGAGTACTTAATTGATATCTAATAATATTCCCTAGAATTTAGGGAATTAATCTAATTAATTTTGCTAAGCTGACAAAAAAAGCACAGAAAACAACTCAAGAAATGCAGACCATGTAACAGATGATAGTCCTTATTACCTCCGGAAATAATAATTCCCAGGGAAGAGACAACATTCATCATACTGTTGTAAAATGAATGAAAGCTGCAATTTAAAATTCCAAATCTTGATAGCATAACGGTACAAGAGGGGAAAGTGAAATTTACAAGGAACAATTAGAAAAATTATAAATACTTGGATTTTCTAAAATTATTTTATAACATTTGATCACTAAGCTATTAAGATTTTTCTCTCATAAAGCTATAATAAATCCTAGGCAGCCTGAAAATCCTATCAGCAGGAAGCATGTGTCTTTTTTAATGCAATGTGGCTTTAAAATGAGCAATTCCCAATTATTAACCTTAAAACATCTCAACAGACAGAAATAGAGATAAATGCTTTGTTTTTCTGCAGACACACCAGGCATTTTCACCGTCTCCTCCTTCTTGCATAGGAAGCAATTAAATCTTTGCATATAAGATTTACAAGTCTTCGGAAAAGCAAAATCATTAGAACAAAGCAATGCAGATCTTTGAAAAGAGTATCAGAGTAGGTAATAACAATTGAACTTTGAGTTATTAAAGCAATAAATTTTTTAATCAATTTGGGAAGTATGATGAGTATCTGAAATCTTCACTTGGTGTTAAATGAGTTTTCTCTTCTAAAACAAGCATTCTCAGAGTGACCTCTTAAGATTCCTTCAACACCTAACTCAGTTAACTCAATTTCTTTTTCAGATTTCCTAAAGAATTATAAAATACTTTAAAATCAGTGTTTTTTAATAATTCTTGTGAAAGTTACTTGTCACATGAATCTTAGGATTTTATAAATATATTCTGCTTTCTAACCTGCTGTAATGTCTGGATTTGTCAGAAGCAATAACACTATCATTTATTGCTCTTGACTTAAGGTTAATATGTAATGAGGTTTGGCGGATCATAGTTCATGACATCATGTTGGGTCAGACCCATCGACAAAGGACTGAAGCAAAGTGCTTAACAGGTGCAGTTTTGGAGTAAGCATGTATGAAGTTGCCAACAGGATTTAAGAAATCAAGATTGGATTTCTTTCAAATCTTCTGGGAAACTCAGCTCAGGAGAGTGCAAACACCATAAAAAAATCTTTCGGTTGTTGAACTGCTGAATGCTGATGAATGTGCACCCAAAGTGCTCACACCAGCAGATTTGCCGGATATGGTACTGTTTTGGAGAGTCAGCACAATGTTGCGTACTCATGATTAGCCAAAGCCCAAGGACAGGCTGCAGCCCAAAGGTGTGGACAGTGAAAGACACAGTTCAAAATCAAGTAGCTGAGGGCTAAGATCAACTCAGAAATGCCCCCAATGGGATGAGGCTATTTAGTGATTACTTTTATCAAAACAAGTGTTCTTACAATACTTCTCCATCCTTGTCATGGTCCTGATACCTCTCACCAGGATTACTGATAAAGCCTCTGTTTCCTTAATATCAATCTCTGTCAGGACTTCTCAAGTCTGCTAGCAGGCTGTTGCCAAAATTAATCTTTTTAGAGAATTGTTCTCACTATTTTTTTTTCCACCTTCTTGGTGAGCTGACTCGTGAAAAACTGCAAAAATAGCCCCTCCCTGTACCCACGTCCTTTACAATGTGACTGCAGTTCCTCCCATTAAGAGGTGTGGTCTAATTCCCCACCAGCCTCTTAAATCTGGGTTGGTCTTGTGGTAAGCTTTGGCCACTAGAATGTGGTGAAAATAATGATGTGCCCAGTTTGATCTAGGCCTCAGGAGACCTGGGCAGGCTTACACT
The DNA here is from genome assembly GCA_020662805.1 of Glaucomys volans. Lineage (NCBI taxonomy): Eukaryota > Metazoa > Chordata > Mammalia > Rodentia > Sciuridae > Glaucomys > Glaucomys volans. The sequence goes on along the minus strand of JAJEJO010005679.1, from coordinate 324,937 downwards.
CCGGCTTGCTTGTATCTTGCGACTTGTGGAAACCCAGCTGACCATCATCCAATAAAACTAATTTGTGAATTGTTCCGGCGCAGCCCAGGCGGGCTTCCATCTGACTGCAGCCTGAGTGACAGTAAGCCCAGCTGAGGTCCCCTGAGTCTGGCCCAGATCCGCAGAACCACTTGGACAACCTTAGAATAAGAACAATTGCAACTGGCTTTTGTTTTCAGTCACAAGGGGAGGTAATTTGTTATATAACCATAACTAATGAGTATAGTCCCCATATCCCTTGCTTATTCTCACCCCTAGGTTTAAATCTGTGCCTCCTTGTTATTCCAGAATACTTTCCTTTTCCTCCATATACATCCATATATATATATATATATATATATACACACACATATATACATATATATACATGTATATATATATACATATTTAATTTATTTATATGTGGTGCTAAGAATCAAACCCAGCCTCATATAGGCTAGGCAAGCGCTCTACCACTGAGCCACAACCCCAGCCCCATGTCCCAACACATTTTTTTTTAATTTTTTTTATTTCTACAGACTGCATTTTGATTCATTGTACACAAATGGGGTACAACTTTTTGTTTCTATGGTTGTGCACGATATAGATTCACACCATTTGCGTAATCATACATATACATGTCCGTCTCATTCCACCATCTTTCATGCCCACGTCCCCCTCCCAACACTTCAAACACCCGAGTCAGAGAGTCACCCTACCTCAACAAAGTCTGCCTACTTTAATCCAAATAATTTTTCCCCTTCAGTTTAGCATTTTAAAAATTCATTACAAGTGGTGGCACTCGCCCGTAATCCTAGTGGCTCAGGAGGCTGAGACAGGAGGATTGCTAGTTCAAAGCCAGCCTTAGCAACTTAGTGAGGCCCTAAGCAACTTAGTGAGACTGTTTCAAAAAATAAAACAGACTGGGGAAGTGGCTCAGTGTTTAAGTGCCCTTGGATTCAATCTGTGGTACCAAGAAAAAAAATTCATTATCCTCTGATATTTCAGGTATTCTTTATTAGATTATACAAGCTCTGAGTTACCTGAGTCCTTAACAAAGCTGGCTTATCCTGAATGCTTAATAAAAATGTATGGACTGAAAATAAACAGGTTTGATAGTCTCCCCACCTATCCAAACTGTGGCCTGATTCAGGCATCAATACCAACTCCCTCAACTTACTGTGCCTTGGAACTGATTAACAGGTGCAAAGATTTCCCAGTGGAAGATCTTTGTAAGGAGAATTGATGGCTATATAAATACAGTTTACTTAAACCATCAATTTCCTTTAAATATAAGAACTGTGTTGATAGATTTTTCATATATATATATAAAGCTTAAGAGAATTTCCCCTTTGTAAGGGCTATCAGTTTTTGTTTCTGCTTATTAAGGATGCACTTCATATTCATTTTACTTGACACTCCAGGAAATTGTGCATGTCTCAGGCTACATAATTCTGAGCCAATTTCTAAGATCCTTTGTCTATTATTTCAAACTGTCACAAGGTCGGTTGACTCCTCTGCATCAGGTAAGACAAGAATATGTATATACATATTAATTTAAACATCATAATAAATTCCTGCGTTCAGAGTCATCCAGGACCTTCTCATGTTCTAACATTACTTTTTTTCTAGAATATATGATACTTAAACATGACAGTCCAAATATTATAGCATTGGAATGTTAGAGGAATATATACTAAACAATTACAGCATATTTACTATTTTGGACCCATTCATCACCTCAGTACCATTCCAACAATTAGCCTGAGTAATTTAACTATGTAAAGTTAATGACTTTTAAGTGTAGTTTTCTTTTACTGAATTTTTCCTTAGAAATCAAGAAATGCATATCCATTTAAAAAAAAATACTCATCTCAGCTCAAAACTTTTATTCTAAGATTAATGTTAAATAATATTACTGAATGTTATATACAGGACATTCTAGAAGCAAATTTAAACCAATGTCCCAGTTGGCTGTTTTCTAACTTTTCTCACCCAAGAGCCTCTCAGAAGTGGAATTTTTGAAACAAAACATCTTCCTTCAAAGCTGGCTCTAAACAAAACCTCTTTTTCTACCAAAAAAAAAAAAAAGCTTTCTATTAGAAGTTCAACCAAATAAACATAGCTATTCCTTATTTAAAATCAACTTTTTATTGAGTATTTGCATGAGTGAGATAAATTGAAGAACTTTATTTTTATGAACTATCTAATTCTCACAACGATTCCATAAAATATGTATGAACATCAATCTTGTTTTCTGAGACTTCAAAGTTAGGTGACTTGCTCCTAATCACATAGATAGTGGGTCACATTTTTAGTATCACTGAGGCTCCTCTTCATATCATTCCAATTGTCTAGGTAGCCACCACCTGCTGCACACACCTGCACAAAAGAGAAGGTATGCTGCTTGTGTAATTTCTGCACATGATAATTTTAATGCTTGGGTCTTCCTTTAAAGTCTGCTCAACTCAGCAGTGCTAAATTATTAGAAACTCAATATGTTAAGTCTTTTCAATTGCTTAGTCCAAAGGAAGCCATCCCTAGCAGTAGAATCTTGGAGAGCTGTGAGGATATATAGTATAGATAAGTGATTCATAGTCTTAGCAGCGGATTAAGATGAACTGCAGAGCTTTGAGCCCCAAAGGTTCCCATTCATTTGCTTTGTGGGGTAGGTACTGGATACCGGTATTTTCTAAAATCTCCCAAGGAAATAATCATGGTCAAGGTATAAAACCACTAGTTTGGATAAGGAGGTCCTGAAACTATTGACAAAACACTCACATAGATGAAAAATTGTATCTGACCTGGGGTTCTCCTCAAACACCATGTCAGTCTGTGGCATCAAGCTTGCTCATCAAATAAAACAAATTTCTCACCAACATAGAGGTATGCACACTTCAACAGTTAAAATCTTTTTCTATGAAACTACAAGAAGAAAACATTGGAAAAATATTTATGACTCTGAAGTACAGAATTGTTGAGATATAAATCCCAGAAGCCAAAAAAAAAAGGATTGATAAATTGGGCTACAAAAGATCAATTATTTCTGCATTGCAAAAATTATCATAAATGAAGTCAAAAATAAACTTCAAACTGAGGAAAACTATTTGTAACACTTAAGACAAATAAAGGGCTTGAAAGTACTCAAGGGCCTGGAAACCGCAACACCCAGATTGCAATGAGAACACCTAGCAATCACACCTTGGTTTCACATACCATTCTCCATTAAAAGAAATTAAGGTCCTTAGAGAAACGGAGACTCCAGAACTGGAAGAGGAAAAGGACAAGAGGATCCTAACACATCTTGCTGCACCAGGAAGTGAGGAAATGCTAAAATAAGGATGTGGACATGTCAAAAGGACTCAGGGACCAGCTTTAAGGGGCTCCTGCTGGCCAAATCTGGGACAATTTGAGTATTAAAATAAATATAGTAACTTAAAATCCATTGAATAAAATAGGGATCCATGAGTACACATTGATATAAAGGAATGAATAAATAAATTCAATGTTTGAATGAGGAACAGGATATTTACATAGCTTAAAATAACTCCTCACAATATACTTATTAATTAAAAAGGAGGAAATATACCAAGAAGACTGACAACTCTTTAATTAGGTGATCTAAGTTAACATCAGTTCATCAGACAAATCAAAATCAGAGTTCGTGTGATAGAATACAATGAGAATCCAGCATTTCTTCCATGCTATTCCTGATAAAGATGCATAATAAGAATCTAATCCTGAGGAAATGAATTGAGAGGGACTCTATTAACACACACACACACACACACACACACACACACACACACACTGACCTATAATCCTTAACAATGTTTGGGTCACCAAAGACAAGGGGAAGCTGAGGAACTATTATAAACTGAAGGAAGCTAAAGATACATAACAACTAAATGAAACCCTTGATTCTGAACCAGATCTGTTTTCTATAAAGGACATCATTGGGGCAAATGGCAAAACTCTAATGGAGTCTGAGGATCAGATAGTAGCAGAGTATCAACTCTGATTGCCTGATTTTGGTACTTGTAGGAATATGCCTTTGCACTAAAGCATTTGGGTATCATGGAACTGATATCAGGTCAGCAACATACTCCCAAACCTTTCAAGAAAAAATAAATTGTACTATATTTGCAATTTTTTTCTGTAAGTGAAATTGTTTAAAAAATATGAGTGTATTGCAATTATTTGGAAAGCTCAATGAGGTAAAGATGTGAATCTACATATTTTCCCCCAAGGAAAGCAAGAACAGTAACAATCCTCTAGATTCATGGCTAAAAAATATAAGAACTTGCTAGTTAAGTTCTATGATATAAACATTGTTTGTCTCCATAAGCTCAGGCTGGGGCTTAACCCTCAAAGTCTTATTTATGTTAATGATATTAAGAGGATGAAAATTTAATCTGACTATGGTGTTTAGAGGTGGAATCTTTGGGGTATGATTAGATTAGATTAGGTCATTAGGATGAAGTTCTCATGATTGAATCCTGGTGCCCTTAAAAGGAAATGAGAAAAGATCACACAGAGTTATACATGTTCTGCTACCATGCTGTGGTGCAGCCAACTGGACCCTCACAAGAGCATGTGACATGATACATGGACTTCCAACCTCCAAAAGTGTGAGTTAAACAAACCTCTTTTCTTTATAAACTAGGATTCCTCAGGTATTTCACTATAGTCATTGAAAGTTGACTAATACAGGAAATATCAAAAATCTATCCAGAGATTCTAACCACTGATTTTATTCTGCCCTCTTATATTTAAGATTATTGCTACAACCATAGTTGACTGCTGGGTGAAGAGGGATTTTGGGGAAGAGAAACGACTTATATCTCTTCAAAACTCAGTTGAAGAAAGAAGGAATCTATAAAGAAAAAGATTATGTAAATAAAGTCCAAAACTTCTTCAGTAAATTCTTCTGCAAATCAAAAAATTCATCATTGAAAAGTTTTCAACAAAAAGTTTATGTACAAGTATCTCACAAGTACAATTTTTCAAAAATACACTCATTTTTTTTAGTGTTCCCTCTTCTCAGAAACTAGAAAGACACACTTAGGAATGAGATCTCAAAGAGACTCTGGAGTTCATCTAAACTGAAGACATCCTGCTGGATGATAACCTCATCCTTTCTCTTCTGTGCTCTATGAGTGTGGAGAACTGATGGAAGTCGTCCTCTGGTCCTGGTGAGCTCCAGGGTCTGCAGGTAGAGAGCCTGCCCCGGCACAGGCTGCAGCCGTTCTCTGCCTGGTTCACCTTTTATCTCCTCTGGCTGGAGGTCAGTGTTGATGATTCATGGTTCACAAGCTCCCACAGGCAGCCAGGTCTTCGGAACAACAATGCTTTCCTTCTGACTGGTGTCTTGCTCATCCTCCTGAACTGTGTTGCTTGAGAACAAAGCCGAGTTAGACAGGGGTAGAAACTGGGCTGGGGGTGTAGGTCAGTGGTCGAGCACTGGCCAAGCACGTGTGAGGGCTCTGCATTCAGTCCCCAGTACCACAGAAGAGCTGGAAGGAAAACTGTCTTTCATTATAATGTGAGGATATCTGTAGGACACTCAAGGGTTACATGTCACTCCTTTACAGAGTGTAATCATCTTTCAAACAAAATTGCTTCTTAAAGTCACCTACCATCTCTTCCAGATTTTAAGTTGCCTAGAAAGAAAAAAAAAAAAAAAACCAGCACATCAGTCTCCCTTCCTCCTCTAACATGTACTAATCAGCCATCAAGTGGATTGACCCCTTCATATTTTGTTGTCTCCTGATATGTGATGAGTAGACCCAAAGTAGAGAGCTACATGGGAGACCAAAGCCAAGGACAGAGATATAACGCTAAAAATAGGGAGACCTGTCTTTGAGAAATCTGAATTCACATGTTTTATACCTGAAATAAACTCCAGGAATCAATACATCTTTATAAAACCATAGATATGAACAGACTTTATAGTCACTTGTTCCCACTGAATCCTGTTCCCCATGAATACACACAGAAGTTCTTGAGCTATAATCCATACTTTCATTTACAAATGCTTTTTTTCTTTCTCTCTTATATCCTTAGGAAGCAAGACTTTGTGGAATGGCCTGATCCCTACCATTTATAATGTCCTTATCCTCCCCCTGGATTAGAGCATACTTAGTCTATATTTCTTAAAACTATCAACTTCCCTATGAGGTAGAGGCTATTATTCTCCCCATTTTTAAGATAAGAAAATTAATGTTTCAGGAGATTAAGTGACTTAGGTTGGGCCACAGAGTCCAGGAGTATCAGAGACAGGATTTAAAGACAGGGTTGTCTAATTCCAACATACTTCAATAATCTCGGTTTTGTGAAATAATTTTAATATTTGTATACTAAAGAATATATGTGACACGCAATGTTCTTGTTATCTCTTGCATTACAAATCACTTTCAACTTTGTGGCTTGAAACAACAATTTATCATTCTCTCACATATTTTTGAGGGTCCCTGGGCAGGTCTCTCTCAGGGTTTCTCATGCAGATGCAATCAGATGGTGGCTGGAGTTAGGATCCTATGCAGACTGAACAGGGCTGGACACACCCATGGTGGCTTCATATACACCTGGTGTTTCAGCTGGGAAGAGTTGGCCTGACATCCTCCTGTCCTTATGCAGCCTCTCCATGTGGCTAACTTGGGCTTCCTCACAGTATGGGGGTCTCAGGACAGGTAAATTTCTTACATAGCAGCTTGTTTCCCCAGATTATGTGTTCTAGGAGGCTAACGAGGCGGGTGCTTAAAACTTCTGACCCAGGGTTGGAAGTCACACAGCAGCATTTCTGCTGTGTCCTCTTGGTTATACCTGCAGGTTCAATGTAGAAGAGGATTACATCAGTGTGGAGGCAGGGTGCATGGGAGGGCTACCTTTGCAGACTGGCTTCCAAATACAAGTTATGAAGCATAATCAAAATACAAACATCCATCCACCCACCATTCAACTGATGCTGTCATGTCTTTCCTCCTGAGCCCATCTCCTGACCTCTACAAATAGTAAGTGCTGCCCCAAATTGTGTGATTTTTATTATTCAATTTCGTTTAAAGATAGTGTATATACACAATGGAATATTACTCAGCCATAAAGAATAAAATTATGGCATTTGCAGGTAAATGGATGATGTTGGAAACTGTTATGCTAAGTGAGATCGGCCAATCCCCAAAATCCAAAAGCCGAATGGTCTCACTGATAAATGAATGATGATGCATAATGTGGCGGGGAAAGATGGCAAGAATGGAGGAAAGATAGCTAGCATAGAGGGAAGGGAGGGGTGGGGGTGGGTGGGGGGTAAAATTAATAACAATGTGTGACAGATACCATTGCCCTGTGTACATGCATGAATGCACAGATGGTGTGACTCTACTTTGTGTACAACCAGTGAAACAATAGCTGTACTCCATTTGTGTTCAATGAATCAATAAGTAAATAAAAAAAAAGAAAGCAAAGAAAATTCAAAAAAAAAAAAAGATAGTGTATATATACACTGCTCAATCTTGCTCATTCTAACTCTATTTGCTTTGTGTGTGTGTGTGTGTGTGTGTTTGTTTTCTTTTTTTATTTAATTTTTGATTCATTGAACACAAATGGAGTACAGCAATTGTTTTTCTGGTTGTACACAAAGTAGAGTCACACCATCTGTGCGTTCATGCATGTACACAGGGCAATGATGTCTGTCACACATACTGTTATTATTCTTACCCCCCAACCTCAACCACACCCCTCCCTTCCCTCTATGCTATCTATCCTTTCTCCATTCTTGCCATCATTCTACCCCACATTATGCATCATCATTCACTTATCAGAGAGACCATTCAGCCTTTGGATTTTGGGGATTGGCTGATCTCACTTAGCATAATAGTCTCCAAAATCATCCATTTACCTACAAATGCCATAATTTTATTCTTCTTTATGGCTGAATAATATTCCATTGTGTATATATACCACAGTTTCTTTATCCATTCATCTTTTGAAGGGCATCTAGGTTGGTTCCACAACCTAGCTATTGTGAATTGAGCAGCTATGAACATTGATGTGGCTGCATCACTGTAGTAATCTGATTTTAAGTCCTTTGGGTATAGGCCAAGGAGTGGGATAGCTGGGTCAAATGGTGGATCCATTCCAAGTTTTCTAAGGAATCTCCACACTGCTTTCCAGAGTGGCTGCACCAACTTGCACTCCCACCAGCAATGTATGAGTGTACCCTTTTCCCCACATCCTCACCAACACCTGTTGTTGCCTGTATTCTTAATAAAAGACATTCTAATTGGGGTAAGATGAAATCTTAAGGTGGTTTTGATTTGCATTTCTCTTATGACAAGGGATGTTGAACATTTTTTCATAAATCTGTTGATGGCTTGAAGATCTTCCTCTGTAAAGTGACTGTTCATTTCCTTGGCCCATTTACTGACTGGGTTATTAGTGTTCTTGGTGTAAAGATTTTTGAGCACTTTGTAGATTCCAGAGATTAGTGCTCTATCTGAAGTGTGTGTGGCAAAGATTTTCTCCCACCCTGAAGGCTCTCTCTTCACATTTCTGATTGTTTCCTTTGCTGAGAAAACGCTTTTAAGGAAAACTGGTTTTTAATCACTCTCCCTGTCTCCAGGTTCATGCCCCTCTAGTCCACTCTCTACATTCTTAGCTGAGTCATGTTTCTAAAATAGAAATCTGGTGTTACTCCCTTACTTCAGGGCCATCAGTGGCTCCCAGCAACTCTCAAACGTCTCTGTACATTAGATGTACCTGAGGGCCTCATCAAAAACATTGCTGTTCCAGCCCTGCCACTGGAGATTCTGACGCCTTGGCCTATGGGCAGATATGTGTGTTTTAATAAGTTTCCCAAATTAATCTGTTGCATACCAAAATTTGAGAATCACTGCATACATGATAAAGCCCAAAATCCTTGCTATAAAGTAAAATATGCTCCACAACTTGATTCCTGCCTATGACCCTAGTCTTATCTTTGGCTCAACTTGTCAAGCATCCTTGAAGCCAGAGCTATGCTTTGGATATGATTTGAATGTGTCTCCCAAAATTTCATGTTCTGCAGTAGCTAGCTATGGAACCAACCGAGGTGCCCTTCAACAAATGAATAGATAAAGAAAATGTGGTATATATATACACAATGGAATATTACTCGGCCATAAAGAGTGAAATTATGGCATTTGCCAGTAAATAGATGGAACTGAAGACTATCATGCTAAGTGAAATAAACTAATTCCAAAAAACCAAAGGCTGAATATTTGAAATTATGGCATTTGCCAGTAAATAGATGGAACTGAAGACTATCATGCTAAGTGAAATAAACTAATTCCAAAAAACCAAAGGCTGAATATTCTCTCTGATATGTGGATGCTAACACACAATAAGCAGGGTGGGGTAAATAGAAGTTCTTTGGATTAGACAAAGGGGAATGAAGGGAATGCAGGGGGAATGGTAATAAGAAAAACAGTAGAATGAATTAGTCATAACTTTCTGGTTAGTAGAGAGAAACTGACAGTAAAAAGTAATGACAATAAGAACACTGGTGTCATGACCTTGACCACTCTTGCTCTCCTGGGAACGAACCATGAGAATTTCACTGATCTCTCCCAAGGGTGACACCCCCAATAACCTAGTCACCACCCACTTAACCCCACCTTTTAAAGGTTCAACAACCTCAACAGCATTACTGGCCATCAATCTGTCAAACATATGAATTTTTTCTCTTTTTTTCTTTGTTCTTTTTAGTTATGCATGACAGTAGAATGTATTTTGACATATTGTACATACATGGAATATAACTTCTCATTCTTATGGTTGTGTACATGTTGTGGAGTTACATTGGTTGCCTATTCATATATAAACATAGGAAAGTTATGTCCACTGCTGTTGAGGCTGTGGAACCTTTAAGAAGTGGGGTTCAGTGGTGGTGATTAGGTTATTGGGGGTGTCACCCTTAGGAGAGATCAGTGAAATTCTCATGATTAGTTCCCAGGAGAGCAAGAGTGGGTGTTACAAAAAGGAAAAGCCTGTCCTCTGAACGTCTCTCATTTCCTATCTCACCCTATGATCTTTCCTTGAACGTGGTCCTACAATGATGCTATCTGCCATATTGTGACACATCTAAGAGGCTATCATCAGAACACTGGTGTCATGACCTTGAACATCCAAAGCTAAAAAAAACTTCTTTTCTTTACACATTATCTAACATCAGTTATTTTGTTATAGCAATAGAAGACCAACTAATACATTCAGCAAGTTCAAAGCCCTTGAAGTTTCTGAAAGGCCTCCTCCTGCCCCTAATTCTATCCCTAACCCATCTGCTTCTTACTACTGCACTTGTTATTCTTATTGTCATTACTTTTTACTGTCAGTCTCTCTACTAAGCAGAAAGCACTTGGAAGTCCAGGAAACTCTCTACTGCCATTGTCTCAACATCTTGCATCTAGGTGATTAAGAAAAATTTGTTAAATATGATTTTTCCTAAGGTTACAAAGCCAGCTAATGTTACATGTGGGATGAGAACCTCACATTCTTTATTGCAGTCCAGTGATCTCTCTATGCCATGCAGTCTCAATGACCACACATCACCTTTTCATTGTATTTCTAATATCTGCACTATAAGGAGAAGGTAACTTACATTCTCTATTCTCTATTCTTAGGAGGAAGTGCAAATTCATTCCCAAAAGACTACACTGAAAAGAGTATAGAAATATGTGTAAATCCTTACACCTCCATTTCTTTCCAAAATGACTAAATTATGGTTCTTCAAAGCATAGGAACTTTTGGTCCTACTCAATTCACTAAATATCTTAATTTTTAAAAATCTACCAACTTTTTTAAGGGTTGCTCTTAGGAGAGTCATAGATTGACTTTTACGTTACCACCCACCTGTTCTCACTTATTAACTTCACTTGCTTTCATTTACCTTATAAGTCCTCACTGTATTATTTACAGTTGTTGTCATTATCTTAATAAACCCAGGCAGAATATGTGTAATTTTTGTAAAACTACCCATATTTTATAATGTGTCTTGGGGAGGTATTTTTTTAAGATCTCCCATAGAAAACATGTGAATGGAATGATAGCTACTGAGCCGCTGGATTTGGCTCCCAGCATTGGAATTCTCTCCAAATGCTTTCTCAATCAGACTTCCAGGCTCTTCCATAATTTAGTGCTCTCATGCTTCTGAATGTTTCATTTTTTGTAGAAAAGCTATCTTGCATGTAATGTTAAAGAAAACATAAACAACAGGAAGGTTTTACCTAAAAAATCAATTCAGATGATAATTGGGTAAATGAGGTTAATTCCGTGTTGAAATAAGCCAAGATATTTCCCTGTGGTGACAAATCCTGTTTTACCGTTATAAATTCTTGCCCTGACAATAAGCCACGGCAGACAATTTGAGACAAGAATAATTAATTAAAAGATACATTTCATGAAGCAGATGACATTGACAGAGTAAGAAATAAGCAAAGTAGGAAGGCAAAACAGAATCCAGAATCTAAAGACGAGGCACTAAGAAAAAAAAAATCTTGCCTCTTTCAAGTGGTCTAGGTATTTTCTTCTGATGAACAAAAATGCAGAAGGCAATTCAACCCTTTAGAGGTCTGTTTTTCATCAGCTTTGATCTGAAAATTGAGACAAGTGTTTGGAGCGCTGTCACTGATAAGGAGGAAAGTGACGGCTGGAAGCATACTTGAACAGAATGTGGTTACTCACACCCTGAGCGATTAAACACTTACTGCATTTTTTAAGGCAAATTCCACAAGTCACACAGTTTCAGAAATCATTACAGAGAAAAAGAACACCACACACAGTACTTCCATAAGAGCAAAAGCTGTCATGACCACAGAATACCAAAGCATAAGCTGTGCACATATTCCCTGCTTCATCTTTACTTTCTCTTATTTGTTTCAGACTGTTTTCTCTGCCACCGACAGTGTTTACAGTCTCTGGCTGTCACATAATGAAACAGAAGCAGAAAGCCTTATTATGGTGTTAGTACTTCAGAAAGACACCAGCATAGCTGGGTGTTGGACTTGCTTTTGTTTCATTTCATTTTTATTCTCTCCTGGGGAATGCTATTTCCTTGCTCTGAGAAGTCCAAGAAATTTGATGTTGACAGGTCACTGATAATTGAAAGGTCACGTTAATGAGACCAGTTGTATGGTTGATATGCAATCAGATGAGACCTAAATTATTACAGACATTTGCCTCCTGGAAGAGGAGCTATCCCAAAAACTAACCCTTAATTCCTATTCTAAGATCTTTGGGTATGAGCAACAGATAGACCTATAAGAAATTTCTCAAATGGGCCTGGGGTAGAATGTTAAAAATCTGACCATTTTATTAACACTTCATTCACTGAAGAACAAAACTTCTTACCCAACCATTATGTTCTATTTCCTTCTTTTCAGCAAGTTTTGTTCTTGTTTTTGTTGTTGTTGCTGTTTTCATTGTTGTTGGTTTTTTTTCCTTTTCTTTTCTTGTGGTGCTGGGGATTGAACCCAGGGCCTTGTGCTTGCCAGGAGGTAAGTGCTCTGCCGATAAGCCCCAGCTCCAGCCTTAATTCTCCCCTTTTCATTAGCAAGTGTACTTTTTCTATATCTCTGCAAAGTGACTGTGCATGTTTGACAAGTTCAGTTAATGAAATCACTTAAACATTATTCAGCACCCACTATGTGGCAGATATTGAAGGCACTGGAGACACAAAGAAGATTAAGACATAATTACCCTAGGCTTCAAGCAGTCATGGTCTAGTAGGGGGAGATGAATCTGCAAACACTAATTATAATATAATGACATAATGGGGTAAATGCTATAATAGAGAGTACACAGGGAGCTGGAAGAGCATAGAGGAGGGCTGAACCCATGCTGCTGGGTTTCCAGGAAAAGGGAGTCTGGAGCCATGAGACAAATGGAGTGATGCATTTATCAGCCGAGCCAGCGTTTTCCAGGTAGAGAAATATAAAAAGCCATTCCAGAAAGAGGAAACAGCAAAGACCCAGGCTGATGAGTGTTTGAAAAGGTATACAGGAAACAACCAGTTTGTAAGAACACTATCACCTGGCATCATCCAACAAGGGGAGACTGGGAGAAATAAGTATCTCCTAGCATTTGTGTACAGCAGAAAACAGATTGAATAAATGTTGGTGTTGCTTCAAAAGAGAAAGAAGGCAGAGATGGCTCAGAGGCAACAGGGTGGGAGGAGGGGAAAACAAGGTAAAGCCAGACCCAGACCAATGGACTTCTTGTTTTTTCAAAGATTTTTTTTATTGGTGCATTATAGTTATACATAATAGTGGGCTTCATTGTTACATATTTGAACAAGTGGCCTTCTTTTTACCTGCAATTTCTGCCCAACCTTTTATCTGGTGGATTAGTTTTCATTTTTGCATGTTGCCCTAGCCAGTCTGGTCTCTGAAGCAGCACTGATCCCGTTAAGTGACTGGATTTAAAGATATATCCAGCCAGGTGCGGTGGCACACACCACCTATAATCCCAGTGGTTTGGGAGACTGAGGCAGGAGGATCGTGAGTTCAAAGCCAGCCTCAGCAACTTAATGAGGCCCTAAGTAACTTAGCAAGACCCTGTCTCAAAATAAAAAAGGGCTGGGGATGTGGCTCAGTGTTTAAGTACCCTTCGGTTCAATCTTTGGTACCAAAATAAATAGCAACAGAGAAAGATATATCCACCCTCCATGTCCTAAGGTTGCTGTTGTCTAAAACCCAGGAAAGAGACAAGGACTAGGGGTCCCCTCTATAGAGCACAATGAAGGAATTTCTTTGCCTGTGTGTAAGTTGGGATCTTGAGGACACAAACTTTAGAGAATTAAGCCCTGCCAGCAGTAGAATTAGGGAACAAAGCAGAGCTTGTTGCCTGAATGGCCAGGAACATTCAGCCAGAACTTTCAGAGAAGAATTTCCACCCAGTTGGGGGCCTCTCCAAAAGGATTAGGGGGTGACCAAAATAGAAACAAAGGAAATTTTTGAAAAATTTTCATCATAGGTCAAGTTTCTTTGTTATATTCTAAGAATCACTCCTCTTATGCCATAGCACTTAGCTCAAGGTAGTTGATTTATTTTTATTTTTTTATGATTATTTCCTTGATATCATTCTTTCTCCTGTGAGACTCTAAGCTCCATAACAGAAAATGCTATTGTTTGTTGTTGTTGTTGTTGTTGTTTTGTTTGTTTGTTTGGTTGGTTCACCATCATGCCCACACAGTAGCTGCTCAATAAATATTAAATGAATGGATGCAAGGTTGTCTCCCATTTGGGGGGAGATTGACCCATAATTATATTTGGGATCATAACCATAAAAATAAGTGTTAGGTGTTTGAACTGTGAGATTTTTGACCTGAAAAGATAACTTACAGTTAGGAGATAAAGAGAAATACCAATTTGAAGTGAATAAAAGTCCCCATACAATTGCTAAACACCTCTGGCAATATTACTGAAGGTGGGCAGCCTTCACTCCAACTTTTCTCACCTTCTGTCTTCTGCCAGTCACATTGAATTTCTTCCTATTCCTTGAACATGATGAGTTCTCGCTTGTCTCCAGATTTTCACACCTATTCTTCCTTCTGCCCCAATTGACACTAACCACTGGATAATAGAAATAAAGTTTTATTGAAACAGCACTATGGACAGTATTTGTTCCCTCTCCATCCCTGGCAAATTGATGTGGGGAACCCTTAATCCCCAGTGTAACTGTATTTGGAGTAAGGAAGTCATTCAGGTTAAAGGAGGTCATAAATGCAGGACCCTGACTTATGGCTTATAAGAAAACACATCACAGAGCTTCCTCACTCTCCCCACCTTATGTGAGGACACCACTCTGGTCTACGAGTCAAGAAAAGAACCCTACCAGAAACTCACAACTATAGGAGCATCCCAATCTTATATGTCTAGCTTCCAGAATGGTGAGAAAATGAATTTCTGTTGTTTAAGCCACTCAGCCTGTGTATGGTATTGTGTTATGGTGGCCCTCGCAGACTAAAACACATAGCCATGCCTGTTCATATATTGTCTAGGGTTGCTTTTCTGCTATAGTAACAGAGTTCATTGTGACAGCATATTGACCATAAAATCTAAAATGACTACTATCTATCCTTTTCTAGAGAAAGTTTGCCAATACCTGTTCTAGATTTTTCTTAAATTTTCCAGGAAATATTTTGGACATAAAATCAAGTAAAATGTTACAACCATGATGCAATCAGCCAAAGTCAGAATGTGATATATTCTACCTCAGTTCCTTCAGCAAATCAAGGGCATTAAAAAGAATGAGTTGGTGAGGGTGAGGAGGTGGTACTATTCAGGAAACCTAATGAACACAGATGCGTACAAGGGGTCAAGAAAAGGAATGAATGGGTAAAATTTCCCAAATATAAATATGAAAGCAGTAGTCAGTCATAAATGACTTCAAGGGCAGATTTTTAAAAAATGTGAGCTCAACAAAACAGGTTGGCTGTATGAATATGATCAGAGAGAACAATCTTGTGACCTCTCATGACATAGTTTCCTTAATACAGTTTCTTATTATTATTACTCACCTATTTCTCAAGTTTCTTCAAATTAAATATACACATATATTTGGGGGGGGGGGTACTAGGGATTGAACCCAGGGGCACTCGACCACTGAGCCACATCCCCAGCCCTATTTTTGTATTTTATTTAGAGACAGGGTTTCACTGAGTTGCTTAGGGCCTCACTAAGTTGCTGAGGCTGGCTTTGAACTCGCGATCCTCCTGCCTCAGCCTCCTGAGTGCTTAAATATACATTATTAAACTAGAAATTCTTCTGTTAGTAGTAAGTGTAGTACTAGTACTAGCAGTATGTCTATTTATTACTCCCAAGCCTGTTGGAAGTTCATACTCTTGGTCCTCTTACACTTCCAATATTGATGTCTTCACACAATGAACATTAGTAGATATATTCCCCAGATGTCATGATTGCTTACTCACCTATTTCTAACATTGTTGACTCCATATGTGCTATGTTTCTGTTCTTGTGTTGAAAATACCTCATTTGGTACCAGTTGCCAAATTTAATACATTATTTCTTTTCTCTTGGAACTGGCAAGGATATTAAAGGAAACTTCTTAAATTGCACAGCTAAGTCTTTGGCTTGGTCTGTGATCTTGGACAAACTGTTTAACATCAAGGTACTTTCGTTTACCCCACTGTTGCATTCTCTCCACTTATTTTATCTGTTACCTGGAACCCAGTACTTATGAGGCTCTCTACTCCTTTTGTGTCTGAGTTATAGAATGGTCGAGTTGCTACATCTTCTTTTTACAAAATTTATTTTGCTTGTTTGTAATCACTAAGAAAATATTGCATGAAGGAGTCACATGAGGGGTTCTTGAAGGAAGTTGTGTCTTTGGTTCAGCTGTGTCATTAAGCCACGTCATGATTAAAATCGTGTTTGTAAAATGCAAGAAGTATAACTGCAATAAAATATGCAAAATGCTCTAAATTCTTCCTAAGGAAAAAAAAAAAGAAACATGGCATATATAAGTTAAATGAGACTGAAAATGCACCACACAAGCAGCAGAATATGTGTAGAATTAGAGATCATATATCTTTAAAAAGATTTCTTACAGTTCTTTGAAAATCGAGGGACAACCAAGAACTTAGTAGAAAAATTTTAAAAATCAATAAATTCACCAAAATGATATAAAAATAACCCATAGTATATGAAAAATATGTCCAAACTCACTTATAATTAAAGAAATCCAAATTCAAATAATGATTAAAAAATGATGAGATACAAGTTACCACCTAATTGGTGATTTTAAAAAATATGACAACATATTTTGTTAGCCAGCCTGTAAAACAGGCACTCTTACGCATTGCTGGTGGGACTGTAAACCAATACAAAGTCTCCATTTTGGAGAGACTTTGGCAATTTCAAAATTATATATGCATTTACCTTTTTCCACTTTTAGGAATTGACCCTGATAATACATCTCCAACAGTATGCATGTACACAGTACTCCTTTCAGGATTATTTGTAACTACAAGATATTTGAAACAATCTAAACACCTGCACATTAGTGGTTGAATAAATTGTGTATGTGTGTAATTTATTATGGATGATAATATGTGGAAGATCTTTATTAACGGTTTTGTGTTAATTTCTAAGATACAGTCTTAAGTGAAAAGAGCCAAGTGCAATAGAGTATCATAGTATGTCCTTTAGGTAACAAATCTTATTAGTACTGATTTATTCAGCCCCTGTTTCTATTTGCACAAATGAAAAGATATGTGTATTTGTTACCTAAAGGAGTTGGTAGGAACTGAAGGAAGAGATTGGAAGATTGGGAACAGGGGAGAAGGGCTGAGTGACATTTCTCTGAGTATACCTTTTTAAAATATATGTTCTACTCTTTTCCCCACATCCTCACCAACACCTGTTGTTGCCTGTATTCTTAATAAAAGACATTTTAATTGGGGTGAGATGAAATCTTAAGGTGGTTTTGATTTGCATTTCTCTTATAAAGAGGGATGTTGAACATTTTTTCATAAATCTGTTGATGGCTTGTAGATCTTCCTCTGTAAAGTGTCTGTTCATTTCCTTGGCCCACTTATTGATTGGGCTATTAGTATTCTTGGTGTAAAGATTTTTGAGCACTTTGTAGATTTGGAAATCAGTGCTCTATCTGAAGTGTGTGTGGCGAAGATTTTCTCCCACTCTGAAGGCTCTCTCTTCACATTGCTGATTGTTTCCTGTGCTGAGAAAAAGCTTTTTAGTTTGACTCCATCCCAATCATTGATTCCTGCTTTTATTTCTTGCGCTTTGGGAGTCATGTTAAGGAAATCTGGTCCTAGGCCAACGTGATGAAGATTTGGACCTATTTTCTCTTCTATTATGTGCAGGGTCTCTGGTCTAATTTCTAGGTCCTTGATCCATTTTGAGTTGAGTTTTGTACAGGGTAAGAGATATGGGTTTAGTTTCATTTTGCTGCATATGGATTTCCAATTTTCCCAGCACCATTGTGGGAGTGCAAGTTGGGGCAGCCACTCTGGAAAGCAGTGTGGAGATTCCTTAGAAAACTTGGAATGGATCCACCATTTGACCCAGCTATCCCACTCCTTGGCCTATACCCAAAGGACTTAAAATCAGATTACTACAGTGATGCAGCCACATCAATGTTCATAACTGCTCAATTCACAATAGCTAGATTGTAGAACCAACCTAGATGTCCTTCAATAGATGAATGGATAAAGAAACTGTGGTATATATACACAATGGAATATTACTCAGCCATAAAGAAGAATAAAATTATGGCATTTGTAGGTAAATGGATGATGTTGGAGACTATTATGCTAAGTGAGATTAGCCAATCCCCAAAATCCAAAGGCCAAATGGTTTCTCTGATAAGTGAATGATGATGCATAATGTGGGGTGGAATGATGGCAAGAATGGAGAAAGGATAGAGAGCATAGGGGGAAGGGAGGGGTGTGGTTGAGGTTGGGGGGTAAGAATAATAACAGTATGTGTGATAGACATCATTGCCCTGTGTACATGTATGAATGCACAGATGGGGTGACTCTACTTTGTGTACAACCAGAAAAACAATTGCTGTACTCCATTTGTGTTCAATGAATCAAAAAATTAAATAAATAAATAAATAAATATATGTGTTCTGACTTTTGGAATCATGATGTTAGTCATACTTAGTGCATAGTTGAAATGAATTGGTAAGTAGGAAAAAACTAAAATGGAATGCACATAGTAACAAATTTGGAAATTAGTGTTTTGACTATATAAGGCTAAAGAATTTAAAAATGTACACACTTTGTTAGTTACTATATTTGTTTTTCACTGGGGTATAGATTGGCAATTCAATATCTACTTTTTTATATTCTAGGATTGCTCAAATACATTGTGGACAATGAGAATTCAATTTCTCACTGTTGGAAAAAGACATGGGGCAGACTAGAATGAGCCTCTGGCAATGGTTTAGAACCCAAAGTTATCAGTATGAAGTTATGCTCTTTAATGTATTTAGAGATATATATTGATAAAGATGTAAGTGAGTGCATGTGGAGTGTATGATGTGTGTACATGTGCATGTATTTCCTGTCTGCGCTCTCTGTGAGAGCCTCCACACAATAACACCTTGGTAATGAGTCTTCTCTGCATTCAGATCTTGGTTTCATCTGAAAACCATTTTTTAGTAAGATGAGCCAGGGCTTCTTGGCTGATCCCAGAGCTAAGGCAAGAAAAGCACAAGAAGAGCCTGAAACATCTTATTATGCCAAAAAGTAAGGAATGGTCAAAAATGATGGGGCATATAAAAAGGAAGCTCCCCAAGGTCAAACTTGGAGAAAAACAACAAAATAAATGAGATTATTAGATTCTAACCTATAGAATTAAATAAATTTCCAAGTCCATAGTAATACAAATCAATAAATTTTTTGATACTGGGGATTGAACCCAGGGGTGCTTAACCACTGAGCCACATCCCCAACCCATTCTATGTTTTATTTTGAAACAGGGTCTTGGTAAATTGTTTAGGGCTTCGCTAAATTGCTGAGTCTGGCTTTGAACTTGTGAACCTCTTGCCTCAGCCTCCAGAGTCACCAGGATTACAGGTATGCACCACCATCCCTGGCAAATCAATAATATTCTTATGTGTACCTTTCTTTCCCACAATATCTTCACCTATAAAGACAGGGCTAGTAGCTTGCAACGTTGTGAGAATTAATTGAGGGACGGGGTTTGAAAGAAAATTTCAAAACACATGGAATCTTTCCATAACCTTTAAATTAATGATAAATGTTAATTTATTTCCCTGACTCCTTCTCTTTGTACACAGTCATTTCCCAGAAAACCAAAATATCACAATTTTGAAGTCTAATCCCTGGTAGACTTTTCATTCAGTTTTACAATGATAGTGTTAGACATTTTAGCTTCCTTCTTCAAAAGGGAACTGTCTACCTATTGATTCGCCCGTGATAGTTAACCCAGAGCAGTCATTAGAATTCAGCATCATTACCCTATGCATTCTGTCTTCAGTTTGGAAGGTTGTGGAGTGATGCCTCAGACAATCAGAACGCGCTTCTGCGCGTGCCATGAACAGTTGACCGGTAGGGAGTGCTGCAGGCTCGAAAAAAGGCGACTTGTCTTCCCTCCCCACAAGTTCAGCAGCTGTCATCTGGATAAGGACGTGGAACTCCCATGGAAGTAGTTCCAGTTCAGCTACAGAGACACTTTCAGCACTTTTTCTATTTCAATATTTGGGTGTTCTATTTTTAGGGTTGTTACAAACAGTTTCATGAACCTATTTTCCTACCTATTTTCTATGGATTCTGTTCTCTCCTTCAGTTGGTATGATCCTTAAAGGAAGGGAATGTTTCTACTTTTCTTTGCTAATCCCTCGGCATCCAATTTAATAATCTGCACACTGGACTTGATGCTATCAATCTAGTTTTAGGTGCAAACTAATCTTAGGAAACAGATATAAATCGAAGTCTCCCTCTGTTAGAAAGAGATAGTACTACCTGCCTTTTACCTATAATACAGAAATGTATGCTCACTTTTTAAATTTGAAAAAAATACACTGTTATATATTGCACAAGCACTTTAAACTTAGCATAAAAATAGACAATCGAACAGTAGACTATTATTTATCTTAATCAACAGATATTTAGCAAGCATTCACAATAACCCTGACACTTGTTAAATAGCAAGAATTAATCAAACATGAGGCAAATAAAAAATAGTATTTTTCCTCTGTGGGTTTACAGTCAAATAGAACACAACCAATATGTAAATATATGCAGTAAGGTGCCATGATCTGTCTGCCATGATAACCAGGATACACCAAGGCACAAAGTTCAAGTAACTCTTCTGAAATTATTAAAAGGCTTCACAGAGAAATTATCATGAACTAAGTTGGAAAGACAACCTAGCAACAGTATGGAGAACAGATAAAAAGGAGAACTGATTTTTAAGTAAGGGTAACAGAAGACAATTGTGAAAGTCCAGAGTGGAGACAATGACATCTGGACCAGTGAAAGTGGCTAGGACCCAGCACTACTCAGGCCTCATAGGAGGAGCCAATAAATATTTTTAAAATTCATGAAATAGTAAAAACTAAGAGAGACATTAAATATTAGAGTAGATGTGATAAGGTTAATCACTCAGTCAGTTAACAAATACATATTGTGCATCTACTAAATGTCAAACACTGTTCCACAGGATGAAATCTCAAGTTAATAAAATAGTCTGTTGTCAAGAGATGCACATCCTAACAGGGAAGAAAAATTGACAAATGTCAGTTAAATATGTATATGTACTATGAAAAAGATGATAGGAGATCAACACAACAGTAGGAGAGTGGGTTGCTGTTTGTACATGGGGGGTGGTCAGGGAAGGCCTCTCCCATAGAAATCTCCTTTAGCGGGGAGGTGAGGGAAGGAAGACGGGGGACTATGTGAGTACCTTGAGAAATAAGTGTCCAGGCAATAGTGGAAACTGGAGTTTCTTCCACCGAGAAATGGAGTGAAGCAGAAGATGAGGGCAGAAGGGAGGAATTTTAAAGCTGATCTCGGGTTGGTTGTGACTGATGCCTTTGAAGAAGCATGACTTTTTCATAGATCCTGTGCGCAGATAATAAGTGAAGTTCTGAGTGAGTGCCTTGGTTGGTAACTCCACTGGCAATGTCTCCAGAATACTCAGGCTCCAGCCCATCGACGAAAGGGAGGACTCAAGAGTGACTCCAAGCTTTCCTGTTGGATTCCTAGTGTCATTCAACCAGATAATAGAGTTCAGGTAAAGCAGGCTGGGGTTGTGGGGGGTGATGGATGATTTTAATTAGGATATGTTGAGTTTGAGGTATCAATTGGGTGCCCAGGGAAGAGATTCAGTAGGTATGTTCTGTGGGAACCTGTTGCTCTAGAGAGACTTCAGAACTAGAAATGAGAATCTCAAGCCTACTTGTGACGGTTGTGGGAGTTAATGTGATCACCAAGGGAGGGCTGAGGGGAGAATAGGACTGGTATTGACACCTGAGAAGGAACCAACATTTTAAGAATGGGGAAACATTCTTTTTTTTTTTTTTTTTTTTTTTCCATCAGAAAGGTCATAGCCTTTTATTTATTTTTTTTTTTACAAGCAAAAACAAAGATCTTATTTTAATTAGAGTCCTGTTTTCATTCAAGTTAAAATAGCCAATATTAATCTTTTTTTTTTTTTTATTCTTTTATTTACTTATTGATTCATTGAACACAAATGGAGTACAGCTATTGTTTCACTGTTTGTACACAAGGTAGAGTCACACCATCTGTGCATTCATGCATGTACACAGGGCAATGGTATCTGTCACACATTCTGTTATTAATTTTATCCCCCATCCACCCCCACCCCTCCCTTCCCTCTATGCTAGCTATCTTTCCTCCATTCTTGCCATCTTTCCCCCCCACATTATGCATCATCATTCATATATCAGAGAGACCATTCGGCTTTTGGATTTTTGGGATTGGCTGATCTCACTTAGCATAAGAGGGGGAAACATTCTTTTAAGAAATAAATGAAGCTGCAAACTAGGTTATGAAGGTATGATTGGAGGTGGGAGGAAAGTAGGAACAGAAGTCATCGGAGATTTCTCAAGAAAACAGGTATGATTGGAGGTGGGAGGAAAGTAGGAATAGAAGTCAAAAGAGATTTCTCAAGGAAACAGAAATGATCAACTTTATGCAGTGAGGAAATGCCAAATGGAAGGGAAGAGGGGAGATGAGAATATGAAGACATTAGCATGGATTACCTTTTTGAAGAATTTTGGAGTAAAAGAAAGAACTGAAGGAAGTATTAGCAGGGAAGCAAGGCAATAGAGATGAAGCCATTCTTGCTTTTGTTTTGCTTTAAAGGTGATGTCTATAGGTTTTGGAGAATGAATATATAGAGAAGGAAGCTGAAAAATTAGGAGACAGAAGAAATAGCTAATTAAGTAAACTCACAAGAAACAAAAGAACCAGGGCATCCTGCTTGGAAGTGGTTTACTGGTTAGAAGACCTCCCTTTTAAAAAGAAAAAAAAGATCCTGTCTTCATTTCTGATTTCAATATTTTGTAATGTATATATTTTTGCATTTTTGTTTCTAAAAATATTGCATTAAAATATTATTTATCTTTTGTCCCTTGATTACACCAGAACCCTTGTACATACACATGGACATACACACACAATGAAAATGTTGTTAGAATTATTCATTCAGGAAGGAGACTAATCTTGGGGACTAGGGGCATAAGACAGAGGTAGACATGAATACATTGAGGCTCAAGATTTGATGGCAGAAAAACAGAAATGATTAGTGACTTTCTTGGTAAAGGAAATTAAATGAAAAGGGCTCACCCTCTGTTCCTGGACTTGGCTTTGATTAGATCTTCATGAGATCATTTTTCTGTAACTATTCCCTGGATCTTGAGAAGTTTTCTATCAGGGACAAACTACTGCCAAGCAAAAATATACCAGACCCTTGATGACAAACTCACATTATTATCAAATTATGAACCCATGTGGTTCATTTCCTTATTTTAGTACATTTCTTTCCTTTCTTATACCACAATTTATGTCCTTTCCCTTGTGAGAGCTTTTTCTCCATCTCTGTCTGGTACATTCATGCAATATATTTATGAGTTTCATATCTTTAGTACTTTTCTAACAGCATAAAGTGCTACCCACATAGTTGATTGGCATAGTTTTTATTTCTTGCTGAAACCTAATTTAATTCTTTATTGCTGCTGATTTACAATTTTCACTGGTGATAAAGAGAATGAGGAAATGTACTTGTGAGTACCGAAGCTTACAGCATTATAAAAATAGCTAGTTGGTGGCAAAATGTCCCACTAGCCAGTCATGTAAACATAAGTAGTTGTTTTGTCAGATATTGGTAAAGGAATTGACATCTATTCAAACTTTCATTGCCAGTGATGTGACGGGAAGCATTTAACATCTAGTTCTCCTATATTTTTTGTGTTTGCCAATTTCTGTGATGTAAATGCTCATGGTTGGTTTCAAGCTACCAAACAGACATTAATGAGTGTATAACAGGGAAGAGTGGCACAGTAACTCACCGTCATTCATTATCCACCATATGGATAAAATAAATGTAAATAATGAGTGTAGATAGCTGTGAAATATAGCAAAATAACTAATATGTGATGAGTTTTGTGTACTTATTACCTTTTAAATAAGACTTTTATTAATTACAAATTCTAAGTGTATCCAATTTAATTTTTAATAATGGCTAGCAAAAATTCTTTTAATAATGGCTAGCAAAATTCCTGAAAAGTGAATCATCAGCTCTAATGAACCTGTGTGGTCCAGTTCCAGCACACTATTTCTCCTTACTAAGTTAATGAAAGGAGTTGGTTATGAGTTAACAAATGAAGCACAAAACTCCTTATTTATAGGAATAGCAGCAGTGCTGAGGCATGGTGGTTGCCTACTTTGAAGATACAAACAGAGGAACTAGGAGGTTTAGTGTGGACCCTTCTCCTGGAAGGAGGCCTACGTGGCATGCACCTTTCAGGCCACTTGGGTGGGGTCGGGGGCCTCATTCTCCTTTCCTGTGTTCTGTGAACAGGTGTTCTCCTGTGGTCTGTAAGACAGTCCTTCTGTGGTCTGCGAAATGGCCCTTCTTTGTGTTAAGTGAACAGATGTTCCTCTGTGGTTAGTAGAACTAAGGCAATGGAAATTTACTGTGTAGTCTGACAAATGAACCGGTAACTGCTTACACAAGGCTTGACCTTTGAGATCTGTGGCTAGCTTAAATGCAAGCATATAAAGGACAGTGTTATATGCAGTAAAGGCAGATGCAGCTTCCTTTGTGACAAGTGCTCCATCTCCCCTGAATAAGGCTCTTCTCTTCAGACTACGGTGCACAGAGACTGAGTTCCTTTTCCCATTGTTTGCCAAAGTTGTGCCCAGTGTGGTGCAACTGCTCAACCTCCATTGTTGCAGACTGTGCAACAGTTTAGGAAAAGGAGATTGTTAATACAATGGTATAGGATTAAAATATATTATCATGATTATCATATCCTCTAAACAATTCTTTTTTATTTATTTTATTTATTTATTTATTTATTTATGTTTTGGCGGTGCTGAGGATCAAACCCAGGGCCTTGTGCTTGCAAGGCAGGCACTCTACCAACTGAGCTATATCCCCAGGCCTCCTCTAAACAATTGTTAATGGTTTCACATGTCTAGCTTTTTGCTGCTATGCAAGTGAGGCCATGCCACTGGGTCTGCCCTACTCTGTTGGGTGACTTTGATTAGAAGATCAAAATATCAATTTTCTTTTGTAGGTTTATAAAAACCAAGGACCCACTCTGGAATAGAAAATGAAGCCTCATCATAAACATGGTTAGTCTTCTCAAATATAATAGAGGGGGGATTATTATTTGTAGAGTAATGCCCTCTGGGATCAAAACTCCTTTTTTAGCAAAATAAGATTTGGCATGCTTGTATTGGAAGACAAGTTCCCTTTTCTCTATTCTTACACTGAAGTCAGAGAAACTTAGGTATATATCTTTGTATGATCTCCACTGTAGGTTTCTTCCAGATGTGCTGTCTTCTGGACTCATATATCCCAGGGTTTGGATTACTTCCTCAGGATTGAAAGTCCTGGGCTTAGGATATGCACAGATTATAATTATTGGAAGAATAGCCATTCAGAGGGTGGGGAACAAGAACTCCAACTGCTGATGTGCTGCTCCAGAGCCCCAGCTTATCCCACATAGAGAAAGACGGGAAATACAAACTGAGGAATTCAGCCTCAAACCTGTAGCCATTTCTATTTCTACAGACAAAGCATAATATTGGAAGGCAGCTGTTTCATGAATGGAGTTACTACATAGAATTGTTTCCTATTTACATGTTACTTAATGAATTTCCATTCTTTGAGAAAATTACATTTTTAATGTTTCTCTATTCTGGTTATGAAATCTGCTAGTCAAAGAAGCATTTTGGCATAGCATAATGGTTTTCCAGTGATCTTCCCAGTAGGAGATACTTGCTGAGCAGTTCAACCATGCCATTGAATTCTAAGTAAGATTTTATCAAAAAAAATTTCAAGTTTGAAAACCACTGGTAAAAAGGAAAATAGGCTGTACTTGCTATAGGAAAAAGGAAAGAATTAATCTGAAAGCACTGGAAAGCCACTGCTGGAATTTAGACTGTGATACAGGCCAGTTGGTTTAAAGCAAAAAGAGATGTGGGGAAAAAAGCCCTCAATATTAAATTGAAGATTGTTGTCCTGATATCATTTTTACTCAAGGACTATTGATTTTTTTTTTAAATCACGCTGTTTAAAAATGTTGTGCTAAGGATGAAACCATATTCAATGACAAATGGACTACATAAACTGTCTTCACAGGACCCTTATCAAAGCCTTTCACATGGTGCTTGGATGGTTTGTTTTGATGGGCAGAATCTGAGTCATGCGCCCTTATCTAGCTTCATTATTATGGATATGAACATGGTTCCCTAGACTCTGACTAGTTCCACAAAAAAAGATTTTAAAAAATGCAGCCTGATAAATTCTCCATTCAGTGAGAGCTGGAGAATGTTTTATTCTACTGTATTGTAGTTTAAAGTTATCTGACCTGAGTTTCTGCAGGAAGTTGTCTTTATAGGGAGAATATTTAGGTACAATTCTTAAATATAACTCTCCTTTCTCTTCCACTTTTTCCAAATCAGGTTTAAGTGCTTCCCCTACCCCCACAATTAACAATACAGGAGAACCTAGAATGAAAGACAGGAATTGGGAGAGAAGGGATTTAGAGATTTGCTAACTATCCAGAAAAGCATTTTGGAGGAATGTCAAGCTCTCTTCATTGCTATATTAATTCAGATTAGTCCAACTTTTAGGGGACTAACTTTTAGTAATCTAAGATTACTCTTTTTTCAAGAATAAAAGCTGTGAGCTGGGGTTGTAGTGTTATACCCAACGAAAACAAGATCATCCAAGCCATTCACGTAAAGCCAAAAGAAGACTTTATTTTAGCTGGCCAGCGATGACCACTCATACATACACCTAAAAGCCGTGTACAGGGTGATTGGGTGCTAGATCCTTCGTGGCCAGTATTTATAGGAAGGGAAAGGAATTAGGGTGGGGCTGTAGGGAGGGGGGAAGGGATTAGGGTGGGGCTGACTCTCCTTTCTGATGGTATTTGAGAATCTTTTGGGGGAGTATAACAGTAGCTCAATGGTAGAGTGCTTTCCTAGCCTGTGTGAGGCACTGGGCTCGATTCTCAGCACCACATATTAAAAAATATAGGGAACTGTGTCCATCTACAAGTAAAAAGAAAATTTAAAATAGAGTAAAACTTGAAAAAAGCTGCATTTTCAAAGCTCATTTTCTCCTATATATTCTCCCCAGTTTGTGCAATTGCTCTTTTGTTTTTTCATAACTTAAAAGTAGAAAATTATTTAATTAGCAGATAGGAAAAAAAAAAGAAGCATGTTGTTGGAGTCTGCAATATCAGGCTCTCAGTTTATGAGCTGGTGTGTTTATTGCAGTCTGGGCATTATACCAAGATTACCTGATATGTCTAATAACTCTGAGGAAGGAAACCTTATTTTCCCCACTTTGTAGATTAGGAAATTGAGGCTCAGAGAGATGAAGTGAATTACCTAAGGTCACTCAGCTACAAAAGGGTAGAAATAGGATACAAATCCCAGCAGCCAGATCCCAGGTTCTAAGAACTTAATTGCATACTATACAACAGTAGAATAAAATGAAATTTGGAGCAGCATCAAGAGATGACAGAAGACAGAGAGGACTTGCTCTTTTCTTGGTAGGGGATATTACAAGCTTTGCTTCTTAGCATTCTCTATGCATTAGACAACTTTTTGTTTCCATACATTATGCAAAATCTTCTATGTCTCTAAAATTTTACTATGTATCTTATATAATAATTTGTATAAGGTCAGATATGCATAAGTCAAGTGTTGAGCAACCTGGTGAACATCTGTACATCTTTATACATAACTCAATCTAAAGGGAAAGGAAAATCATAGGGAGAGAAGAGTTTCTATTTGGAGGTTGAAAGAGAAAGACTTATAGGGAGCAAAGCAGTGAAGATGGAGAGAAAAGCAAAAATTTTGAGAAAGGAACAGCAACTGGAAGAGAGAAGTTAACTCTTACGTGATTATAAGAATGAATAGGAAAGACAGTAGAATGAAACGGACATAACTTTCCTATGTTTATATATGAATAGACCACCAGTGAAACTCCACCCCACGTACAACCACAAGAATGGATCCTAACTAGAATAAGTTATACTCCAGGTATGTATAATATGTCAAAATACACTTTCCCGTCATATATATCTAAAAACAACAACAAAAACAACCAAAGAATGCAGGTGCTGGCTTCCAGTAGGCCTGCTCCATTTTCTCTCCCTTTCTTTCTCTCTCTCCTTCACTCTTTTCTTCTTTCCTTTCCTCCTGGGTAATTTTTCTTTTCTTTCTTTCTTTTTTTTTTTTACTTGTAGATGAACATAATACCTTTATTTTATTTATTTATATTTATGTGGTGCTGAGGATAGAACCCAGCTCCTCACATGTGCCAGGCAAGCGCTCTACCACTGAGCCACAGCTCCAGCCCCTCTTCCTGGGTAATTTTTCTTTCTTTTTTTTAATCTTGATTCATTGTACACGAATGGGGTACAACTATTGTTTCTCTGATTGTATACGAAATAGAGTCACACCATTTGTGTAATCATGCATGTACATAGGGTATTGACGTTTGTCTCATTCTGTTATTTTTCTTTCCCCCACCCCCTCTCCACCCCTTAGCCCAGCCTGGGTAATTTTTTTAAGAGGTTTTTTTCTTAATATTTTCTATCAGTTTTTTTTTTTTTTTTTTTGCTTCATTTATATAGCATTTTATTTGTTAGAGCAAGATTTTCTATCAGTTTTTGATGAACATTTATTTATTTATATGTGGTTCTGAGGATCGAACACAGTGCCTCACACGTGATAGGCAAGCACTCTACCACTGAGCCACAACCTCAGCCCCTAGCCTGGGTAATTTTTTAATGAAGCTTTTTCGTATTCTCAGAATCATAATTGTGCATAGGGCATCTCAGTTAATGGGTGTTCTTTGTAAGGAGACTTTAGAAAGTAAGGAAAAACAGAAAAAAAGTCCAGCACCTAAACAACCAGGCCTTGAGAATAATGGTCCTGTGTTCACAAAGTCAGGCCTCATGGAGAACTGGCACAGCTCTCAGCTACAACCTGTGGAATCTTGTCCTCTTCCCTGACAGGCTTCCAGCGCCTCTCTGTCTTGGCTTCTATGTCCCTTGCCATCACTGATTCTCCTTACTCTCTTTTCTACCTCGTATCTTTTTCTTACCTGGGACTTTCACTGCCTTGTGGCTTTGTATTCCCTCTATGCATATCACAGCTTTAGCTAAACCATCCAAGAAAGTTCATTTTATTCATTCTTTCATCCAAAAATTATGTAGCCTGAATCAGATGACACTTGTTTCTTCCCTGTATTTAACACCTTTTGGAAGGTCTGACCAGTTCACAGGAAATTCC
Source organism: Glaucomys volans (assembly GCA_020662805.1). Taxonomy (NCBI): domain Eukaryota; kingdom Metazoa; phylum Chordata; class Mammalia; order Rodentia; family Sciuridae; genus Glaucomys; species Glaucomys volans. The sequence continues at coordinate 295,359 of JAJEJO010005679.1, read as the reverse complement.
TTTAACTGTCTCCCACTTCAGTCCAACATAAATTTGTGCCCAATAGTCATCCTTTACACTAACCCATTCCTTTATCAGTTACACCTGGCCCAAGATTAGTCACTCAGAATGTCTTTCTCTGGCAATGTGAAATTTTTATTTTGTTTTACCATATTATTTGAAAAGGAAATGAGGCAACTGCATTAAAGACATTTTTAAATAACTCTTCAATATTATCCACTAGAGGAATTATTTAAAGTGTTAGAATATAAATGTAGCATTTAATTTTGTTGAACTCTAGCTAAATGTTTTGTTTTGAGCAGGATTGGCTTTGAATCTAGTGTTACTAAATGTCAAAAAGATGCTAAAAATAGAATAATGTGTCCACCACAGTATGTTGATTAATGATGTTAATTATACTATGTTGATTATTTCATAATGGAAGTTACATATGATATTTCACCAAGAGAATGTGTTGTTCTCTTTAGGTGGTGGCTTGAACTTGTGTAATGTGGTTAATCCTGCCCCTTGTCTGTTCATGTATGGTCTTATTTTGCTCCGACCCAGACAAAACTTATTAGTTTGCATTAAAATATCTAGTCATTCCAACTATCTTGTGGATAGTCTCTACTGTAAAGGGAATGGAGGGGAGAGAGTTCATTCAGTCCCTTCCCTCCTTTTCCTTCCCTACTGTATCTGCTGGGCCACACTAGTTATCCTCCTTGTTCTGTGCATAGCAGTTTAGAGAAATCATCTTTTCAACTTGAGCATGCCCTTCAGGTTCAACTGCTAAGCCTATCGGCTTATGAAAGCATTACTTCCCAAACTAGATATTCCTCCTTATGGAAATTCTGATCAATATGATTGTCTTCTTTTCTGAACAAGCCTGTATTTGGAGGTTATGACCAGCTTTGCTCTCAGATTGGGGAGCAAAGTCAGTCATTGGAAAAAGATAAAGAGAATCAAAGGAGAAAATATGAAGAGAATATTTCCTGGGGATAAAATGGCTCTCTAATTCCTGGTCCCTCTCCTTCCTAAAGTCAGGCTGCATTCTTCCTGTTTTGTGAAACACCTGATTTTCTAATAATTCCCTTTTTAGCTGAGGCTTGCTAGTCTATTAACTTGTCAACTTTATTTATTTATATTTTTTATAATCTTTTTTTTTTTTAATTTTATATTCTTGCAGTCAGTGCTGGGGATGGAACCCAGGACCTTGTGAATGCTGGGCAAGCACCAGTATGACTGAGCTACATCCCAGCTCAGACTTGTCACCTTAAAACCATAATTTAAAAATTCCCTATAAATAAAAGTATTACTTTTTATCATTGGCAGTCATCTTCTCTGTGCTTTGCACGTGATTGAAAAATTCTTTGGACAAAGACTTCATTTGTCTTGCTCACTATTTTATTCTCAGCACTTAGCGTATTTCCCACTTACTAAGTATTTGAAAGATTGTAGAATTATTGACTTCCAAGTATGTACTAAGCATTATTTTATGCACTGTGATTAGAAAGATGGAAGACCAATCCTTTGCTGCACATTGCTTAAAGTTTAGATTATTCCCAAATCAATCTAAATCTACTTGGACTTTAATTGTCCCTTGCCTACACTAAGACTCTTTAAAGGGGCAGTGTTGACTCAAATGACCAAATCTCATGAGGGACAGGGATAAAACTGGGTCTTGGGGACAGCTGGAACCAGGGACAAATGTGTTCAGGACTCTTCTCCCTTTCTTATCTTTATCAATAGGTTGACTTCACTACGTCAGACTCATTTTCTTCTCGGTATAAAACAGTAGCCACCAGAAGTTTTCAAGCTTACATTATTCCAACTGTATCACTCAGAAATTCACACTTTCCATAGTTCCAATGTGAAAATTTCTTGGGAAGCCCTCCAATCGACTCAGTTTTTGTTAAGTGCACTTCTCTGGGCCAATCTCTGTGGAGGGAAGACCCTGGGATTATTTTAGTTTGGGTTTCCATCCCTATTTCAATCACTACCAGCAGGATCAGTAGGAAGATGGTACCTTCCAATACTAGCCATTTGGATGAGGCAGAACTAGAATGGGGGTGGGTATTCTGGGCAGACAAAATTTACTAATTGTCTCATCGCTTTACCTCCTCATCCTCACATCCATCTCTCTGACTTTATTTAGTGAATAATTGTTCAATGCTCATTTAGTATAAAACATTGTGCTCTTACACTAAATTCTTAGATTTTGTGTATCAAAATAGATTTTTAAGCTGGGCGTGGTGGCACACGCCTGTAATCCAAGCGACTTGGGAGGCTGAGTCAGGAGGATCACGAGTTCAAAGCCAGCCCCAGCCCTAAGCAACTCAGTGAGACCCTGTTTCTAAATAAAATACAAAATAGGGCTGAGGATGTGGCTCAGTAACCGAGCGTCCCTGAGTTCAATCCCTGGTTCCAAAAAAAAAAAAAAAAAAAATAGATTTTTATAAGAAAAGCAAACATTTTTTAATCCTTATAATTACCACCTAATCTTTTCTGCATTTATTTTCCAGAGTTACAGCATAGTAACTTCAAGCACTGTTTTATTTGGACTATCTCAGTGCACACAAATTGGGTGATTTTATCTTTTGTTCTTATCCTTGCCATCCCTAATCTGTCAGGCAGTCCCAAATCTATACCATCAGGCTTGTTTGTGCTACTTCTCTATCCTTTTATCATGGTTCCATTAACTCACACCCAAGGATGTCAAGAGAATAAATAGCCCAATAAAACAAAAGAATATACTTCCAGATTTAAAAAGAAAGAAACATACAAGAAATACATAAATCATACTGTATGACAATAGCCCAGAAGCATGCATGGGAAGATCTTGGTATTTCCTACAGAAGAAAAGAAAAATGGAATTTCCATCCTTTGCATTAGCTTTTGACAGCAGGAGTTATTGTATATTGAGCACCAAAAAGGAGAGATGGGCATCAGAAATAGTTTTGGCTGCAGTAAGCACAATCCCATGGAACATGATGGTACATTTCTCTGATGATGGTCTTATGATCTGTGGCAATTAAAACAGAAATCTAAGAAATATTTAATAAAACATTTGCTCATAGTGAAACATGGTCCCTTACAACATGGGCTCAGCATGCCAACATTCTATCACTTAATGTCACACTTATATAATGGAGACTCATGTCTCCATGAACTCTTCCCAGATAAACAGGAGGCACTTGTCCAAGAGTAATAAACACCTGGCATACAGGTACCTAAGAGCCCAAATAAAGATAAATTTGTTAGACTGACCCAAATGTTCTCTGGATCTCAAATTAATCTAATGTTATCTGACATTTGGCATTTTCTCTATCTAAAGCAAAAAGACCACTCTTTGGATAGTATCTCTTCACTCTTTTTCAAGAAGTAGCTGTTATTTTGCTTCCTGGTACTTACATGCAGCTTTAATAGGGTACACTGTGATCTCCAAATGTAGTTCAAGCTGGAGCAGGACATCATTCTCTGTTATTCTTAATCAAAAGTTCCTGGTTCCTGGAATTAATGCTAAATCTAACATCAAAGGGGAACTTTTTTTTTTTAGGTTCTCTAAACAACTTGATTTAGAAAAAATTATATTAGCATGTGAAAATTCACTTTAGAGATTTCTTAATTTAAACTCATAGTTTTACAGTTAAAGAAACTCAGACTCCAAGAAGTCATTTCCCCAAGGTCATAGAGATCTTAGTCACTGAGTGCTAACTTGCATAATTCTGTTTTTCCTCGATTATGGAGAAAGTGAAAGTGTTTAACTGTTCAAAATATGCTATATACATTTTAATATGCTTAGAATGACAAAGAATTTTTTTCTGTCAATAGAAGTCATACTGGCAAGTAGTCAAGCAAATTTACCTGCCATTTTATATAAATTCACAAATCAGAAATTACCTTAATTTTCTGGGAAATAAAGACTCAATACAAAAAAAAAAAAAAAGACTCAGTACAACAAGCTTCAAGAGGGGGAAAGCAATGCTTTTGGAGAGAGAAACGACTGGTGTCACCAAATGTACAAACAGAAAAATGCCCTGATCTTCCCCATTAGATAAGAACAGACTTACACTATTATTATTACTATCACCAATATTTTATAGTCTAATCTAACCTCTGTGGTTCTCCCAGAGCAAGCTCTGAAATGCATTCACAGCTTTTCAGAATCGATTCCCCTTTTCTGGTCAAAGCCTGTCTACTGTTGTCTAGAGGCCTAGAGTTTGCAAATAGCAGCTTGTTGACAGCTAAGACTGCAATGAAAGCCTGTCCTCATCTGTCCCACTGGAACCCAAGCTGATGTTCTGCCTGAAACGGGCAGGATGGCCCTATAGTCAAACAGAAGAGACCATCAAAATCATACAACCCTGGTTCTCCCAACCATTTGCCTATTTTACTTATTGAGAAGTGACATCTCTCTAGCTGTCTACAGCTGACCTGTTGCATTCAAATGCTCTAATTCAATTTTTAAATTTCAAACTTTCTCCTTTTAAGACAGTTTGTTTTTTTTATTTACCCTTTAAAATTTTTAACTAATACATAAAAACATAAAAATTGTACATATTAATGGAGTACCACATAATGTTTCAGTAAGGATAAACAGCTATCTTCTCAAACATTTGTCATTTCTTTGTAGTGAAAACCTTCAAAATGTTTTTGCTTTCGTTTTTTGTACAGGGAATTGAACCCAAAGCAATTCACCACTGAGCTACATCCCAGCCCTTTTTATTTTTTATTTTAAGGCAGGTTGCCTTGGGTCTCACTAAATTGCCAAGGCTGGTCTCAAATTTGCAATCCTGCCTAAACCTCCCTAGCCACTGGGATTATAGGTGTGTGCCACTGTGCCCAACAAAATCTTTTTTTCTAGCTTTTGGATATGTGCAGTTGCTTAGTGTTCTCTACCTCACCCTACTAGGCAACAGCACACCAGCACTTCTCCCATCTAACCACAACTCAGCAACCATTCATCAAGTTTTCCATCTTTCCCTGCCAGGGACTCTCCCCAGCCTCTGGTAGATAATGACCATTCTGCTCTTGACTTCTATAAGATCAAAGATATTTTATTTAATCATGCATTTATTTTATGTCAGAGTAAAATTTAAATAAAAGGAAATTCAATTAACTTTGCTATATTCTGCAGGAAGCAGATTAAGGAAATCATAAGTCCAGTGATAATGAGACAGAATGAAGTCTAGTTGCATACACATCACGGATGAGTCTCCCAGACATAATGCTGAACAAGAGAACAGGGAACAAAACAGAATGTATGTGGAGTAATTCCATATTTATCAAGTTCAGCAAGCCTAATCTATGGCGACATAGGTCAGATAGGGGTTGCCTTTGGCAGGGGCATCAACTGCAAGTGGCATGAGGAGGCTTCTGGTGGTGCCAAAAAGTTCTATTTTGATCTAAGTAGTTGCAAAATGAATTTATACTTACTACCCAGTTATAGACTTAAAGATTTGTGTACTTTACCATATATAAATTTATGTCATAAAAATATGCTATACTTCTACTTAAAAAATGTTTTAAGAGATTCAATTCTGTGCTCCAGTCTGCAATTCCTATAAGAAGTATTCCTCAGGCCCAACATTCTGGAATTACAAGTTTCCTTATCAGGGTGCACAAACTCTATAGTCGTACCCTTTATTGGTGGGGAAGGCTTGCATCTCCCCAGCAGCTTGGTTTTCCACCGGGGGTAATTCTGGCATGCTGCTCCACAGAAAAGTTGGGCTCTCCTGGCTCATGAATCCATAAACAAAACGTGTTGTATCTATACAGTGGAATGTTATTTGGTCGTAAAAAGGAATCAAGTATGATTCTTGCTACAACACAGATAAACCTAAGAAATATTAGACTCAGAGGAAGAATCCAGATGTAAAAGATCACATTCTGTATGATTTTATTTACATGAAATGTGCAAAATAGTCATGAAGTCAGCAAAGTCTTCAAGTATTGCTATGATTGCCTGGAGGTTTCACCTGGTCAGAATCATCTTCCAGACACTCAGGCACCAACACATCTTTCTGGATATTCCAGAAATAACAAAGAGAACACTCAAAAATCATCCTTCAAAGATCTTTAAACTATTTTAAATATAGCAACTTCATAGTAGCAAGGAATACTGTGGTAGATTAATAATCATCACAAAAAGAATTCAAGAAACACAGGAGAGAGGTTTCAAGGATTACATCATGCTAACAAACTGTTTTCAGCCCTGATCTGTGTATAAAGAATTTAAAAGACATAGTTATACACATAACATTTTGACTTAACAATTCATCATAGGATTTGTGCAACCCTTGGAGTTTTCAGTATGTGTGTGTGTGTTAAGAGTATCATCAAGCACGTAGCTTTTTCCATAGTTTGGGCACTGAGCATGATTTAAATTCCCAAGGGAAGGATTAGCAGATGGTAAGACTTATATGGCTCATGGAACATATAGTCAAATTTGCTTTAGAAAAAAATTATACTAATTTCTAAGCAGTTAGCATAGTGTACTCACACTGGTTCCATCAGAATTGATAATATTGAATAAGAGCAATTGTTTTTTTAAAATAACTTTAGCCAGGCATGGTGACTCACACCTGAATAACTCAGGAGACTGAGGCAGGAATATCACAAGTTTGAGGGCAAACTTGGGAGACACTGTCTCAAAATAAAATAAAAAGGGCTGGGCTAAAAATGAAAAAGGGCTCAGTAGTAAAGCATGTCTGAGTTAAATTCCCAATACCACAAAAAAGGAAAATACATTTTTTAAAAAGGACAGTTTTTTGAGATATTATTAACATACAACCCATATCCATTAGCAGTCTTCTCTCCTTCCAGACCTTAGGAGGCACTATTTACTTTCTGTGTCCACGGATCTTCCTATTCTGCATATTTCATATAAATAGAGTTATATAATATGACCTCATGTCAGCTTCTTTCACTGAGCCTAATATTTTTTTATGTTTATCAATGTTGTATCCCAAATCAGTACTTCATTCCTATTTATGTCCAAACAGTAATCCATTGCATACCTATAACATATATTTTTTGTCCCAGGGATTGAACCCAGGGGCCACTGAGCCACATCCCCAGAACTTTCTTTATATTTTGTTAGAGAAAGGGTCTCACTGAGCTCCTTAGTGCCTCACTAAGTTGCTGAGGCTGGCTTTTGAACTCACAATCCTCCTGTCTCAGTCTCCTGAGATGCTGGGTTTATAGGCATGGGCCACCATGCCAACCTCATAACACATTTTGTTGATTGACGTAATCAGTTGGTGGACATTTGAAATGTTTCCATTTTTTCACTACTATACATAATACTATTATAAAGATTTGGGTACAAGCTCATGCAAACATGTTCCAGATTATCTTAAATATATAATTAGGTATGAATTGCTAGGTTATAGCAACTACATTTAACTTAATGAGGAATTGCTATTTTCCAAAATCTGTACCTTTTCACATTCCTACCATAATATATGAATATTCTAATTTCTCCACATCCTTGTCAACACTTACTGTTATGTTTTTTTAATTATATCCATCCTCAAACATGTGAAGTAATATATGTAGTTTAATATATAATTCCCTAATTTGGCATCTTTGAATGTATTTATTGTCCATTTATATATCTTCTTTAGGGAAATGTCTATTCAAATCCTTGGTCATATTTAAGTGTTTTTTGTCTTTATTGTTGAGTTGTAAGAGTTTATTCTGCTAAATATATGATTTGCTAGTATTTTCTCCCATTTGCTAGTATTTTCTCCCATTTCTTTTCACTTATTAGGTAATGTCCTTTGAAACACAACTGCTTAAAATTTTTTATTGAATCCAGTCTTTTTGGTTTTTGTTTTCTTCATTTGTACTTTTGGTGTTGTATCTAAGGAACCATTCCCTAATCCTAGGTCACAAAGATTATGCCTATATTTTCTTCTATCCCTTATTGAATTTTAGCTGTTACATTTTTATGGGTGGACCATTTAAATTTATTTTTGTATGAAGTCCACCTTTATGTATTTTCATATGAAGTCCATACAAAGTCCAATTTCTGTATGTGTCCAACTTTATTGTTTTGCATGTGACTATCCAGCACCATTTATTGAAAAGGCTATTCTTTCCCCTCATTGAATTGTTTTGGTACTCTTGTCAAAAATCAATTCACCATAAGTGTAAGGATTTATTTTTAGATTGTCAATTCAATTCCATTGATCTATATTTGTCTTACTATACCATATTATTTCATTCACAGTAAACTTTGAAATTAGAAGTGTGTGCCCATCAACTTTTTGAAGAATATTTTTACTATTCTCAGTTCTTTGAATTTCATGAGTTTGTCAATTTCTGCCCCCCACAAAGACAGTTCTGATATTGATAGGCTTTGTATTGAATCTGAACATCAGTTTAGAATACAGGATCATTTAAGTCTTCCAATTCACAAACATTGCATGTCTTTTCATTTATTTAGGTCATTCTTAATTTTTAAATAATATTTGTAATTTTTAGTGTACAACTTTTGCATGCCTTTTGTTAAACTTATTCCTAAGCATTTTATTCTTCTTGAGGTTATTGTCTGGACAATTGTTTGTTAATTTCATTTACAAGTTGTTCATTGATAGTCCATAGAAATGCAACTGAATAATATTCCATTGTGTATATATACCACAGTTTCTTTATCCATTCATCTATTGAAGGGCATCTAGGTTGGTTTCACAATCTAGCTATTGTGAATTGAGCAGCTATGAATATTGATGTGGCTGCATCACTGTAGTAATCTGATTTTAAATCCTTTGGGTATAGGCCAAGGAGTGGGATAGCTGGGTCAAATGGTGGATCCATTCCAAGTTTTCTAAGGAATCTCCACACTGCTTTCCAGAGTGGCTGCACCAACTTGCACTCCCACCAGCAATGTATGAGTGTACCCTTTCCCCCACATCCTCGCCAACACCTGTTTTTCCCTGTATTCTTAATAAAAGACATTCTAATTGGGGTAAGATGAAATCTTAATTATGGCATTTGTAGGTAAATGGATGATGTTGGAGACTGTTATACTAAGTGAGATCAGCCAATCCCAAAAATCCAAAGGTCAAATGGTCTCTCTGATAAATGAATGATGATGCATAATGCAAGGGGGAAGGGTGGCAAGAATGGAGGAAGGATAGATAACATAGAGGGAAGGGAGGGGTGGGGTCGGGGTTGGGGGGTAAGAATAATAACAGAATGTGGGACAGACATCATTGCCCTGTGTACATGTATGAAGGCACAGATGGTGTGACTCTACTTTGTGTACAACCAGAGAAACAATAGCTGTACTCCATTTGTGTTCAATGAATCAATAAGTAAATAAAAAAAAGACAAACTAAAAAAATATTTTTAAAAAATAGTTACACACTTTGACCCAGTCATTTTGCTTTTAGCAATTAATCTTGAAAAAATAATCTGATGTATATACAAAGATTTATGTATAAGAAGATTTCTGTGATACTGAGAACAAGCTTAAGTTTCCAGCAAAAGATGGTGAAATTGATCAAAATACGTTGTGGGCATATACTAAAATGTAACAATGAATCATACTAGTATGTATAATTGTAATGTGCTAATAAAAATACAATTTAAAAAGAAAATAATAAAACTAAAAGAAAATAATGTGGGAGGAAGGACAACATGCTATGTATTATATATAATGTTTTATGTTCTGGAAAGTAAAAATGCAACTAAAAAAAAAAGAAATGCAATTGATGTTTACAGTTTGGTCATATACACTGCAACTTTGTTAATAAACTTTTTATTAGTTCCCATGCGTGGGGTTTGTTTCTTTAGATTTTCTTCATATGATTCTGTCATATTCCAGTAGAAACAGTTTTACTTCTTCTTTTTAAGTATTGGTACCTTTTACTACATTTTCTTGCCCACTGGTGCTAATACTAATAGAATATCAAGAAGAAGTAATGAGAGTAGATATTTTTGTCTTGTTTTGGTCTTAGAAGGCGTCAAGTCTTTCAGGATTAAATTTGATGTTAGCTAATACATTTTCTTTTTGTCTTTCTTAGGTTGAGGAATGCCCTTCTACTTTTAGCTCAGTGAGTGTTCTTTTTCATGGAAGAGTGTGGCATTTTGTCAATTCTTTTTCTCTGTTCATCAGGATGATTGTGTGGGTTCCCACCCCTTCATTCTATTAATGTAGTATATCACACTGATTGACTTTTCATGTTGAACTATGCATGCATTGCTGGGATAAAACGATATGGTCATGGTGCATAATCTTTTCTTTTTTGCATTGCTCAATTTGTTTTGCTAGTAAGTTGTTGAGGATTTTTACATTGGTATTCATAACAGACTATAGTTCTGTTTTCTTGTGATGTTTTTGTCCGGTTTTGTTATCTGGGCAGTACTAGGCTCATAAAATGAGTTAGAAAGTGTTCCCTCGTGTTTTCTTCCAGAAGTTTGTAAAAGATTAATGTTAATTGTTCTTTAATGTTTGGTAGAATCACCAGAATATCATTTCTCTTACACATTTAAATGGTGTAAGGTATTAACACAATTAATTTAGCTTGTTTTTCTTTGATAACTAGCAAGGTTAAACACTTTCCCATATGTTCCTTGCTAATTATCTTTGCTGGTATGTATTGTTGTTGGTGTCCTTTGCCCATTTTCATATTGGGGTCTCAGTGTTTTTCTTATCAATTTTAATGAGCTCTGTATATTAGTAACCCTCAGACCATTGTGTTTTAATCTAATAATCTTTCATTGCCTGGAAGTATTCATGTATTTTGGGGAGGGAGAAAATAAGCCAGGTATTAAAGACCCTTCCATTTATAACAATTATCTTACAATTTTTATCCTTTCAGCATATGAATTATTTCATACTTAGGAGAGAAACAGAAGGTCACAAATCAAATTAAAAATAAATTCATCTACCTTGATGTCCAGTCCAATTTTTAAAAATGTATTTTCTTAAATATGTTTGTTTTCTTTTTACTATACTAAGGAAGGTATGTGGTGGGCAGTGGGGTGGTTAATGTCAGGAATGCATGGGTGGTTCAACATGTAAAGAAGTCAGTCAATCAGTGTAATATATTGCATGAATTGAACAAAGAGTAGGAGAGGCTCATACATACTTGATGGACAGAGAAAAAACATTAACAAAATACTGCATTTTTCATAAGAAAAACACTCAGTGTCCTTAAAGTAGAAGGGAATTTTCTCAACCTAATCGGATCCTAGTTTTTATCCTTCCTTATGACCCCAAGTAGTGAGTTTGAGTCACTGTGTATATGCCTACACATTCAGTTCAACATCTAATTCAAGTTACCTTGACTTTTTCATCCCATAAAGAAATCAAAATGGAAATAAAAACTTTTTAAAATACATACATTCAAAAATTTATTTTGGAGACTGGGATTGTAGCTCAGGGGTAGAGTGCTTGCCTTGCATGTGTGAGGCACAAGGTTTGATCCTCAGCACCACATAAAAATAAGTAAGTAAAATAAATGTATAAAAAATAAATTTATTTCTTTAAAAAAATTAATTTTGTTCACCGTGATAATAAAGATCCGGTGTTATAAGAAAACACTTTGAGGGGAACACTAGAGTCAAGCATTTGATTAAGACCAGTTGGCATAAATTCTGAATAGAGGATTTTAAGCTAAAATATCATTCCCCATGGTCTATCACTGGATCTCCCCCATTATAAATTTATTTTTTGTGGCTACAGCTGGAAAAGTCCCATATTTCGTGTGGGTTATGTATGCGTGCACATTTGTATGTATGAGTTTAAATGCAGGAAAAGTAAATAAAACACAGATTTTTATTTTAGTGGATTTTTACCAAAATGAATTAGAGATCAAATTACTCAAAGACTACCTCAGTGGATTAATTTAAACTGGCTAGTGTGCAAAGGGTTTGCTTAGCTCTTTGCAGTATGGCCAGAAATAAAGCTGCCATTTGTGTTAGGAGGTTTTTATCTCCTGCTCTCATGTCACTTTGGAGTGGTGCAGCACACAGTTAGACAACTTCTTCACATTCCAGACTTACAAAAACAATGTCCCTGCTGACTATCCAGGGAGTGGGAAAAGGCTTGCTTTGTTTTCATCATTCTTGGGTTTTCCCTTCCTCTGTTTTATTCCATTTCTCCTGATTATAAATTGCCACCATTTCTGCATTTTACAAAGCAGGCCCACAGAATACATATGTAAATGTTTAATTTAATTAAGTGCACTTAAGCTTGCTAGACAGTATATTAAGTACAAACTTCTTTTCCTCCTCTAAGCTATCATTTTTATTCCATTTATTTAAAACTAGATAAGGTTGCAGGCACTATCATCTATGTGTACATGGTCCTTGAACAAGCTACCTAACCTCTCTGGGTCACAATTTTCCTATTCTTAGGAGGAAGATCATTCTATCATTTCAAGAATGTCAGGAGGGTCTATCAAACTTATCCTTTCACTATGAGACTCCTTTCTCATAGTCCAATAAATACAACACATCTGTTCTCTTCATTCATAACTGGGGCCATGTTGACAACAGCTGGAAGATTGGGAGGTGGGGAGTAGTTAAAAACCTTGCACTCTTTCTCATTGTTGTTTCCTCCATGGATAGGCATTCATTATGCTATCTAAGTGTGGGTGACCGTACTTAGACCCTGCTTCCCTTTGAAAATGGTCCAGAGTCATTGCTTGAAAACTTTTCTCCAACCGTATCACCATTTGTGTTTGGCCTAATGCTAATGGAAATATTTTATCCAAAGTTCAGGATAAATGTCGCCTTTACTTACCTTACTCATATAATCATTCACATTATGAAAGTATCTACAATCTTGACTAAGCATATCAGCATTACAAATAATTGCAACTCGGTCATCACAACCTGAAATAGATAATAAGCAATACCATTAGCAGGAGCCAAAAGAGCAGAGGTCAAGAGTTGAGTTTTCATACAAACTAAAGGCTTCTAAAAGCCTTAGCATAGGAAACTGTTTATCAACTCTTCACATCCAGTATCACAGAAGTTTTCTTCATCTGGGGAACACACCCTGATGCTGTGAAGGAGGAAGTTTCCGCTCTATAGACAACCTCCTTCTCACCATTAGTGATGAGGCTTCTGATAAGAATCAACACTCTGCCTTCACATTGTCTTTTTCTACAACTGTGAGCCCTTCTCAGCACATTGGCAAGATCAGGAAAACGAAGAGCAAATGAAAACCTGAAAACAATCTGAAGGAAAAGGATGTGCCTCATTTCTCATTATGGAGTTTAATTGAGCTGAAAAGTTTTCTCTAAGTTTGGTACAAACTAATTTGGTAGCAAAATTGGAACTGACATAAGACTTTACTTATTCTACTTACTATGAATATTCATTCATTTCTTTGCAGAAATAACAATATGCTTGATTATGGGGCATAGACCTATTAAGGATATTACATAATATATATCATTACATTAACTAAAGGATGTGCATTCAAGCACCTTTCAGAATTCTAAAATACTTCTAGCCTTACAGTTTTCCTACTAGTTTTTCTACTTAGGTTATGTGGAAGTATTCTAGACACTTTGATTTTATATAGAGTTATACTTAGCAGATATTCCTGATGTCCACACACAGAACTGCTATAACACCTTTAATTTACTAAACCAAATTTATAATTGATACTCTCATTGAATGATATATTTCTCAAAGAAAAAGCTTTAATTAAGAACCCTGGCTGGCAGCAGGTTAAGAAGGTGTAGCATGGAAATGTTGTCTAGTTTTAAAGAGGCTATCATAAGGCAGAGAACACACAGCTCTCTCTTTAAATTGCTGAACATCTTAGAGGAGCTTGATATTCATATTAAAAATTAATTTTTCAATACATTGCTTTATGAACTTGTATGTGGCTTCTGAATCTAGGCTGAGTGCTACAAGCACTTCTTCCAGATTATGCTCCATTATAGTTTTTCAAAGAGCTGCAATATATATTCTATTTTTTTGATTCTGCAAAATGGGATAATAATTGTCACATCAAGAATTTAGTTTGGAGGGATCCAAGATGGCGGACTAGAGGAAGGCTGCATTCCTACTTGCTCCGTGGATTCCTACTTGCTCGGGATTCAAACAGCAGGAATATGACTCTCAACGAGATTTTATATTCAAGGCACATTTAGGGGATCCCCAGTCGCCGCTCCGGAGCCAACTCTGCTGGGCTGGGCTCGGCCCCGCCACAGGCAGCTGCCATCCGGGAGCGCCGGCCCGGCAGCTGCTTCGGAGCCGCCGACCTGGGTCTGCGCCAGCCAACGGGTGAGTTTGGGTCCCCAGCAGCGCTTTGGAGTCGCTGGCCGCGGCTCCGACACCGGCCGGTGGCCTTCCCAGGCGGAGACCGAGCATCTCGGGTTACCTGGGACATCCAGCGGCAGGGAGTTGGAACTAATCCACTAATCCACGCCATTTTGGCGGCTTAACTGGCGGAGAAGTTCCGTTTCCAGCTTCCTTTGGCCTCCAGCTGCTCCTGGAGGGGTCTGCCCCGAGCCCCTGAGATCGCTGACTCCGGAGGGGAGTTGGAACTGCTCTGAGTTTGGTGGCTTCCCTGGCCAAGGGGGTCCATTTCCAGCTTCCTGGGGCCGCCAGCTGCGGAGATCGCGGACTCTGGCGCGGAGTTGGAACTAATACACGCCATTTTGGCGGCTTAACTGGCGGAAAAGTTCCGTTTCCAGCTTCCTTTGGCATCCAGCTGCTTCTGGAGGGGTCTGCCCAGAGCCCCTGGGATCTCTGACCCCGGAGGAGAGTTGGAACTGCTCTGAGTTTGGTGGCTTCCCTGGCCAAGGGGGTCCATTTCCAGCTTCCTGGGGCTGCCAGCGGTGCCTGGAGTGGCCCGGCGGGGAGCTTAGGGCCTTTGGCGCCAGCTTACAGGGTCCCCAGGAGAGAGCAACCACCTGCCACTGCCTGAACCCCCAGCTAGGAGTTCAGGTCAGCCTGGGCTCTCAAGCCCAGTGTCTCCATCACTGAGCACAGTTCTGTGTCACCACCCCAACTTGAACTAGTGCCCAGACCCACACCCAGGCCCGGAGTCTACCCTCTTGCTGTATCTAATTGTCTATTAACACCAGGCTGCCTCTGCCCAGAAGCATTGATCATTCCCAACCTGGAGGTAGTGGGACAGCACCTTTCTCGGGTCACCGCTTGATCAAGCACCCCTCAAGCAACAGAGGGGAAGATACATGAGCACCATGAGAAAACACGGGAAGAAAGTGTCCCAATTAAACGTAGATGATATATCAAGAGAACCCAAAGACAGCATGGTAGAAGGAATGACAGAAAAGGAGTTCAGAATGTTTATAATTAAAGTGATCCGAGAAGAGAATGATGTGACGAGAGAGCAGATTCAGGCTATGAATAATCAGCTAACAGAGCAATTGCAGGAAGCAAAAAATTACTTCAATAAAGAGATAGAAAGTCTGAGAAAAAAATAAACAGAAATTATTGAAGGAAACAAGGAAATGAAGGAAACTATCAACCAAGTTAAAAACTCAATAGAAGGCATGATTAACAGAATAGATCACTTGGAAGACAGAACCTCAGACAATGAAGACAAAATATTTAATCTTGAAAACAAAGTCGAACAAACAGAGAAGATGGTTAGGAATCATGAACGAACCCTCCAAGAAATATGGGACATCATGAAAAGACCAAATCTAAGAGTAATCGGGATTGAGGAAGGCGCAGAGATACAAACCAAGGGTATGAATAACCTATTCAAGGAAATATTATCAGAAAATTTCCCTAATATGATGAATGAGTTGGAAAATCAATTACAAGAAGCTTATAGGACACCAAATGCACAGAATTACAACAGATCCACACCAAGGCACATTATAATGAAAATGCCTAACATACAAAACAAAGATAGAATTTTAAAGGCGGCGAGAGAAAAGAATCAGATTACCTACAGGGGGAAACCGATACGAATATCAGCAGATTTCTCAGTCCAGACCCTAAAAGCAAGAAGGGCCTGGAACAACATATTTCAAGCTCTGAAAGAAAACGGATGCCAACCAAGAATCTTATACCCAGCAAAACTTACCTTCAGATTTGATGATGAAATAAAATCCTTCCATGATAAACAAAAGCTTAAAGAATTCACAAAGAGAAAGCCTGCCCTACAGAACATTCTCAACAAAATATTCGAAGAGGAAGAAATGAAAAATAACAATCTCATTCATCACAGGGAGGAACTACCCTAAAGAAAGAGTCCATCAAAGGAGAAATGAAGTTAAGCTAAAAACCCCAAAAAAGCTAAAATGACAGGAAATACAAGTCATATCTCAATAATAACTCTGAATGTAAATGGCCTAAACTCATCAATCAAAAGACATAGACTGGCAGACTGGATTAAAAAGAAAGACCCAACGATATGCTGCCTACAAGAGACTCATCTCATAGAAAAACATGCCCACAGACTAAAGGTGAAAGGTTGGGAAAAAGCATACCATGCACACGGACTGAGCAAAAAAGCTGGGGTTTCCATTCTCATTTCAGACAAAGCAGACTTCAAACCAAGGATAGTCAGAAGGGATAAAGAAGGACATTTCATATTGCTTAAAGGTAGCATAAATCAACAGGACATAACAATCATAAATATTTATGCACCAAACAATGGCGCATCCATGTATGTCAATCAGATCCTTCTCAATTTCAGGAATCAAATAGACCAAAACACAATAATACTCGGAGACTTTAACACTCCTCTCTCACCGTTGGACAGATCTTCCAAACAAAAATTGAATAAAGAAACTATAGGACTCAATGACACAATCGCTAATTTGGACTTAACGGACATATATAGAATATTCCATCCATCAAAAACTGAATACACTTTCTTCTCAGCAGCTCATGGGTCCTTCTCTAAAATAGACCATATGTTATGCCACAAAGCTACTCTTAACAAATACAAAAACATACAGATACTACCTTGTATACTATCAGATCATAATGGAATGAAACTAGATGTCAACGAGAAAGTTAGAAACAGAAACTACTCCAAGACCTGGAGATTAAATAATATGCTATTGAATGATACATGGATAACAGAAGACATTAGGGGGGAAATTAAAAGATTCTTAGAGGTCAACGAGAATAAAGATACAACATATCGAAATCTCTGGGATACTATGAAA
Organism: Glaucomys volans; assembly: GCA_020662805.1. Classification (NCBI taxonomy): domain Eukaryota; kingdom Metazoa; phylum Chordata; class Mammalia; order Rodentia; family Sciuridae; genus Glaucomys; species Glaucomys volans. The sequence goes on along the minus strand of JAJEJO010005679.1, from coordinate 278,248 downwards.
GCAGTGCTAAGAGGAAAGTTCATTGCAGAGAGTGCATTTAATAAAAGAATGAAAAGACAACAAATCAATGACCTCACATTACAGCTCAAAGCCCTAGAAAAAGAGGAACAGATCATCACCAAAAGTAGTAGAAGACAGGAAATAATCAAAATCAGAGCTGAAATCAACGAAATTGAAACAAAAGAAACAATTCGAAAAATTGATGAAACAAAAAGTTGGTTCTTTGAAAAAATAAACAAAATTGACAAACCCTTAGCCACGCTAACAAAGAGAAGGAGAGAGAAACTCCAAATTACTAAAATCCGTGATGGAAATGGAAATATTACAACAGACACAACTGAAATACAAAACATAATAAGAAGCTACTTTGAAAATTTATACTCCAACAAAATAGAAAACCTGGAAGACATCAACAGGTTCCTAGAGGCATATGAGCCACCCAAACTGAATCTGGAGGACATTCACAACTTAAATAGATCAATTTCAAGCAATGAAATAGAGGAAGTCATCAAAAGCCTACCAACAAAGAAAAGTCCGGGACCAGATGGATTCACAGCCGAGTTCTACAAGACCTTCAAAGAGGAGCTTATTCCAATACTCCTCAAAGTATTTCATGAAATAGAGGAGGAGGGAACCCTTCCAAACTCATTCTATGAAGCTAATATCACCCTGATACCAAAACCAGAGAAGGACACATCAAGGAAAGAAAATTTCAGACCCATATCTCTAATGAACATTGATGCAAAAATTCTTAACAAAATTTTAGCGAATCGCATACAAAAGCATATTAAAAAGATAGTGCACCATGATCAAGTGGGTTTCATCCCAGGGATGCAAGGTTGGTTCAACATCCGGAAATCAATCAATGTAATTCACCACATCAACAGACTTAAGGTCAAGAACCACATGATTATTTCAATAGACGCAGAGAAGGCATTTGATAAAATACAGCATCCCTTCATGCTCAAAACACTAGAAAAAATAGGGATAGTGGGGACATTCCTTAA